>CM035438.1:46517795-46762795 GCA_020310875.1 Ceratopteris richardii
ATGCAATTATATAGCGACAAAATTGTGTCATGTTAACCGTCGCTATGTGCCCGTATTCCTTGTAATGGCCCCTCTAAAGATCCTTGTCCTCAATGATCAATGAGGGAAAGTACTTGCAAGCCAAAGCTTCTGATTCCCAAGTAGAATTTGTAAGCGGTAATCCTCTCCAAACTACTAGATACTCTTGGATGGCATAATTTCTTGACTCTTTGTCTCCTATATAGTATTCTATCCAAAGAATGATTTGTAGGCACATGCATTGATAGCTTTGTCTGTCAAACATGCCATTATTTCTCATATTCGCTCTTGCAGAACAACTAGGGATGCTTGGGATACACTTACCACATTGTACCAAGCTAGGAATGAGGCTCGTGTTGCTTACCTCCGAAAACAGTTGGAGAGTGAGAACATGAATGAAGGTGATTCTATGGACAGTTTCCTAACGAAGATCAAAGATTTGAAGGAATAGTTGATTTCTGTTGATGAGGTTATACCAGATAGCTCACTTGTGCAGACCGTTCTGAATGGTCTTCCTGATTCATATCAGAGTTTTGCCCGGTTGATGATGAAAGGGCAATCCGAATGCCTTATCATTTGAGGAGTTAGTCTCTGTTCTGTTGCAGGAAGATCAGTCCAGGCAGAACATGTCCATTATGCGTGTTGCAGATCAATCTTTCCTGGCTAGTCAGAAGGGCAAAGGAAAATGGAGCTCTTCTACTAGTAAGCAGAAATCTGCAAATGCTGCACATTCGAAGAACTAGGATAAAGATGAGAAGAAATCAGAAAAGCAGAAATTATTTTGCAAGTACTGTAAAGGGAATGATCATATCATAAAGAACTGTCCAAAACTGGCTGCAAAAGAGGCAAAGAAAAAGGAGACTGGAATGGTTGTTGCAGAAGCCTCTACACCAAAAACAGAGTCTGCTAATCTTGTGCAGGAAGAAGAATGGGCATTTACTGCTGTTTGCAATTTTGACCCATCTTCTCATGAGCGGTGCATGTCTGCAGTGGACTCAGATGTTTAGTACTTTGACAGTGGGGCGACCAAACATATTACCTCGCAGCGCAGTTTCTTCTCTTCACTCGAGCCTGCCCCTATAGGGAATACTGTCACATGCGCCAACAAATCCTCTTATCCTATTATGGGAGTTGATAAGATCATTCTAACTACTGCTGATGGTAGTTATTTCACCTTGTCAGATGCTTTATTTATGCCAGGGATCAAGAAGAATCTGTTATCAGTTTTTGCATTAGCCAAGATTGGCTTGGTTGTGAAATTTGTTGATGACAGTTGTACAGTTCATGATCTGTCAAATGGCGATGTTATTATTGCTTCTGGCATTTTATGTCGTGGGCTGTATAAGCTCATAGACTATGAAAGATCTGTGAATGATTCGGCATGTGTAGTTCATGATTCTCAGGCTATGTCAGATGCAAAGCTTTGGCATGCACGCTTTGGTCATCTGAATTTTGCTAGTTTGCTACGCCTGCAGAAATCTGATGTGGTGTCTTCTTTGCCCAAACTTGAGGCACTTAGAAAAAATGTATGTGAAGGCTGTATTTTGGGCAAAATACAGTGTTCCTCCTTTCCAAAAGATGGTTCAGTTCGGTCTACGCAGAAATTGCAGCTTGTACATAGTGATGTCTGTGGTCCTATGCAGACACCTTCTTTTGGAAACTATCTTTACTTCGTGACTTTCATTGATGATTTTTCCAGGCATGCATGGGTATATCCATTGAAGGCAAAGTCCGAAGTGTTTTTGTGCTTCAAACAGTTTTTGGTTTTGGCTGAAAATCTGTCAGCATGTAAAATGGGCACCCTCCGTTCTGATCGAGGGGGGGAATATATGTCTTCTGATTTTAATGCATTTCTAGCTGAACGTGGGATAAAACACCAGTGTACAGTGCCGTATACACCTCAACAAAATGGAGTTGCTGAACGGAAGAACAGGTCACTCATGGAGATGGCGAGGTGTATGGTCAAGAGTCAGGCTTTACCACATAGTTTCTGGCTTGAGGCTGTCATGTGTGCAGCATATGTACTTAACAGGTGTCCCACTAAAGCGCTGCAGTCTATCACTCCATATGAGGCTTGGCATGACCGCAAGCCATCTATTGCTCATGTGCGTGTTTTTGGTTGTTTGGCATATGCATTAGTGCATGAACAACATCGCAGAAAATTGGATGATAAGGCAGTAAAATGTATTTTTGTTGGGTACAGTTCTGAAAGTAAAGGCTATCGTCTGTATCCTCCACAGACTAAACGCATTTTGGTTAGTCGTGATGTTGTTTTTGTGGAAGATGCTATTCAGCAATTGCTTTCATGTACCAAGGAGACATCTGTTAGCTCCAAAGACATGTATGATACTTTGATGCCTTTTTTTACAGGTGGACAGTCTAGTGCTAGTCCTAATGAGGCAACTTCTCAGCCTTTGCAGGTTTCATGTGATGATGCAGATAATTCTATTTCTGATGCAGATGTAGTAACATGATGCACTTATTGATGACAGAGTTGATATTGAACAAGCAAGAACTATGCCAAAATGGCTGGTGCAAACTTTGCGTGATAGCAAATTAGATGCACCTCTGTCATATCGTACTCGTTCAGGCTCTCATAGTGCCTCTTTTGCATCAGATTGCTATGCTATGGCTGCATCTAGTCTCCATGATGAGAATGAGCCTGTTTCATTTGATGAAGCACAAAATTCAAAAAATTGGATGGCTGCTATGCAATCTAAATATGATGCTATAATGAAGAATGATACTTGGTCTTTATGTGACTTGCCTCCTAGCAAGAAGGCCATTGGCACTAAGTGGGTATACAAGTTGAAGCGTAAACCTAATGGTACAGTGGACAGGTATAAGGCTAGGCTTGTTGCAAAGGGTTATGCACAGGAAAGAGGCATTGATTTTGATGAGACCTTTGCACCTACATGCCGTATGACTACTGTTCGGAGCATTTGTGCACTTGCAACTCATCATGGTTGGAATGTACATCAGTTGGATATTAAAACAACATTTCTGAATGGTGACTTGCATGAAGAAGTGTATGTTTTTCAGCCCCGTGGCTTTGTGCAGAAAGGGCATGAAAACCAGGTGTGCAGGTTAAAGAAGGCATTATATGGTTTAAAGCAAGCACCACGTGCTTGGTATGAGAAGATACATGCCTATCTGGTTGCACATGGTTTTGAGAACAGTCCAACTAAAAGCACCTTATATGTTAAGCGTGCTAATGATGTGCTTCTGATCATTGTTGTCTATGTTGATGACATGTTGCTCACTGGTCCTATTGAGAAGCATATTGCTCAAGGCTGATTTGCATGCCTCATTTGAGATGTGTGATTTGGGGCATTCGCATCACTATTTGGGCATTCAGTTTATGCAAGTTGATGGTGGAATGGATTTGTGTCAAACGAAATATATTGACACTTTATTGCAACGTTTTGGCCTTGAAGACTGTAAGCCTATTGCCACTCCTATGGAGACAGGTTTACGATTGAGTCTTCATGATGTTGGAGATGCATTTGATGCTGTTCTCTATCAGTAGGCTGTTGGATGCTTGATTTATTTATGCATTACTCGGCCAGATATTCAGTTTGTTGTCTCACAGATGAGCAGGTTTATGCATTACCCAAGAGTCAAGCATTGGAAGGCGGTTAAGCGCATCTTTCGCTACTTGAGTGGTACTCGGCTACTTGGGTTGTTTTATCCCAAGGGGGGATCACCACCGCTATATTTGCATGCTTTTTCTGACTCAGATTGGGCTGGTTGCTATGACACTCGTGTGTCCACCAGTGGTTTTTGCTTCATGCTTGGTAGCTCATGTATATCTTGGTTGAGCAAGAAGCAGCCTACTGTGGCCACTTCTAGTTGTGAGGCTGAGTATAGGGCATCTTTCACAGCGACTATTGAGTGTGTGTGGCTCAGATGCCTTATGGCTGATTTGGGTGTTGGCCAGTCTTTTGCCACCACCATTTTCACTGACAGTCCGAGCGCATTGGCAGTTGCGAGGAACCCTGTGTTCCATGCTCGCACTAAGCACATTGAGGTGCATTATCACTATGTCAGGGAGAGGTTCTCTGCTGGGGTGATCAGCTTGGCATATGTGTCCACGCAGGAGAACATAGCAGACCTTTTCACAAAGGCTCTGCCTAGGGAGAATTTTGAAGCTTTCCGCAAAGCTTTGGGCTTACTTCCTTTTGTGGAGTGATTTCCACATAGCTTGGCACTTCCTTATACATGAGTGCCAGCTCCTTGTTCACCACATCACTCCCAGGGGGGATTTGTTGATATATTTAGGTAGTGATGTGTGTGAATACACTAGGACCGCCGGGGCACTTTTTTCCCTCTTTAGGAGGTTTTTTTCCCCCGGCTTGTATATACGCCTATTGCCCTAATGGGCTACTTATCTTTGTACATTCTCTAGTAATACATTCAGTATTGTGTGTTTGTGCTCCAAGCTTCTTCTTCTTCCTTGAGTTGTTCGCGTGCTTCCGCAGACATCTATCTCCAAAAACCTCTTTCATTTAATGAAGCACAAAATTCAAAAAATTGGATGGCTACTATGCAATCTGAATGTGATGCTATAATAAAGAATGGTACTTGGTCTTTATGTGACTTGTCTCCTGGCAAGAAGGCCATTGGCACAAAGTGGGTATACAAGCTAAAGCATAAGCCTGATGGAACAGTGTTGACAGGTATAAGGCCAGACTTGTTGCAAAGGGTTATGCGCAAGAAAAAGGCACTGATTTTGATGAGACCTTTGCACCTACATGTCATATGACTACTGTTCGTAGCATCTGTGCACTTGGAGCTCATCATGGTTGGAATGCACATCAATTGGACATTAGAACAACATTTTTGAATGGTGAGTTGCATGAAGAAGTGTATGTTTTTTAGCCCCGTGGCTTTGTGTAGAAAGGGCATGAAAACCAGGTGTGCAGGTTAAAGAAGGCATTATATGGTTTAAAGCAAGCACCACATGCTTGGTATGAAAAGATACATGCCTATCTAATTGCACATGGTTTTGAGAATAGTCCAACTGAGAGCACCTTATATGTTAAGCGTGCTAATGATGTACTTCTGATCATTGTGGTGTATGTTGATGACATTTGCTCATTGGTCCTCATGAGAAGCATATTTCTGATTTTAAGGCTGATTTGCATGCCTTATTTGAGATGTTTGATTTGGGGCATTTGCATCATTATTTGGGCATTCAATTTATTCAAGTTGATGGTGGAATGGCTTTGTGTCAAATGAAATATATTGACACATTATTGCAGCGTTTTTGCCTTGAAGAATGTAAGCCTATTGCCACTCCTATGGAGACAGGTTTAAGATTGAGTCTTCATGATGCTGGACATGCATTTGATGTTGTTCTCTATCAATGGGCTATTGAATGCTTGATTGCATTGCCAAGGTGTCAAGCATTGGCAGGTGGTTACGTGCATCTTTCGCTACTTGAGTGGTACCTAGCTACTTGGATTGTTCTATCCCAAGGGGAGATCACTATCGCCAGATTGGCATGCTTTTTCTGACAGTGATTAGGCTAGTTGCTATGACACTCATATGTCCACTAGTGGTTTTTGCTTCATGCTTGGTAGCTCATGCATATCTTGGCTGAGCAAGAAGCAGCCTACTATGGCCACTTCCAGTTGTGAGGCTGAGTATAGGGCAGCTTTCACAGCGTCTGTTGAGTGTGTATGGCTCAAATGCCTTATGGCTAATTGGGGTGTTGGTAAGTCTTCTGCCACCACCATTTTCACTAACAGTCAGAGCGCATTGGCAATTGTGAGGAACCCTATGTTCCATTCTCTCACTAAGCACATTGAGGTGCATTATCATCATGTCAGAGTCAACTGATGTATTCTCGATGTTGTGCACCTAGTCATCAAGTAAATGGAAGTTGTGGTAGCTTCAAACCAATAGTACAATGGTACCTTCCATCTCGTTGAGCATGCATCTTGCAATTTCGGCAATTTGCCTATTTTTCCTCTCAACTACTCCATTTTGTTGTGGTATATACCTACAAGCAAACTGCCTTTTGATCCTAATCTCTTGTAGAAAATCTAAAAATTCTTTGGAGAAGTATTCTCCTCCACCATCGGATTCTTTTGATAGACCTTCCTATTTCTTTTTCAACTTCAACTTTGAATCTTTTGAATATAAAAAACACCTCTGATTTTTGCTTCAGACAAAACAAACATAACTTTCTTGAGTGATCATCAATGAAGGTGACAAAAAATCCATTACCAACCATTGATGCCTCTTGGGTTGGTCCCCATACATCCATATGTATCAAGTCCTACTCCTCTTGAATGGCTGCCTCATTTGCTTTCCTAGTTGACAAGCTTCACATAACTCATGTAGTCCAATGCTATTAAAATTTGGAAGACCTCTTACCATTTCATGTTTGCTCATGTCCTTTAGCTTTGTAATGTTGATGTGTCCTATTCTTTTGTGCCGTAAGTCTAACTCTGAAATCTTCTTGTTCCCACATTGAATGTACATGACCTTTCCATGTGGATGTTGGATGTCCAAAGTGAACATCCTTCCTTCTCTTCTACCTCGAGTAATGACCTTGAAGCCTTCCTTTAGATTCTTTATGAAGCACCCATTCTCATTGAATATGATATGATAACCCTTCTCTACCATTTGTCCTACTGAAATCAAGTTCTTTGAAATTGTAGGAACATGAAGAACATTAGATAGTACCTTTGCTCTACTTGTATCTCAAAGCCTTATATCTCCAATATGTTCAATCATATGTTGAGTATCATTACTTGTTTCAACACAACCTTTTCCACTTGGTACCTGTAGAATAGTGAACAAACTTCCTTGGCATGACATATGGTTACTACAACCTCAATCAATGTACCATTTTTTGTCATCTTCATAAGAGCTTCTATACTCATGTCTCATTGCAAGTAGTGTGTCCTTGCTTCCTTCACTTGAGGTGCTTGCATAGTTGCTTTGGCTCCTTTGATTGCCTCCATTTGGTCTTCCATTCTTCAACCAACAATCACTAGCATAGTGTCCTACTTTACCACAATGATAGCATGTTATACCTGATGGAGAATGTTAATCTCCAAAAGAACAAGCTATCGTTGATGTTAGACAACCTCTATATCAAGAATAAATTCAGACTCCACTTAATTTTGAAAAACAATTATCAAACTATCAAGAAATTGATCAACTGTGAAAAAATTATTTCTCAAAAAAAGTCTGCTACAGATTAATCACTCATTGACTAATCATTTGTGTAAAGTTTTTGATAAAACTTTGTAGAATGTGTCGTCTAGAGGTTGTGCACCTTCTCCAAGTTAAATCACTTCAAATGCTTGAGTAGAATGTGAGAAATAACTCAAACACTTTACCTATGTCTGAAATTGCCTCTCTGTAATGACAACTTTGACACCTGTAACTTCTAAGCTATGGTTCTCCCAACTTATAGCCCGTTTAATCAAATGCTTTTAGCCATAGATGGATTACTTCTCAACTTAAATTTTGAATCCTCATTTGTGTAAAACTTTACACTGTGTGCTGAATACTGACCATTTCTTTAACCACGAAATCTGCGCCTGTTTCAAAAGACACTCAGAACTTTTCACATATGAATGTTCCTATTCAAAATTCTCTCAGCCTGTTTGCAATTGGACTCTCAAACTTTAGCCATAGATGGATTAACTATGGACTTAGATGTGTACAAAAAGATTTCTCATAAGATTAAGCACAGAATGAGAATTAGAGAAAAGATCGACGCGCAATTCTCTGAAAACTTTCTCTTATCTTAACTCTTCATACATCTGATGGATGATACATACAATGTTCATCATCTACTCATCTATATTTCATCTCATGCTCTCTTATGCTTATAATACGAGTGTAAGCATGTACTTATATATACATACAAGTCCTAATTTGTCATTACTTCAAGTACATTGAAATATATACAGAACTAATGTACATATGATTTAAAGAACTTTGTTATCTGAATCTTCTCTTCATTCCATGAAGTTGATCTTCAATCTTTTCTTCATCTCTTTACTTCTAACCTTTATGTAATCACTAATTGTTGATTGTTCTGCTCCAACAGCTCCCCCTCAATCATCAATTGTGATTACCTGCATCTTCTTCATTCCTGCCATATCTTTAAACCTCTGCAACTTTGGTCCATCCAAACTTTTTGTCATCATATCTGCAATTTGATCTTTTGTAGGAGTATGCATGACTTCAATTTCTTTATCAATAACCTTCTCTCTTAAAAAATGATACTGAATTTCAATATGTTTAGTTCTAGCATGAAACACAAGATTTGCTGCCAAGTATAAAGAACTCATGTTGTCTCCACAAATGATAGGAGTACTCTGAACAACATCAAAACTCTTCATAAGTGTCTTTAGCCATATTACTTCCTTTGCAGCTTCCACCATGCCTTTGTATTCTACTTCTGTAGATGATAAAGCAACTATATGTTGCTTCTTAGAACACCATGAGATTAGCTTGTCTCCCACATAACACAAATATCCATGTGTTGATCTTCTATCATCCATATTACCTGCCCAATCTGCATCACTATATATTTTGACTCTTGTATTTGAAGTAAACCCATAGTACAACCCTTCTTTGAGTGTACCCTTGATGTACCTAAGTACTCTTTGTCCTGCAATCCAATGTTCCTTTCTAGGACAATGCATGAATTGAGATAGAACTCCAACTGCATATGACAAATCAGGTCTTGTTATTGTAGCATAAATCAAGCTACCCACCAAACTCTGATAGAGCTTCATATCTTTGAATTCTTCTCCTCCATATTTAGTCAATCTATGATTCACTTCCATTGGAGTTGGTGCTATCCTGCAATCTTCCATTTTAAATTTGGTTAGCAAATTTTTCAGATACCTTTCTTGAGTTACATATACTCCATGTTGAGTATATGAAATCTCCATTCCCAAGAAGAATGAAAAATTTCCCAAGTCACTGATTTTGAACTCTTTCTCCATCTGTTTCTTAATCATTTGTATGCCTTTATCATCTGTTCCTGTAAGTATTATGTCATCAACATAAATACAAACATAAATAAATCCATCTTCACTTGCTTTGACTAGCAAGCTACTATCTGCCTTTGATGCTTGAAATCCAAGTTCCTTCAAGAACTTTACAAGCCTATAATTCCATGCCCTTGGGGCCTGCTTCAATCCATACAAAGCTCTCTTGAGCTTACATACATAATTTGGATACACTTGATCTTTGAAACCATCTGGTTGTTCCATGTAGACTTCATCTGAAATGTAACCATTCAAAAAAGCATTTTTAACATCTAATTGAGATAACTTCCAACCTTTGCAAGCAGCAATTGCTATGAGTGTTCTGATGGTTGTCATTTTTGCCATAGGACTATAAGTCTCATCATAGTCCACTCCATATGTCTGTGCATATCCCTTCACAACAAGTCTGGCTTTGTACCTAGACACACTTCCATCTGCAAACCTTTTTGTTTTGTAAACCCACTTACAACCAATGATTTTTTGGCTATTAGGTTTAGGAACCAGATCCCATGTCTGATTTTCCATCAATGCATCATACTCCTCTTGCATAGCTTCTTCCCAATTCTTCTTCCCTTTGGCTTCATCATATGTAGATGGTGATACATACAATGTTCATCATCTACTCATCTATATTTCATCTCATGCTCTCTTATGCTTATAATACGACTATAAGCATGTACTTATATATACATACAAGTCCTAATTCGTCATTACTTCAAGTACATTGAAATATATACAGAACTAATGTACATATGATTTAAAGAACTTTGTTATCTGAATCTTCTCTTCATTCCATGAAGTTGATCTTCAATCTTTTCTTCATCTCTTTACTTCTAACCTTTATGTAATCACTAATTTGCTGATTGTTCTGCTCCAACAATACCTTTATGAGAATTGTAGGAGCCTCGACCTCTTCCTCTACTTCTACCTCGACCTCTTCCTTATGTGTTGGAATTTGATGCATCCTTGTTGTCTTCCAAATTGTTTTGATTGTAGTTGGAGTTGTTGTGACCTCTTCCTTTTCATCTTGAGCCTCCTCTTGAGTTCCTTCCTTTACCTCCACCTCCATATAACATTTGGTTGTGGCTATCCTTTTCTTTGGGGCCACCAAAGCTAAGCTCTTCTATGACAAGATGAGGATTAGTTGTTCAAAACCTGGATATGCATCTTTCAAGTTAATGGAAGTTATAAAAGGCTTCCATCTTTCATCTTCTCTCTATCCATTGAGAGTATAGCACACAAGATCTTCGTCTTCAACCGTTGTGCCAATAGAAGCTAAAGCATCACTTAGCTCCTTAATCTTCAAAGTATATTAAGCTATGGATTGACTCGAACTTTTCTTGATTGTGTTCAACTCGTTCTTGAGTTGAAGTCTCCTAGCTTTGGTATTTGTTGAATACATCCTTTCAAGAGATTCCCAAGCATCCTTAGCTTTCTCTAGATGTTGAATATGCCCTACCATGGCATTAGTAATGACTTGTGAAATGAGGAACATGACTCTCTGTTGGTACTCAAAGTCAAGGACAAAGCATGGAAGCACATCAAGGAAGTGTACATACAAGAAGAAGGAGCATGTAGGGAGCTCCAAGAGGCACATCTCAAATTTTCAGAAGAATTCCCTGTAGAAATAGTGATTTTTATCACTAAAAACCATTGTAAATACCATTTTCCATTTTTGGAACTCCATTTTGTTCAAGCCAAGGACTCCTCGAGCTTGAATAGTATTAGAAGTATCATCGTACCAATTTTCTTAATTTTTAGACTCCATTTGAGCCTCCAAATAAGCCATGGAACCTAATTTTTAACTAGGCCAAACACCATGTCTGGACAGGGCCAAAACTACTCAAAAAACTATAAAAAGGGCTGGAGAGCTCATTTTGAGGGTAGCTTGTTGCAGATGTGAGCTTTGTAAGAGATTTCTTTTGTAATCAAAGTCCTTCCATTGTTCCCCTCTTTGCTCTTACATTGTGTGTGTGTGTGTGCATGCTTGTGTGCTTTCACTCATGCACTTGTGCCATCACTTGCTCATGGTCTTCATACCGGTCCTCACATCTTCACAAATTGATATTTATGAGGTGAATCTCCTCACATTGGTGCTTACCATTGTGCTAGAGTGACACCGAATTTGGTGCCGTTGTCGGGGAGAGAGCTTGGAGGACGAGCATGTGACGGTAAAACATAGAGTAGCGATGTTGGAAGGTAAAAAATCATCATTTTTAGTTCAGTTTCTGAGTTTTTCTTCACCTTCATCATCATCGTCACCACCATCTCCTCCCATCTTCACCTTGTCATATTTTTTTGCTTTTTTGATTGTACATTCCCTATTTCCCCCCCTTCATTTTCATTCTTGGCTATGCGAGGAGTTCAGAGAGACAGAGCTGAAATATGTACGAAATATAGAGGTTCGCGCTATGAAAACATCAAAAATCTAAGTGACAATATTGTGGCCTAAAACGACCTGCGTCTGGTATCTCGAGTGAAGTATCGTGGATTTCAAGAGTGACCTTGCATCTACAGGCAAAAATTTTGAATTTGGCCTCTAAAAACTCCAAGTATCATGTCCGGTTGAGTTTTGGTATCGCAATACTAGAACTCCCGTGTATCGCGATACTTGTCGAGTATCGTATTGCCTCCTTGAGGTATCGTGATACCAGCAAGGTATCATGTATCGTCAGGTTGAGGTACTGTGATCGTGTTTAAGTGGTATCATATCGTGTATACCTTGCGGTATCGTATTGCATAGCAGGAGGTATCGTATTGTGTCAGTTCAGTGGTATCGTATCACGTAGTAGAGTATTGTATCATGGTTGGAGTGGTATCGTATCGTCTGGAAGGTATCATATCACCTAGAACTTGGTATCGTATCATGCCTTAGATCTCCTAGTATCGTATCATCTTGCCAGCAGTATCGTATCACAAGACAGCTCGGTATCGTATCGTGAACCATGAGGTATCGTATCGTGACCACTCCCAGTATCGTATCATCTGGATAGCAGTATCGTATCATGGAAGTTGGTATCGCCTTGGTGGTATCGTATCGTTTGAGGTGGTATCATCCGTAGTAGTATCACGTATCATGGAAAACAGAGGTATCGTATCGTGAAAATCTGGTATCGTATTGCCTATTCTGAGGTACTCCCAAAGAGATCCTGTTTTCCTGTTTTAACCCCCAAAACCTTGAACTGGCATAACTTTCTCATACGAAATCCGTTTGTTGTGATTTTGGGTTTGTTGGAAAGTTCATGGAGAGTACTACAAAAACATAATATGTGGATTATTAGATGTAGTATTTTGAAGTTGGCCCTTAGATGGGACTACAAACTAGTTCACTAGCACAAGGAGAAGGCATCAGCCCAACAACTATATACGAGTTAAAGGATCCGAAAAATCCATCTAGAGTTACATACCTAGACCAAAATCAAAGGAGATATTGGCCTGTAGATGAAGTGGATGGGTTGAGATTAAAGTACATGGGTCTACCTATATTCTCTCCCCGAGATCAGGCAACTACCTCACAAAACCCATTCCAGACCTAGCAAAGAACAGAAAATGCAATGTTAGGACAAACGAGCCAATGTAGTGTGCCCAACAGACCATAGGTGCAATTCACCATGCTAGGAATTAACTCCCACAGCCAAACTAGCCAAGGAATGGGAAATATGAATAGAACCACCTTTACGGCAAAACCACTCCAAGGTGTAGGAGCTAATACACCCCATAAAACCCACCATTCCTATCATAATTCGATCTCGAGAGCCCGACCGAAGACTGAGACCAATCCAATTGGCCAAATGTATGCGAAATCATTAGAATGGCACAGAAGAGCCCTATGACCACATTGCATAATAGAAACACGTGTTGCAGGCGGAGCAAGTGGATGACTTTTTCATGCAATATGAATCTTTTGGGCTAACCCTCACAAGAATGGCCTTAACTTGGTTTCAATCCTTGGGTCCAAATTGCTTTGGCCATATCCAACAATTCTTCCAAGAATTTATTGGGGAATTCACTAAACAAGGGATTAAGCACAATTTCTCATCCTTAATACATAGTTTCAAACATGCTCCTAATGAGAGAGTAAAAAATGCAGCATGAAGATTTAATCAATATATAGACAGATGCCTTGTGACAGAGAGACCTTCCCAGCATAAAATGATATCCCTATTTTTGGAAGGTCTAACCAATGAAACATTGAGAATCTTAGTATACGTAAAACGGTTGCAAACCATGAGTGAGTATCTTCAAGAGTGCATAGATTTGGAGGACAACTTAGCTGAGGATCCCAAAACCACACAAAATTCTACCAAATCAGAGGATACAAGGAGCCATGAGACTTCTAGTTCGAGTAATGTGGAGGAATTGGTAAAGTTAGTGGCCAAGAAATTGGGAGTACACGGACAAAGGAACTACAAGAACCCCCCCCTTGAGAGTCCCAATGTTAAGAAGTTGCACACTTTGTGGTGGAGATCATCCATCTCATGTTTGCACCAAAGAAGGATTAGGGTTATCACAACCTTACCCTTACGATAGAAAACCAACTAAGGGGCCTAACATGTACTCCTATATTGAGCAAAAGTACACCAACCACAACATCGAAAGCTATCCATTTAATAGGCAACCATGACCGTTTGTACCACCTCAATATAGGCCATATAGATATCCTCTTAGAGAACAAGGAAGAGAAGTTCCTACTAGGAAAATGACCACCCCACCCGCAAGATGTAGTTCTAGTAAGGTATGCCCAACTGGAAGAAAACCTAGAAAAAGCCCTAGTACCAGTGACAGCTTTGAACAGTTCTGAAATAGCAAATCAAGGTTTTGATCAGATCCAAGGAGAGTCTTACTGTTATGAGACAAGCCCGATGGAATATGACCAAAGCTACAGGAAGCAATACTATGATTATGAGGGACATGAAAACCCTTATGGACTAGAATATGCTAGTCTCATGTATACGAATCCTCACACTAGCCCCCAAGGGAAACAAACGGGACCACAAGCCCCTAGAGGAACATGTTTTAGAAATCAGGGAAACCATGTCATTCACGAATGTCCCCACCCACCAGCTCTAGGACAAGGCCAAAACATCACAATACAAGATTTTTGTCTTGATTGTGGCAAAGAGCAGCTCCTGATGGATGGTCCCAGGAATCCCTCTAGAGCACCCAAGGTTACACCCATTAATGTAGTAGGCTTAGTTGGGGATTCAAGTTCCAATGGCAGTAATGTGGCTCCTATACAGGTAGTTACTAGGGCACAAGCCTTACAACAAGCTAAACCAGCTGAGCAATCATAGCCAAGTGAGTCAGGAGAGCCTAATAAGAGAAAAACAAGAGCATGGAAGGATACTACAGAGAAGGCGAATCGTAAGTGGACCAAAAACTTATCCGAATTAGAAGAAAGCCTAAAAGATGCGAAAACAAAAATAGAAGATATTGCCTCTCAAAATCCCTTGCATGTCGAAACTCCCATTAGCTCATCCCACCCCACCAACCATTGTAAATAGACCACAACCAGGGTCTCTTCTTGCAGATCCAACCCCAGAAGACTTGGAAATGATGTTCAAGGCATACCAGACTCGACTTCAAGAAGGGCCAACACCTGCAAACCTAGACAAGAGCTACCTAGAGCAGATTTAGAGATTGAACGAACAAAAATGTGCATAAAAATGGTGGAACTAGCTCAAGCTATGTTTGAGGCCCATCAATTGTTCAATTAAGCAAATTCTATTACATCGGGCTTGCACTTCCAGGGCTTACTAGATAGATTAGAGCAGTTGGTAATTAAACTGCAAGTTTCTTTACCTCCACAGGCTCAACCAAGTGTTGAAAGAGAAAGCTCACCACCAAAGAAAGCATATGTTCATGATGTTGATATATTTAGGTAGTGATGTGTGTGAACACTCTAGGACCGCCGGGGCACTTTTTTCCCTCTTTAGGAGGTTTTTTTCCCCCGGCTTGTATATACGCCTATTGCCCTAATGGGCTACTTATCTTTGTACATTCTCTAGTAATACATTCAGTCTTGTGTGTTGTGCTCCAAGCTTCTTCTTCTTCCTTGTGCTGTTCGCGTGCTTCCGCAGACGTCTAACTCCAACAATTGGTATCAGAGCAGGTCGTTGCTTCTTCTAGGGCGCCGTCGACACTCCTCCATTTGCAGTCTCAGATTCGCATGAAATTTGGTGAGCATACTCAGGGTGTTTCCTAGATCAAAACGGCTTTGCTCTGTGGTGCCGAAATCGCGATCTGAGCTCGTTTCGGCCTCCGAACGCACTATCGCAACGCTTGTGCAGGCTATTTCGTCCTTTTGTGCCAAAGGTATATACCAGTTTCTGTTCGCCAGTTTAAGCGTCTCGAAGTCTGCTACAGGTCTAGCAGAACTCGTCTGGGCAGTTCCGTTCAACTTTTTGAGATACAGTCAATTTTCTGCATCAAGGTATTTTAGTCACCGGCCATGGCTGAAAGCAGTGATGTATTCCGTATGTTGGCTGTTGAGGATAAGTTGGATGGTACCAACTACCCATTATGGGCTTATATGATGCGACATGTACTGGTTGCAAAAGGATTGTGGAACATTGTGCAGGGTGTTGGAAGACGTCCTGTTACACCTGTAACGACAGGTACTGCAAATACAGGTGTTGGAGCTGATGAAGATGGTGTCGAAGATGATATTCCGCAGATTCCTGTTCGTGCTGCTGTTTCTGTTGCACCTACTGCAGAGCAGATTCGTTGGGATGGCAGAGATGCCCAGGCACATGCATTGATAGCTTTGTCTGTCAAACGTGCCATTATCCCTCACATTCGCTCTTGCAGAACAGCAAAGGATGCTTGGGATACACTTACCACTTTGTACCAGGCTAGGAATGAGGCTCGTGTTGCTTACCTCCGAAAACAGTTGGAGAGTGAGCACATGAATGAAGGTGATTCTATGGACAGTTTTCTTACAAAGATCAAAGACCTGAAGGAACAATTGATTTCTGCTGATGAGGTTATACCAGATAGCTCACTTGTGCAGACCGTTCTGAATGGCCTTCCTGATTCATATCAGAGTTTTGCCTCTACTCTTCGATTGATGATGAAAGGCAATCCGAATGCCTTGTCATTTGAGGAATTAGTCTCTGTTCTGTTGCAGGAAGATCAGTCCAGGCAGAACAGGTCCATTATGCGTGTTGCAGATCAAGCTTTCCTGGCTAGTCAGAAGGGCAAAGGAAAATGGAGCTCTTCTACTAGTAAGCAGAAATCTGCAAATGCTGCACAATCGAAGAACCAGGATAAAGATGAGAAGAAATCAGAAAAGCAGAAATTGTTCTGCAAGTACTGTAAAGGAAATGATCATATTATAAAGAACTGTCCAAAACTGGCTGCTAAAGAGGCAAAGAAGAAAGAGGCTGGAATGGTTGTTGCAGAGGCCTCTACACCAAAAACAGAGTCTGCAAATCTTGTGCAGGAAGAAGAATGGGCGTTTACTACTGTCTGCAGTTTTGACCCATCTTCTCATGATCAGTGCATGTCTGCAGTAGACTCAGATGTTTGGTACTTTGACAGTGGGGCGACCAAACATATTACCTCGCAGCGCAGTTTCTTCTCTTCACTCGAGTCTGCCCCTACAGGGAATACTGTCACATGCGCCAATAACTCCTCTTATCCTGTTATGGGAGTTGGTAAGATCATTTTGACTACTGCTGATGGTAGTTCTTTCACTTTGTCAGATGCTTTATTTGTGCCAGGGATCAAAAAGAACCTGTTATCAGTTTCTGCATTAGCCAAGATTGGCTTGGTTGTGAAATTCGTTGATGACAGGTGTACAGTCCATGATCTCTCAAATGGCGATGTGATTATTGCTTCTGGCATTTTATGTCGTGGGCTGTATAAGCTCATAGACTATGAAAGATCTGTGAATGATTCGGCATGTGCAGTTCATGATTCTCAGGCTATGTCAGATGCAAAGCTTTGGCATGCACGCTTTGGTCATCTGAATTTTGCTAGTTTGTTACGCCTGCAGAAATCTGAAATGGTGTCTTCTTTGCCCAAACTTGAGGCACCTGGAAAACATGTTTGTGAAGGCTGTATTTTGGGCAAAATGCAGCGTTCTTCCTTTCCAAAAGATGGTTCAGTTCGGGCTATGCAGAAATTGCAGCTTGTACATAGTGATGTCTGTGGTCCTATGCAGACACCCTCTTTTGGAAATTACCTTTACTTCGTGACTTTCATTGATGATTTTTCCAGGCATGCATGGGTATACCCACTCAAAGCAAAGTCCGAAGTGTTCATGTGCTTCAAACAATTTTTGGTTTTGGCTGAAAATCTGTCAGCATGTAAAATGGGCACCCTCCGTTCTGATCGAGGGGGGGAATATATGTCTTCAGATTTTAATGCATTTCTGGCTGAACGTGGGATAAAACACCAGTGTACAGTGCCGTATACACTTCAACAGAATGGAGTTGCTGAACGAAAGAACAGGTCACTCATGGAGATGGCGAGGTGCATGGTCAAAAGTCAGGCTTTACCACATAGTTTCTGGCTTGAGGCTGTCATGTGTGCAGCATATGTACTGAACAGGTGTCCCACCAAAGCGTTGCAGTCTATCACTCCATATGAGGCTTGGCATGACCGCAAGCCATCTGTTGCTCATCTGCGTGTTTTTGGTTGTTTGGCATATGCATTAGTGCCTGAACAACATCGCAGAAAATTGGATGATAAGGCAGTAAAATGTATTTTTGTTGGGTACAGTTCTGAAAGTAAAGGCTATCGTCTGTATCATCCACAGACTAAACGCATTCTGGTTAGCCGTGATGTTGTCTTTGTGGAAGATGCTATTCAGCCATTGCTTTCATGTACTAAGGAGACATCTGTTAGCTCCAAAGACATGTATGATACTTTGATGCCTCTTTTTACAGGTGGACAGGCTAGTGCTGGTCCTAATGAGGCAACTTCTCAGCCTTTGCAGGTTTCATATGATGATGCAGATCATTCCATTTCTGATGCAGATTTACATGATGCACTTGTTGATGAGAGAGCTGATATTGAACAGGCAAAAACTATGCCAAAATGGCTGGTGCAGACTTTGCGTGACAGCAAATTAGATGCACCTTTGTCATATCGTACTCGTTCAGGCTCTCATAGTACCTCCTTTGAATCAGATTGCTATGCTATGGCTGCATCTAGTCTCTGTGATGAGAATAAGCCTTTTTCTTTTGATGAAGCACAAAATTCAGAAAATTGGATGGCTGCTATGCAATCTGAATATGATGCTATAATGAAGAATGGTACATGGTCTTTATGTGACTTGCCTCCTGGCAAGAAGGCCATTGGCACTAAGTGGGTATACAAGCTGAAGCGTAAACCTGATGGTACAGTTGACAGGTATAAGGCTAGGCTTGTTGCAAAGGGTTATGCGCAGGAAAGAGGCATTGATTTTGATGAGACCTTTGCACCTACATGCCGTATGACTACTGTTCGGAGCATTTGTGCACTTGCAGCCCATCATGGCTGGAATGTACATCAGTTGGACATTAAAACAGCATTTCTGAATGGTGACTTGCATGAAGAAGTGTATGTTTTTCAGCCCCGTGGCTTTGTGCAGAAAGGGCATGAAAACCAGGTGTGCAGGTTAAAGAAGGCGTTATATGGTTTAAAGCAAGCACCACGTGCTTGGTATGAGAAGATACATGCCTATCTGATTGCACATGGTTTTGAGAACAGTCCAACTGAAAGCACCTTATATGTGAAGCGTGCTAATGATGTGCTTCTGATCATTGTTGTCTATGTAGACGACATGCTGCTCACTGGTCCTCTTGAGAAGCATATTGCTGATTTCAAGGCTGATTTGCATGCCTCATTTGAGATGTCTGATTTGGGGCATTTGCATCACTATTTGGGCATTCAATTTATGCAAGTTGATGGTGGAATGGCTTTGTGTCAAACGAAATATATTGACACATTATTGCAGCGTTTTGGCCTTGAAGACTGTAAGCCTATTGCCACTCCTATGGAGACAGGTTTACGATTGAGTCTTCATGATGCTGGAGATGCATTTGATGCTGTTCTCTATCAGTAGGCTGTTGGATGCTTGATTTACTTATGCATTACTCGGCCAGATATTCAGTTTGCTGTCTCACAGATGAGCAGGTTTATGCATTGCCCAGGAGTCACGCATTGGAAAGCGGTTAAGCGCATCTTTCGCTACTTGAGTGGTACTCGGCTACTTGGGTTGTTTTATCCCAAGGGGGGATCACCACCGCCAGATTTGCATGCTTTTTCTGACTCAGATTGGGCTGGTTGCTATGACACTCGTGTGTCCACCAGTGGTTTTTGCTTCATGCTTGGTAGCTCATGTATATCTTGGTTGAGCAAGAAGCAGCCTACTGTGGCCACTTCCAGTTGTGAGGCTGAGTATAGGGCAGCTTTCACAGCGACTGTTGAGTGTGTGTGGCTCAGACGCCTTATGGCTGATTTGGGTGTTGGCCAGTCTTCTACCACCACCATCTTCACTGACAGTCAGAGCGCATTGGCAGTTGCGAGGAACCCTGTGTTCCATGCTCGCACTAAGCACATTGAGGTGCATTATCACTATGTCAGGGAGAGGTTCTCTGCTGGGGAGATCAGCTTGGCATATGTGCCCACGCAGGAGAACATTGCAGACCTTTTCACGAAGGCTCTGCCTAGGGAGAAGTTTGAAGCTTTCCGCAAAGCTTTGGGCTTACTTCCTTTTGTGGAGTGATTTCCACATAGCTCGGCACTTCCTTATACATGAGTGCCAGCTCCTTGTTCACCGCATCACTCCCAGGGGGGATTTGTTGATATATTTAGGTAGTGATGTGTGTGAACACTCTAGGACCGCCGGGGCACTTTTTTCCCTCTTTAGGAGGTTTTTTTCCCCCGCCTTGTATATACGCCTATTGCCCTAATGGGCTACTTATCTTTGTACATTCTCTAGTAATACATTCAGTCTTGTGTGTTGTGCTCCAAGCTTCTTCTTCTTCCTTGTGCTGTTCGCGTGCTTCCGCAGACGTCTAACTCCAACACATGACTCCATAGATGATGGAGAACTTCTTTCAATTCAATAGCATGCTCAAAAGTTCTTGCAGGAAATACAAGAAGAGAAATGGGCCAAGGAGAAGGATGTTCCCCCTCCTATTCTTGAGATTGATGAATTTCCACAGACATTCCATCTATTTATGGAGATCAAGTAGAGCAACAAGGAGAAGAGAGGTTAGAATTTGAATCCAATTCTTTACAAGAGTTTCCACAGTTCACAGGCCCATGGGAATCTGAATCTCTCCAGACTAGAGCTCCCACAATATTGATCAGAAATGAAGATTCGGTGGTTCCAAGAAACATTGAAGTCGTGAAGAACACTAAGGTTCAGTGTCATCTCACTTGAGAAGAGCTGCTCAAAGTAAAACTTGAGTTATGGAATCATGTGGCAAATCAAATTCCAGAAATTGATTCCAAGATCTCAAAAGTAGGCTCTAAGCAAAAAATTCTAGAGATACCTCTAGTCAAAATAGGGGACATGAGTGAAGGCAAAGAAGGTAATACTTATCTTTCGATCACCTACCAAGGTTACACAACCAAAGCGATCGTAGATTTAGGTGCTGGTGTTGCTATTGCGACCAAATCCTTGCGGAAGCAACAGGGTAAACCCGCATTAAGACCAACTAGAATGAAGCTTTAAATGGCTGATGGACATGTTGAAAGACCTCTAGGATTTTTAGAAGGGATAACTCTAACCACTTATGGTGAAGAGTTTGAGCACACCTTTGCTATATGTGACTTTGATAAAACTAATGCCTATGAAATGATCCTAGGAAGACCCTTCCTACGACAATTGCAAACTGTACAACCAACACCTTGTACTTGCAGCACTTGGGGGTAACAACCAAGGTCAATCTGAAGAATTACACCTTCAGAGATGTACCACCCCTACAGTGGAATCCTATCCACAAGGTGCAAGAAGATTCAATCTCTGTGCATTAGGAAATTCACCTGACCCATCATGGATGCATGAAGATACTCACTTGTGGATGTGCAAGGTTGCAAAGGAAGAGGAGAAATGCCTAAAAACAAGAGAACAAGGAAGTTTCAAGGAGATAGAATGGTTAGAGACCTAGCCTATACACCGATTATCTTTCCGGGTGAGGAATTTGAGCCTCATGGTTGGGCAGAAATCTTAGCCACCATGGACATTTTTATCAATGAAGAACAATGGACACCTCATTGTGATGAGGAGGGTTATGATATTTGTGTGTTCATGTGTCAGCCCTTGCAAGAAGAATGTGACCCTAGTGACTTCATACAAGAAGAAGAGAATGATGGCGATCTAGAGTCCATTGTGATGGATAGTTGCTTTATTTCAGAGGAGCACTATCTAGAAGACATAGGAGTACGTATCCAAAAAAGAATAAGAACCTCTCACAAGCATTAAAATTATAAACTCAAAGGATGGAAGTGAGGGTGGTCAAAAGAAGAAGAAAACAAAAGTAGTGAAACCTAAAGAGGAGGAATCATTGTTGGAAGTACCATAGAATTTCAAGAAATATGAAGTTGAAGACCGGAAAATTTTGGTACGAATGCCTAAGAGAGAGGCCATTACAGGAGAAGCATATGATAACAAAGAAAAGACCAAAAAAATTGTTGTAACCATGGAAGGGAATGAAGAGTGATGTACATACATAGGAGAAGACCTAAGTGCTGAAGAGGAAATAGAGCTTGTAGCCTTACTAAGGGAATATAGGGATGTGTTTGCATGGACCTATAAAGACCTGAAGGGGGTAGATTAGAAAATATGCTCTCATACAATCCCCATGATGGTTGATGCCAAGCCCACCAAACAAAAGCCCTACACATATAATGACACGTATGAAGCTAAAATAAAAGAAAAAATTGACAGTTTGATTGAGGCTGGATTTATCTATGAGATCGAGCATACAGAATGGGTGTGCCCCATTGTGGTGGTGCCCAAAAAGAATGGAAATTTGCAAGTGTGTATTAACCTTAAAAAAGTTAATGCCGCTACCATTAGAGATAGCTATCCGCTTCCAATCACTGAACATTTATTGGAGCGTGTTGCGGGCAAGGAAGTTTATAGCTTCCTTGATGGATTTTCAGGTTACAACCAAGTAGCCATTGCCCCAGAAGATCAACACAAAACGTCCTTTGCCACAGAGTGGGGAATCTTTGCATTTCATGTGATGCCATTTGGGCTCACCAATGCACCTTCAACATTCCAAAGGCTCATGTTTCATGTCTTCAAAGAGTTCTTACGAAAGAGCTTAGATGTATATGTGGATGATTTATGTGCTCATTCCCAACAAAGAAAATACCACATCCTTGAGCTCAGACAGATGTTCAACAAGTGTAGAGAATATCGAGTGTGTTTGAACCCAGAAAAGTGTGTATTCATGGTACGACAAGGTAAAATCTTAGGTCATATTGTTTCGAAGAATGGAATATCTACAGATGAGGATAAAGTAAGACCCATAATAGAGCTACTGAGGCCAAGGAATGTTAAAGAGGTACAAGCCTTTATGGGCCATTGTGGATATTACCGTAGGTTTATTCACATGTATGCAATTATAGCTAAGCCTCTTTATGCCTTGTTGACAAATTTTGAGTGGAATGACGAATGCAAAAATTCCTTCAATGAGCTAAAGAGATGTTTGTGCACAACACCAATATTGACCACTCCTGATTGGACTAAACCATTCCATGTCCATGTAGATGCATCCAATCATGCAATAGGATGTGTGCAAGCACAACCCATAGGCAAAGGAAATCTAGATTTGCCTATAGCAAAATTTAACCGACCAAAATAGACTACCTGTCTACACAGGTATGCTCAAATCTAGAATTCACTCTTTGATTGATATCTCACAGATTATATAAGCTTTGAAGGATAAATTTGAGAGAGAGAAATTACATGAGCTAAGATTTCCAATGAGTGTTTAAATGCAAGAAATGGTTACATATACACTGAGATATGAGCTTCATAAAAAAGCTATGTACAAAATGATGTGTGACTGGAAGGAGCCTATGGGAAGACAAAATGACAAAATGACAAGATCTGACTATTGGGAGCTCTTGCCTCTTTCTCTCCTTGTTTAGAAAATGCTCCCACTCCACTTTATAAACAATGAGCATGTGAAGAAGTTTGTGCCTCCTTCTTAAATCACCACTTTCATTTGATTGGCCATTACATGCCATTTACTACAAGGTAGACATTGTATCTTTTACCCATCATGAATTTTGACTAGATTTTTTTTCTTTTTTTTCTTTTCTCTTGTTTTCCTTTATCTTTATATTTGGTAAATTTATCCAAGCATAGCTCATGTGAAAATGAGCTTGTACATTTATCTTCAACAAAGGAGAGAAACACACACACACACACACACACACACAGAATAAGATAGAGATTAGACAGAACAACAATTCAGCAAGCGATTGTTTCAGCTCATAGGCACAACGCAATTGTGAATGTTGGAGAGCTCTTTGATCAGATGCATGTAGATTCCAATTGAAGAGCCGCTAATGCTTTTATTTTCTTCGTCAAAAAAACATCATGTAACCGATGCTAAACCGTCGTAAATTCATCCCCAATAAGTGATGCTAATTAGTGTCATTTATGCGATGGAGTTTAGCATCGTTTATGTGATGCAATTTAGCGTCGCTTATGTGATGCTTTTATATATCGTCGCTTTAGCAACTCTCAATGTAGCCGTCACAATGCCCGTCGCTCCACACGTCGATGAGAACATCAAAGTTTTCATCATTTAACCGACATTGCATGCTCGATGCTTGTTGCAATGCTTTATGCAATTATATAGCGACGAAATCATGTTATGTTAACCATCACTATGCACCCGTCTTCCTTGCAGTGCTTCTTTCCAAAGTTCTTGTGGAGCTTGGAATATACTTCAATATTTGTATGAAGATAAGAATCCCTCAAGAATTTATGTCCAAGAAGCAAAATCATAAATTAGCAATTAGGCTGCAGGGTCGTATCACTAAGGTAATTGCCACTTTTGAAGATATGGCTATTAGGCTTAAAGAAAAAATCTCAAAGACATATGAGCTATTTGTAACGACCTTCTACAATAGAGGTTGAGTCTTGACTTGGCAAGAAGTATGAAGATTTCTACACCTCCACGACTCACATGCAAAGTCGTCAACATCTCAAGAAGTGGCTTTGAAAGCTAAAGGAACCTTCAAAAAGCCTAATCACTCTAGTCATCAGTGTAGTAGTGCACCTACACAAAGCTTCAACAAGTCGTCCAAGAATTTTACATGTAATTGTTTCAAAAAACCATGATATCTTGAAAAATTATGGTACAAGAAGAAGAAGAATTTTAAAGCATCTACATCCAAAAATTAATGTAAGTATTCTTTTCATAGGTCTCATTGTTGGAGTGAAGATCTCTTCATCTCAATAAAATCCAATGCTTTGATCACTTCTCGCTCATCACAAGAATGGATATTTGATAGTGAAGCTAGATCCACATGTGCAAGGATCGCAAGTCCTTTTAGGAGCTAGAAGATCACACAGGGGAAGTCTACTTATGAAACAACAAGAGTCTTCCAATCAAAGGTAAAGGCAAATTACAAATTATGAATAAAAAAGGAGAATGCAAAGCCTTATTAAATGTACTCTTTGTACCAAACCTTTGCATGAATCTCCTCTCAATCAAATCCATTATCAAACCTCACAAGCAAGTCTTCTTTGACAACACTTCTAGTAAAAGTGATTGATACTACCACTCAAGACATAATAGCACAAAGCATTGAGGATCAAAACTTATATAAGCTTTGTTGCTTCCTCACTTAGGAATCAATTTCCACACTTTGACATTAGAGATATGGCCATACATCCTACCCAACCAAGATCTCAACATCTCGGTTGGTTAAGGAGTCGCCAGAGATGGTCAAGTAATAGTTTTTGCCTTCTTGATATCAGCTCTCTCATCAACAAGTGCATCATGTAAATCTGCATAAGAAATGGAATGATCGTCATGATCACATGAAACTTGTAAAGGCTAAGAAGTTGCC
This sequence comes from Ceratopteris richardii, assembly GCA_020310875.1. Classification (NCBI taxonomy): domain Eukaryota; kingdom Viridiplantae; phylum Streptophyta; class Polypodiopsida; order Polypodiales; family Pteridaceae; genus Ceratopteris; species Ceratopteris richardii. The sequence continues at coordinate 46,542,884 of CM035438.1, forward strand.
TCATTAGGACTAGCACTAGATTGTTCACCTGTAAAAAGAGGCAACAAATTATCATACATGTCTTTGGAGCTAACAGATGTCTCCTTAGTACATAAAAGTAATGGCTGAATAACGTCTTTGACAAAAACAACATCACTACTAACCAAAATGTGTTTAGTCTATGGATGATACAGACAGTAGCCTTTGCTTTTAAAACTATACCCAACAAAAATACTATTTCACTGCTTTATCATCCAATTTTTGGCGGTGTTGTTTAGGCACTAATGCATATGCCAGACAACCGAAAACACACAGATGAGCAACAGATGGCTTGCAACCATGCCAAGTCTCATATGGAGTGATAGACTGCAATGCTTTGGTGGGACACCTATTAAGTACATATGCTCCACACATAAGAGGCTCAAGCTAGAAACTGTGGTAAGGCTTGACTCTTGACCATACACCTCGCCATCTCCATGAGTGACCTATTGTTCCATTCAACAACTCCATTCTATTGAGATATATACGACAATGTACACAGATGTTTTTATCCCACATTCAGCCAGAAATGCATTAAAGTCAGAAGACATATATTCCTCCCCTCGATCAAAATCGAGGGTGCCCATTTTACATGTTGACAGATTCTCAATCAAAACCAAAAACTGTTTGAAGCACATAAACACTTCGAAATTTTTCTTCAATGGATATACCCATGCATGCCTAGAAAAATCATCAATGAAAGTCACGAAGTAAAGATATTTTCCAAAAGAGGGTGTCTGCATAGGACCACAGACATCACTATGAAACATCTATAGTTTCTGAGTAGCTTGAACTAAACCATCTTTTGGAAAGGAGAAACACTGCATTTTGCCCAAATACAACCTTCAAAGACATGTTTACCAGGTTCCTCAAGTTTGGGCAAAGAGGACACCATTTTAGATTTCTGTAGGTGTAGCAAACTAGCAAAATTCAGATGACCAAAATGTGCATGCCAAAGCTTTGCATTTGACATAGCCTGAGAATCATGTACTGCACATGCTGAATCATTCGTAGATTTTTCATAGTTTATGAGCTTATACAGCCCACAACATAAAATGCTAGAAGAAATAATAACATTGCCATTTGACAGATCATGAAGTGTACATCTATCATGAACAAATTTCACAACCAAGCCAATCTTGGCTAATGTTGAAACTAATAGCAGATTCTTCTTGATCCCTGGCACGAATAAAGCATCTGATAAAGTGAAAGAACTACAATCAGTGGTAGTCAAAATGATCTTACTGACTCCCATTGTGATAGTATTCCATATAGGGGAAGGCTCAAGTAAAGTGAAGAAACTGCGCTGCGAGGTAATATGTTTGGTTGCCCCACCATCAAAGTACCAAACATCTGTAGACATACATTGTTCAGGAGAAGATGGGTCAAAACTGCAAACAATAGTAAACGCCCATTCTTCATTTTGCACTAAATTAGCAAACTCTATTTTTGGTGTAGAGGCCTTTGCAACAACCATTCCAACCTCTTTTTTCTTTGCCTCTCTTGCAGCCAATTTTGGACAATGTTTTATGACATGATCATTTGCTTTATAGTACGTACAATAAAATTTTTGCTTTTCTATTTTCTTGTCGTCTTTGTCATCCTTCTTTGGTTGTGTAGAAGTAGTAGATTTCAACTTACTAGTAGAAGAGCTCCATTTACCTTTGCCCTTCTCAATAGCCAGGAAAGCTTGATTTGCAACATGCATTATAGACCTGTTCTGCCTAGACTGATCTTCCTGCAATAGAACAAAAACTAACTCTTGAAATGTTAAGGCATTTGGATTGCCTTTCATCATCAAATGAAGAGTAGAAGTAAAACTTTGATATGAGTCAGGAAGACCAGTCATAAAAGTCTACACAAGTGAACTGTCAGGAAGGACTTCATCAATAAAAATCACCTGTTCCTTCAAATCCTTGATCTTTGTCAGAAACTACCCATAGAATCACCTTCATTCATATCCTTACTCTCCAATTGTTTTCAGAGGTAAGCAACAAGAGCCTCATTCCTAGCATGGTACAATGTGGTAAGTGTATCCCAAGCATCCTTATCTATTCTACAAGAACGAATGTGAGGAATAATGGCATGTTTGACAGACAAGGCTATCAATGCATGTGCTTGAGCATCTCTACCATCCCAACAAATTTGCTTTGCATTAGGTGCAATAGGAACCGCAACACGAACATGAATCTGTAGAATATCACCATCTTTGATGCCATCTACATCAGCTTTAGTACCTATATTGGCATGTGTAATAGTATGTTTTTCAACACCCTGCACAATATTTCACAATCCTTTTGCGACCTATACATGATGCATCATATGAGCCCACAATGGGTAGTTTATACCATCCAAATTATCCTTAACAACCAACATACAAAATACATCACTCCTTTCGGCCATGGCCAGTGACTAAAATACCTTGATGCAAAAAAATGGCTATATATGAAAAAGTTCAACAGAACTACCGTGACGAGTTCTACTAAACCTGTAGCAAACTTTGAGATGCTTATACTGGCAAACCAAAACTTGCATATATCTTTGGCACAAAAAGACAAAATAGCTTTCACAAGCACTATGATACTACATTTGGAGGTTGAAACAAGCTCAAATCGCGATTTTGGGACCACATAATGAAGATGTTTTGATCTCCTAATCACCTTGAGTATGCACACCAAATTTCATGTGATTTTGAGAGTGTGAACAAAGAGGTACAAAGATAAATGACCCATTAGGGTTATAGGCATATATGCAAGTCGGGGGGAAAAAACCTCCTAAAGAGGGAAAAAAGTGCCCTGATGGTTCTAGTGTGTTCACACACATCACTACCTAAATATATCAACAATCACAACAATAGCATAACTTGATGCTAATGCAAAAATATGTATATTTCTTGGATATAGTAGTGAGAGTAAAGATTATTGATTATATCATCCATTGAAGAACAAAATTAATGTAAGTGGAGATGTGGTATTTACTGAAAATTTAGCTTATCCTTTATTTGAATGTAATTTTTTGGCCAACTATTAGTTCACAAGATGTGTTTGACACACTCTTGCCTTTGTTTCAAAGTCATGTTCTTGATTACAGCCATATAAACCATCCCAATAGATTCAAAGAGATGAGAATTTTCAGCCAAACATGGCTAAAAATCTCTAGCCAAAGATGGTTGAGAAATTCCAATAAAAAATGGAAAAAAAGTCCATTCAAACATAGCTAAAAATTTGTAAAATTTTGCAAATAAACATGGCTGAAAATCAGCTATATTTTGATGATGTATTACATGAGGGATGCATGTCTATCAATGATGCACAATCTAAGCTAAAATGGATGCAAAAGACATTACAAGATAGCAAATTGATTTCTACTTTCCTTGGTAGAACAAGATTAGCAACAAATGTACGTGGGAGTTGTGTGAATTTCTAGAAGGTAAGAATGTCATTGGTACTAAGTGGGTTTACAAGATTAAAGGAAATTCAGATGGTAGCATTGATCGCTAGGTTATGTGCAAAAGGTTATGTGCAAAATATGGCACTAATTATGAAGGAAATTTTGCACCTGCCTCATGCATGATAATTCATACTATGATTGCATTTGATTCCATTTTGGTTAAAATGTGTATCAACTGGATATCAAAACAATTTTCTTGATTAACATATTGCAAGAAGAGATCTATGTGAAGAAACCTCTAGGACTTGCCATCAAAGGTCAAGTGCATATGGTTTGCCGCTTGTGTAAGGCTTTGTATGAAATTAACCAAGCTCCATTTGAATGGTATAACAAGGTACATAAGCACTTTATTTCTCTTTGTTTTACATGTGGTTGAATTCAAAGCACACACTTTATGTATGCAAATATGGGGCTGATTTTATATCGCTTGTTCTCTATGTTGATGACATTGTCTTGACTGAGTCATGTGGTGAGGAAACTGGCATGCTTATGGATGATTTGCAAAAAACTTTTGATTGTTACATATCTTGGTCTTTTTGAGTATTATCCTGCCATCATCCAATTTCTATCCGTGAGGGGGTTTTTTGTTTTTTTTGCATCAAGCAAAGCATATTGAGAAACTATTTCAACGTTTTGGTTTTGAGGGTTGCAAGACTACCTCAACACCAAGGGAAACAAGATTTAGCTTCTCAATTGAGGATGCAGATGATGCATTTGATGCTTCTCTTTATCAACAAACTATGGGATGTTTGACATATGCATGTAATACAATGCCAGAAATACAATATGCAATTTTCCAATTGAGTCAATCTATGCATAGCCTTTGCACTAAGCATTTTCAAGCAGTAAGATGTGTGTTTAGATATCTCAAAGGCAATTTGAGTTCGGGTATCTTTTATGGTAGAGATGCTCAATCATGCTTGCATGCTTTTAGAGATAGTGATTAGGTTGCTTGTTATGATATAAGAGTGCATCCACTAGTGGTAATTGTTCTTTCCTTGGAGGATCATGCATATCTTAGTTGAGTAAGAAGCAAGCTACAATGGCCATATCAAGTTATGAAGCTGAGTACAGGGTAGTATCTGGAGCTAGAGTGGAGTGTATATGGTTGAAACACCTATTGATGGATCTATGCATGATGCACCTTACACATATTCTCATTGATGGTCAAAGTGCATTGACAGTTGCAAGAAATTCAATATTTCATGCATGCACAAAGCACGTTGAGGTCCATCACCATCATGTGGGAGAGTGTCTTTATGTTGGATGTATTACTTTGGTATATGTGCATACAAAAAATAATGTAGTAGAATATTCATCAAAGCTCTTCCATGGGAAAAGTTTGAAGCTTTTTGGAAAGCTTTTGGCTTATTACCTTGTAAGGGAACTCCATCAATTCACCTAGGAAAAATGAAGAGAGGCCACCCATACATTGTGAGGAGATTCCTTATCATGTGAGTGAGAGAATTTTCCCATATTAAGGGGAGACCCGAGTGATGTTGCAAGAAGTGAGGTACTTTGGATTTCCATCTAGATGGTGAAGTTTCATGATTAGCATCTATGTGCTATAAGTTTATTCACATCAATAGGATACATACAACCAACAATCTAATTATTTGAATTGAGAACCACAAATGTATGCATCACTCAACCATATCAAGACCATAAAATGTGGAAACATTTCATAGAATATGTAGGCTGATACCAATCATGAAAATAATCCAAAATCCCTACAAGTTCATCTATAATCAAAGCTGAAAAAGGATGTCCGCAAATGTTGACAAAAATCTTAACTATCAAATGTATGAAGCTCTGACGATGGCTCCAAAATGCTACGCAAATGGCTTATAAGCTCCCCAAAAATGTGTTGAATATTCAACACAATATGCTCTAAAATCCTAGAAAGTCAGGTCTAATAGGTGCAAGATCAGCACCTCATTTGCAATTTGTGTCTACCAAAAAGATCCATCTCAAATATATTGAGCTTCATTCTCATCTAGCTCTAGTGATTGATCCAGATTGGCCTTATATATATTCTCTTGCTTTCACATGATCTGTTCAATCTATGTGGTCTTATTTGTATGTGATTTCAAGTAGCTTCAAAGTCAAGATTCTCTCTCTATTAAATTTATCTTCACAAAGAGAATCTCTCTCTTTCAAATTTCTCTTCACAAATTTGATTCTTCCAAGTCAAACTTTCCATGAAACTTATGGTATCTGATTTTCGGGAGTAAATCTCAATGAGTTCTAATACCAGTGAAGTCACGTAACACAAGATCTCCTCTTCTAATCATGCATGTGAAAAGGATAGCCATTGAGAGAGAGTTAGTATTTCTTGAGAGATGGTGCAAGTAGAAATATTACATACATGCACGATAGATAGATAGATAGATAGATAGATAGATAGATGGATAGATGGATATATATATATATATATATATATATATATATAGATAGATAGATAGATAGATAGATAGATAGATAGATAGGTAGATAGATAGATAGATCGATAGATAGATAGATAGATAGATACATAGATAGGTAGTGATGTGTGTGAACACACTAGGACCGTTAGGGAACTTTTTTCCCTCTTAAGGAGGTTTTTTTCCTCTAGCTTGTATATACGCCTGTTGCCCTAATGGGTTAGTTATCTTTGTACATTCTAGTGGTAATACATTCAGTATTGTGTGTTATGCTCCAAGCTTCTTCTTCTTCCTTGTGCTATTTGCATGCTTCCGCAGACCTTGAACTCCAACAATTGGTATTAGAGCACGTGGTCGCTTCATCTAAGGCATCGTCAAAACCTCTCTAGTCATAGTCTCAGAATCGCATGAAATTTGGTGAGCATACTCAAGGTGTTTACCAGATCAAAATAGCTTCACTCTGTGGTGCCAAAATCACAATCTCAGCTTGTTTTGGCCTTCAAACACACTATCGCAATGCTTGTGCAATCTATTTCATCTTTTTGTGCCAAATATACATACAGGTTTTGGTTCGCTAGTATAAGAGTCTCGAAGTCTACTACAAGTTTAGTAGAACTCGTCAGGGTAGTTCTATTCAACTTTTTTAGATACAATCATTTTTTTGCATACGGGTATTTTTCTCAGTGGCCATGGATGAAAGCAGTGATGTATTCCATATGTGGGCTGTTGAAGATAAGTTAGATGGTACCAATTACCCATTATGGGCTTATATGACGCCTCATGTATTGGTTGCAAAGGGACTATGGAATATTATGTAGGGTGTTGAAAAATGTCCTATTACGCCTGCAAACACAATTGCTGAAGGTGATGTAGATGGCATTGAAGATGATGATATTCTTCATGTTCCTATTCATGTAGCGGTTCCTGCTGCACCTACTATATAGCAAATTCATTGGGATGGTAGAGATGCTCAGGCACATGCATTGATAGCCTTGTTTGTCAAACGTGCCATTATTCCTCACATTGACTCTTGTAGAACAAGTAAGGATGCTTGGGATACACTTACCACATTGTATTAGGCAAGGAATGAGGCTCATGTTGCTTACCTCCAAAAAGAGTTGGACAGTGAGCATATAAATGAAGGTGATTCTATGGACATATTTAGAAGATTTGAAGGAACAATTAGTTTTCGATAATGAAGTCTTGCATGAGAGTTCACTTGTGTAGACTGTTCTGAATGGTCTTTTCGATTTGTACCACAATTTTGCTTCTACTTTTTGTTTGATGATGAAAGGCAATCGAAATGCCTTATCATTTGAGTTAGTCTCTGTTCTGATGGAGGAAGATTAATCTAGGCAGAACATGTCCATTATGCATGTTGCACATCAAGCTTTCCTCGCTAGTCAGAAGGGTAAAGATGAATGGAACTCTTCTGCTAGTAAGAAGAAATCTGCTAATTCTACTCAATCAAAGAAGGAAGACAGAGACAAGAAGAAAACAAAAAATTAGAAATTGTTTTGCAAATACTGTAAAGCAAATGATCATGTCATTAAGAGCTGTCCAAAATTAGTTGCTAAAGAGGCAAAGAAGAAAGAGGCCAGAATGGTTGTTGCAAAGGCCTGCATACCAAAAACAAAGTCTGCGAATCTTGTGCAGAATGAAGAAGGGGCGTTTACTACTGTTTGCACTTTTGACCCATCTTCTCATGAGGAGTGTATGTCTGCAGTAGACTGAGATGTTTGGTATTTTGATAGTGGGGCAACCAAACATTTTACCTCGCAGCGTAGTTTCTTCACTTCACTTGAGCTTGCCCCTACAGGGAATACTGCCACATGCACTAAAAACTCCTCTTATCCCGTCATGGGAGTTGGTGAGATCATTTTGACTACTACTAATGTCAGTTCTTTTACATTGTCAGATGCTTTATTTGTGCCAGGGATCAAGAAGAATCTGTTATTAGTTTCAGCTTTAGCCAAGATTGGCTTGGTTGTGAAATTTGCTGATGACAGATGTACAATTCATGATATGTCAAATGGTGATGTGATTATTGCTTTCAACATTTTTTGTCTAGGCTGTATGAACTCATAGACTATGAAAGAATGATTGAGCATGTGCAATACATGACTCTTCTTAGGCTATGTCAAATGTAAAGCTTGTGCATGCACACTTTGGTCATCTGAATTTTGCTAGTTTGCTACACTTGTAGAAATTTGAAATGGTGGCTTCTTTGCCCAAACTTGAGGCACCTCGTAAACATGTATGTGAAACCTGTATTTTGGGCAAAATGCAGCATTCCTCATTCCCAAAAGATGCTTCAGTTCGAGCTACTAAAAAATTGCAGCTTGTTCATAGTGATGTGTATGGTCCTATGTGGACACCTTCTTTTGGAAATTATGTTTACTTTGTGACTTTCATTGATTTTTCCAGGCATGCATGGGTATATCCATTGAAAGAAAAGTCCAAAGTGTTTATGTGCTTCAAACAATTTCTGGTTTTGGCTGAAAGTCTGTCAGCATGTGAAATGGGCACCCTCCATTCTGATCAAGGGGGGAATATATGTCTTCTAATTTTAATGCATTTCTGGTTGAACATGGGATAAAACACCAATGTACAATGCCGTATAGACCTCAATAGAATGGAGTTGCTGAATGAAAGAACATGTCACTCATGGAGATGGTGAGTTGTATGGCCAAGAGTTAGGCTCTACCACATAGTTTTTGGCTTGAGGCTATTATGTGTGCAACATATGTACTTAACAAGTGTCCCACTAAAGTGCTTCACTCTATCACTCCATATGAGGCTTGGCATGGTCGCAAGCCATTTGTTGATCATTTGCATGTTTTTGGTTGTTTGGCATATGCATTAGTGCCTGAACAACAACACATAAAATTGGATGATAAAGTAGTGAAATGTATTTTTGTTGGATACGATTCTGAAAATAAAGGCTATCATCTGTATCATCCACAAACTAAACACATTTTGGTTAGCCATGATGTTGTTTTTGTGGAAGATGCTATTCAACCATTACTTTCATGTACTAAGGAGACATCTGTTAGCTCCAAAGACATGTATGACACTTTGTTCCCTCTTTTTATAGGTGGACAATCTAGTGCTGGTCCTAATGAGGCAACTTCTCAGCCTTTACAAGTTTCATGTGATGATGCGGATCATTCCATTGCTGATGCAGATTTACATGATGCACTTGCTGAGGAGAGAGCATCAAACTCATAAGCTAGTACTCAATGATCACTCCTTGATCTCCCCTTGGACAATCTTGTGAACCTTGTTGTTCTCAACCTTGGTCTCTTGAACCCTTGCTCTCAACCTTGATGTCTTGAACCTTTCCTTTTCCACTTCCCTTGCCACTTGCCTACGGACTTGCCTTGTTCACAAGTTGGTGTTTTGAGCCCTTGTTCTCAACCTTAGTATCTTGAACCTTGGTTCTCACCCATGCTAGGTATACATCAACATGATGTACCCTACAATGTTATACCCTATCTAGATGTACCCTAATTCATTGTATCTTGATGGGATGTACCTTGTAATGTGCCGTGTCATGCCTCACATCTACCTTGCCCAAGCCTACTTCCAAGGCTTTGATACAATTGTGGGAATCAAAGTCATGACCTATCAGCTAGGAGTATGATGGGCTAACCACTTGCCCCAAAATCCATGATTGAGGATTACTTCCTAATCCTCCCTCTTAGGGTGTGGTTCAACCATCTCCTACCTGTCAGTTCCTAAGTCAGACAAATCCTCCCCAACATGATTTTTGCTTTTCCTAGTGGCTCTAGCATCTACCCATATTATCAAATAGTTTGTGGTCACTATGATGTATTATTCTTGAGAACCTCTTGCTCGAGGCTTGGTAAGACAACAAATTGTATTCGGCACTTGAGAAAAGATCTACTTCTTATTGTAGGTATCAAAGATATATCATCTTTTCATATTGAGTATCTAATTGTTTGCATATATTACATAAGGCTTATGTGTCGATGTTCAAGATGGACCACCAAAGTCCTGCAGAGAGGATCATCTTGGAAGCTTGATCAAAAGCAGTGTCTATCATCTACACCTGAAAGAGACATTTCTAGAAGGGAAAGATACTCTCTCTCTCTAGATCTCTCTCGTTCACACACACACACACACACACACACACACACACACACATATATATATATATATATATATATATATATATATATATATATATATATATATATATATATATATATATATATATATATATATATATATATATATATATATATATATATATATGTGTGTGTGTGTGTGTGTGTGTGTGTGTGTGTGTATGTATGTGTGTGTGTGTATGTGTGTGTGTGTATGTGTGTGTGTGTATGTGTGTGTGTAATTGCAAGTTTCCATCTCTCCTCTCTTGTAGAGTTGATTAAAATAATTACATAATCTGATTTTTTTTTCTCTTTTGAGGTCCATTTCCTAGAAGCATTTGCTAATTTTGGGTCATATTTGACTTAAATACAATCCAATGCAATAATGCAATAGCTACATGGTAATGATTAGAATGTTTTTTAGGTTTAGGCTCTTTGATTATATCACACTTATCTATATGTTCATGAACCTATCTTTCCATAGATGGCCCATAACAAATGTTCAAAATATAGTTGATGTAGGTGGTCTTGATGATGTTGTAAGTTCACATTCTAGTGGAGTTCCTATTTTGAGTCCTCTTGGAACCCCAATTTTGACTATGTCAAGTACAGGACTAGCACCCCAACCACTATAAAGCACTTTCATGGGATGGTAGATATTCACAAGCACATTCCTTGATTGCTTTATCTATCAAGCATGACATTATGACTCATCGTGGAAAGAAATAAAGGATACTTTGGATATTCTTGCCATAGTATATTAGGCATGGAATGACGTTTGCGTTGCTTATCTCTAAAAGAAATGGAGAGAGCATATGAATGAAGGTAATTTTATGGACAACTTCCTCATAAAGATAAAATATTTGAAGGAGCAATTGATCGCTTTAAATGAAATTTTGTTAGATAGTTTAATTATGCAGATTGTTCTTAATGGTTTATCTCTTCTTTCAGATTTTATCTTCTACTCTTCAATTGATAATGAAATGCAATTTAAATGCCTTGGTTTTCGAAGATTTAGTGTCTATTTTGTGCATTAAGGCCAATCCAAGCATAATAAGTCTATTATGTGTGTTACAAATCAAGCTTTTGTTGCTAGTTTGAAAGGCACAGGTAAAGGCAATTCTTCCTCTAGTAAGAAAAATTTGCAAAGATTCATTAATCAAATAAGGAAGAAGAAGATGTCAAGGAAATATTCTTACAAATTCTATAGGGAAAATTAACTCTCAATGCAGTTTATTCTCCTTGCTTGAGCCTACCCCCAATGTGAATTTGTAACATGCAGAAGTGATTCATATCCTATTATGGGAGTTGGAAGAATCCTCCTTACTACTATCAATGGTAGTAAATTCACATTGCCAAATGCCTTATTTATGCTAGGGATCAAGAAGAATATTTTATCAATGTTAGCACTAGCCAAGATTGGCTTGTTGGTAAATTTTGTTGGTGACAGGTGTATAGTTCATGATCTTCTCGTATGTCATGTCATGGTTTGTATAAGCTCAAAAAATATGGAACATTTTTGGAGGATTATGCATGTGCAAGATATGACTTGCTGATCATTTTAGATGCAAAACTTTAGCATGCATGTTTTGTTCATTGATTTTTTCCAATTTGTTATGGTTGCAAGAGTTTGATATGGAGTCCTCGTTTCCTAAACTTGAGGCTCCATTTTGGGTAGTATGAAACATTCTTCAAACATGTGTGTGAGGGCTCCATTTTGGGTAATATGTAACGTTATTCATCTCCTAAAGATGATAGAATAAGAGCTGAACAAAAATTATAGCTCATTCACAATGATGTCTATGATCCTATAGAGACAACATCTTCTGTTAATTACCTTTATGTTGTGACTTTTTTCCATGAATTTTCTAGGAATGCATGGATCTACCCAATAAAGTTTAATCGCAAAGTACTTATGTGCTTCAAATAATGCTTTGTTATGGTTGAAAGTCTATCAACACATAAAATGGGTACCTTCTATTTTGATCAAGGGGAGTATGTCTTTTGAACTCAATGCATTTTTGGTTGAACATGAGATAAAGTACTCATGTATGTTGCAATATTCACCACAATTGAATGGTTTTACGAATAGGAAAAATAGGTCTATCATGGAAGTGGCAAGTTGTATGGTAAAAAATTAGGCTTTGCCTCATAATTTTTAGCTTGAGAGCATAACAATTTTACGTATGTACTTAATAGGTATCCTATGGAATCATTACAATCTATAAACCCTTGTGATGTTTGGCATGGTCACAAGCCATTTCTTGATCATCTACATGTTTTTAGTTGTTTTCCATATGCATTAGTGAATGAGCAACAATGCACAATGTTGGATGATAAGGTTGTGAAAATTATTCTTGGTGGTTCTAGTTCTAAGAGTAAAGGTTATTGCCTATATTACCCACAAGCTTAATGCATTCTAGTTATCACTAATGTAGTTTTTGTGGAGGATGTTTTTCAACCTTTAGTTTTATATATTGAGGAGATATATATGAGCTTAAAGGATGCTTATAATACATTACTACATCCTTTCATTGTACGACAATCAAATATATCCTAGTGAGGAAAACTCTCAACCTATATAGGTTTTGAATGAAAACAAAAATCATTCCATTTCTGATGTATATGTTCATGATGTACTTAGTGATGAAAGAATAGATATTGATGAGACACAATTCATTCCAAGATGGTTGGTGTAGAGTTTGAGAGATATTAAGTTAGAGGCATCTTTGCCATATCATACTCACTCACGCTCCAATGATGCTTTTTTGCATTTGATTGTCATGCAATGGATGTCTCTAACATTTACAATAAAAATGAGAATATTTGTTTTGATGATTCACGAAATATATAAATTTTGATGGTTTCTATGGAATCTAGGTTTGATGCTATTGTGAAGAATGGTACTTGGTCTTTATATGACTTGCCTCCTAGCAAAAAATCCATTGGCACTAAATGGGTCCATAAGTTTAAATGCAACTGTGATGCTAGTATTGCATGCTATATGACTAGGATTGTAGCTAAAGGTGATGCCCAAAAAAATGCATTGATTTTAAGGAGACCTTTGCACCTACATGTTGTGTGACAACTATTTGTAGCACATATGCACTTGTAGCTCAAAATGGCTAAAATGCACATAAATTGGACATTAAAACTGCATTCTAATTCAAAAAGACTTGCATGTTTTTAGGCCCTATGGTTTTGTGCACAAAGGGTCTGAAAGAAAAATATGTAGGTTAAAGAAGACATTGTATGGATTAAACATGCCTAGTCATTAGCACATGAATTTTAAGATAGTCCAAATAAAGGCACCTTGTATGTGAATCATGAAGATGATTTCTTATCATTGTTGTTTTTATGTAGATGCTATGTTGTTCACTAGTCCTAAATAGATTTATATTTTGATTTTATGGTTGATTTACATGCATCTTTTGAAATGTTCAATTCGGGGCATCTTCATCATTATTTGAGCACTCAATTTATGCAAGTTGATGACAAAATTGGTTTGTGTCAAACTAAATATATTGACACTTTATTGTAGCGTTTTAGCCTTGAGGATTGTAAACATACTGCCACTTCCATGGAACCCTGTTTACAATTGAGCATTCATGATTTTGGAGATACATTTGATGTTGGCCTTTATCAATAAGTTGTTGAATGACTTACTTTTGTACGTATTAGATAAGATTTAGTTTTCGATCGTCTAGATAAGCAGATTATGCACAAACCAAGTGCTAAGCATTGGCAAGTAGTTAACTATATCATTTCCTATTTATATGGTACCCAATAGCTTGGGTTGATTTGTCCCAAGGGGGGATCAATATCACCAAATTTATATGCTTTTTCTAATTCAAGATGGACTGGTTGTTATGAAACTCATGTGTCCATAATGTTGATATATTTTAGTAGTGATGTGTGTGAGTATAGTGAGGACTGTCGGGGCACTTTTTTCCCTCCTTAGGAGATTTTCCCATCAGCTTGTATATATGCATATAACTCGTATATGTAGCTTATCTTTGTACAATCTCTTGTTAATACATTCAATGTTGTGTTATGCTTCAAGCTTCTTCTTCTTCCTTGTGCTATTCATGTGCTTTCATAGACCTTGAACTCTAACAATTGGTATCAAAGCAAGTGGTTGCTTCATCTAGTGCATCATGAACACCTCTCTGGTCACACTCTTCGAATCACTCATTTTGGCCTCCGAATGCACTATCACAGTGACCCTGTAGACAATTTCATCCTTTTTTTCCAAACATATATACATGTTTTGGTGCAACAATACAAGCCCCTCAAAGTTAGCTATAGGTTAAGCAGAGCTTGATAGGGTGTCTCTATTCAACTTTTTGAGATACATTCATTTTTTTGCATCAAGATATTAAGTCACTAGCCATGGTTAAAAGCAATGATGTATTTGGTATGTTGGCTATTGACGATAAGTTGGATGGTACTAATTACCCATTTTGGCATATATGATGCATCATGTATTGGTAGCAAGATGGTTGCGGAATATTGTGAAGGGCATTAAAACATGCCCTACTACACCTACAAATACAAGTATTGAAGGTGATGTAGATGGTGTTGAAGATGATGATCTTCAAATTCCTATTTGTGATGTGGTTCTTGCTACATCTATTGCAGAGCAACTTTGTTGGGATGGTAGAGATGCTCAAGTACATGCATTGATAGCTTTGTTTGTTAAACAAGCCATTATCCCTCACATTCACTTTATACTAGGCAAGAAACGAGGCTCGTGTTACTTACATATGAAAACAATTAGAGAGTAAGCATATGAATGAAGGCCACATACAATTTTTTGACAAAGATCAAAGTTTTGAAGGAACAATTGATTTCTATTGATGAAGTCTTACTAGATAGTTCACTTGTGGAGACTACTGTTAATAGTCTTCTAGGTTCATACCAAAGTTTTTCTTCTAGTCTTTGATTGATGATGAAAGGTAATCCAAATGGCTTAATATTTGAGGAGTTAGTCTTTGTTTTGTTGCACAAAGATTATTCCAAGAAGAATAGGTCAATTATTGGTGTTGCATGTCAAGCTTTCCTAGCTAGTTAGAAGGGCAAAGGTAAATGGAGCCCAACTAATAGTAAGTAAAAATCTGCTAATGCTATATAGTTAAAGAAGGATGATAAAGATGAGAAGAAAACAAGAAAGTAGAAATATTTTTGCAAATACTGTAAGGGAAATGATCAAGTCATAAAGAGTTGTCCAAAGCTAGCTGCAAAAGAGGCAAAGAAGAAAGAGATTGGAATGGTTGTTGCACATGCATCTATGATGGGGACCTCCAAATATCCAATGTCAAGTCTAAATTGACTTTAGAACACTTCTATGACAAGTATAGACAAGACTTTAACCAATTACTTCAAAACTTTTCAAGTCCAAAATTGAAACATACTTCCTTCTTCAAATTTTGAACTCTTATTCTTTTTCAATAGTTTGCCTAAAGTTTCAAGCTTATTACCTGCAAATGTCATAGATTATGACACTCCAAATTATACAAGGATCTTCATATGATCCTTATGCAATATTGATGAACAATATATTCTTGATTAAACTTACTATTTCTCTAATTAATAACTAAGATCAAAAGTATGTCTAAAATTGATGTTCAAAAATGGTGACTTTGACATTGGTGACTTTAAATACTGATTTCTCACAAAGGAAAACCTATTTTACAAAATAATTTTAGCCATAGCTTCCTTACCTCTCAACTTAGATTTTGAATGCTTAAACACAAAAAACTTTATAGCAAGCACTAAGATGTAAGCAAAACATTGATCAACGAGATGCACCATTTTTGAGTTTGCAATTGAGAAAGTTGACATATGAATGTTCTTATAAACCATTTACACACTATGAGAGGAATTAGACTATGAAAATTTAACCATAGCTTGATTAACTCTTGAATTAAATCTGTGTGCAATGACTTCTGATCCACTTGATCATCCTGAGAGAAATGTGAAATAGAATGACATCTAAATCCATAGATTTCCATCGACACTTTTTCTTCACCTATGATAATGAACTCTCTTTATTGCTAAAGTCATAATTGACTTATACATCCATGAATTTGTAAGTAGATTATAACCAATACATTGTTATTCACTTGCTTTATTAGTAATCTAACTATAATACAATAATTAGGATCCTCTTGAAGTGAAGACATGCTCAGTCATGTCTCACACTTTCTATCCATTGCTTTCTTCATTCTAATTGATCTTTCTCTACATCAATCTTCTCTTTATCTTTTTCCATGATCTCATAAGCATCAATTTGTGATTGTTCTAAACCAACAACTCCCCCTCAATCACTAATTGTGATTCTATTTTTCTTATTTATTCCTACCATCTCTTTGAATCTCTATAACTTGGGTCCATCTAGACTCTTGGTTAACATATCTGATACCCGTTCTTTTGTTGGAGTATATATGAATTCAATTTCTTTATCAAGTACCTTTTCCCTCATGAAATGATATTGAATCTCAATATTTTTAGTCCCGACATGAAAAACAAGATTAGCTACCAAATAAATTGAACTCATGTTATCACCATATATAATTGGAATCCCTTGCTCAATTCCAAGACTCTTCAATAAATTATTCATCCATATGAGTTCCTTTGTTGCTTCTACCATTCCCTTATACTCAGCTTTTGTAGATGACAAAGCAATTGTGTGTTGCTTCTTTGAGCACCATGATACAAACTTATCTCCAATATTACACAAGTATTCATGAGTAGATCTTCTATCATCTGTACTACTTGCCCAATTTGCATCACTAAATACTTGATTCTGGTGTCAAAAGTAAAACCATAGTAAAAACCTTCACTAAAAGTTCCTTTGATATAACTTAGCACTCTTTGTGTTGCAATCCAATGAGTTTTCTTTGGGCAATGGATGAATTGTGACAAGACACCAACTGCATACTCACCTTTAATATCCTGTTCAAATGTTAGCATATGTCCTAAAAATTGATTTAGATCTGGAGTGAAATGTGTTGGGTATGTGTAGAAGTGCGAGAGACACATGAGAAGCACACACAAGGAGCACACACATAGCAAGACACACGAAGAAGACGATGGTTGGAATAGCTCTCTCTCTTGACGATGAACTGAACTGAAGTAAGAGCTGAATTATATCCCTAAGTACAAAGTACCACGACATATGAGAGTATCAAGTATGTGGTAACATGGGGAAAAAACCTCTAGCGAGCACTAGAGTAAAAAGTGCCCATGTATAGGGAAAATGTTCACATCAGAGCTACTCGAGGAACACATAAGTGTAACGAACCCCCCTAGAGCGAATGATGTGAACACATACAGGTAGTGAAAGATCAGCCCGCACAAGGTAATAAGCCTAAAGCTTTGTGAAAAGCTTCAAACTTTTCCCATGGAAGAGCTTTGGTGAATATGCCTGCCACATTATCTTGTGTAAGCACATATACCAAATCAATACCTCCTGCATGAAGGCTCTCTCTCACATAGTGATAATGCACCTCAATATGTTTGGTTCGTGCATGAAATAGTGGGTTTCGTGCGACAACCAAAGCACTCTGACTATCAATGAGAATATGTGTAGCAACATCAATCTCCATGCAAACATCCATCAATGGGCATCTCAACCATACACACTCCACTATAGCTGTGAAAATTTCCCTTAACTCAGCTTCACAACTCGATGTTGCCACTGTAGGTTGCTTCTTACTCAACCAAGATATGCATGAGTCTCCAAGGAAAAAGCAATTACCACTAGTGGACATCTGAGTATCATAACAACTAACCCAATCACTATCTGTAAAAGCGCGCAAGCATGGCTGAATATCTCTTCCATAAAAGGGACCTAAGTTCAAAGTGCCTCTGAGATATCTAAACACATGTTTCATCGCTTGCCAATGCTTAGTGCCAGGGCTATGCATGAATAGACTCAACTGGGAAACTCCATACTGTATATCCGGCCTTGTGTGGCATGCATATATAAGACATCCCACAACTTGCTGATAAAGAGAAGTGTCAAATGCATCACTAGAATCCTCGACTGAGAATCTAAAGCTTGTCTCAACTGGTGTGGAAACTAGCTTGCAATCCTCAAAGTCAAAATGCTGAAGTAGTTTTTCAACATACTTTGCTTGATGCATAATGATTCCCCCCTCAATGGATATAAATGGGATGCCAAGATAGTAGCTCAAAAGACCAAGATAATTGACATCAAAAGTATGCTGCAAATCAGCCATAAGAATGTCAAGTTTTGCATCACATGACCCTGTCAAGCGTATATCATTGACATAAAGAACAAGCACTGTAAGATGAGCCCCATTTTTGCGTACATAGAGTGTGCTTTCAATTGGACTACATGTGAAGCCAAGAGCAATCAAGTGCTTATGGATTTCCTCATAACATGCACATGGAGCTTGCTTGAGACCATACAAGGATTTATGCAAGCGACAAACCATATGCTCTTTCCCTTTCATGGCAAATCTAGGAGGTTGATTCACATAGACCTCTTTTTGCAAATCACCATTCAAGAAGGCAATTTTTATGTCCAATTGATGCACTTTCCAACCTCGATGGGCACCCAATGCAATGGCGGTATGAATGGTAGTGATGCGTGAAGTAGGTGCAAAAGTTTCCTCATAGTCAATGCCATATTGTTGCAAATATCCTTTGGCAACCAATCTATCTTTGTAACCGTCAATGCTACCATCATACTTTCTCTTAATATTGTAAACCCACTTTGTACCAATGGCATTCTTTCCTTTTGGCAATTCATGTAACTCCCAAGTACCATTCCTATGTATGGAATCCATTTCTGATTGCATAGCACTCATCCATTGTGGATTGTCACATGCATCTTCAAAACTAAGTGGCTCTTCATTACATGCTATTGCAATAAGAGAATAATCCACAAAATTACATGATGCATGGTGAGAGCTTGATCTTGTTCTACCAAGTAAAGGTGCACTCAATTTGCTGTCCTGCAAAGTTTGTTTCAGCCACTTTGGCATAGTTTGTGCACTCTTGATAGACATGCGTTCATTATGTAATACATCATCAACATTTATATCATGCGTGGGCTGAATTTCATGCTCATTTTTCAGCCATATTTTGGCAAATGTTCAACCATATGTGGCTGGAAATTTCCAGCAGTTTTGATAATTTTTGGTTCAATTTTTTCAGCCATGTTTGGCTAGAAATTCTCTGTATTTTCAGCCCTATTTGGCTGGAATTTTTCAGCCCTTTGAGCCTCAGTTAGCTGGTCTACATGGCTATAGTCATGCACACCATTTTGGAACAAAGGCATGAGTGTATCGAACACATCTTGTGAGCTAATTGTTGGCTGTTTTTTGCATTCAAGTAGAGGGAAAACTAAATTTTCAACAAATACCACATCTCGAATCACAATTATTGTGTTCATCAATGGATGATACAAATGATATCCCTTACTTTCAGCACTATAACCAGTAAATATACATTTCTTTGCCTTGCCATCAAGTTTGTGACATTGTTGTGATGGCACAAGAGCATGTGCCAAACAACCAAACACACACATATGACTAACCATAGGCTTATGACCATTCCAAGCCTCATAAGGAGTGATGACTCTCAATGCTTTTGTAGGGTAGCAATTCAACACACAATTTGCACACATGACCCCTTCCATCCAAAACTTATCAGGAAGATGCTTTCGTCTAACCATACATCATGCCATTTCAAGAAGTGTTCTATTTTTATGCTCGACAACACCATTTTTCTAAGGTGTATATGGCATCGTACATTGGTGTGAAATACCTCTTTCATGAATAAAAGCATTAAACTCATGTGACATGTATTCACCACCACGATCCGTGCATAGAGTCAAAAGCTTTTTTGACGAAAAATTTTCAGCCATAGCTAAAAATGCTTTGAAGCAAGAAAATACCTCGTTCTTTGCTTTCATAGGGTAACCCATGTATGGCGAGTAGCATCATCAATGAAGTAACAAAATATACATGCTTCCCAAAAGATGGAGTCTTGATGGGACCACATACATCACTATGAACAAGCTGCAATTTTCTTGTAGTGTGTGTATGACTATCTTTTGGAAAAGAAGCACGATGCATTTTTCTAGGAATGCATGCTTTTCAATGGACTCAAGTGTAGGCAAGCCAATAACCATGTCCTTCTTTTGCAAGTAGAGCAAACTATTGAAGTTCAAGTGACC
Source organism: Ceratopteris richardii (assembly GCA_020310875.1). Lineage (NCBI taxonomy): Eukaryota > Viridiplantae > Streptophyta > Polypodiopsida > Polypodiales > Pteridaceae > Ceratopteris > Ceratopteris richardii. The sequence goes on from CM035438.1 coordinate 46,563,121, forward strand.
AAAACGAGCATGCCAAAGCTCCATTTTAGCCATGGAAGAAGTATGAGCAACCAAGGCATTCGAGGCAACCCTCTTGTATATATCCATGCATTACAAATCATTACATAATGTATCGGACATCACGATAACATCACCATTTTTGAAATCAGAACCATACACTTATCATCAACAAAGTGTACATGAAGTCTAGCTTTGGCAATCAACGGAACTGAAATCAAGTTCTTCTTTATACTGGGCTCATATAATGCATTTTTAAAGAGAATCACACCTCCATTTGCAGCTGTAAGCTCAATTTCTCCTACTCCAATGATAGGATAAGAGGCATTGTTTACACACACCACATGTCCTCCTTTGGGTGCATCTTTCAAGGATGCAAAAAAACTTTTGCATGAAGTTATGTGCTTTGAAGCACCACTATCAAAGAACCAATCTGAATTAGCCTCACTCACAACCATACATTTAGAATGCAAAGATGCATCATAATGACATGTAACAACACATGCCCAAAAATCTTGAGCTATGTTAGCTTCATCATTCTTTACATTTGCTGAATTTTCAGCAATAGACATGCCGGATTCCTTCTTCTTTTCATTGCATTTAGCAAGCTTTCTACACTCATCAGTAGTATGACCAACCTTTCGACAATATTTGCATCTCTTCTTCTTTTGCAAATCACCAACATTAGAGGAATGAGTGGATGAGGAAGATTGAGGCTTTGGTTTTGATGAACCCAAAGCTGAACCATATTTGCTTTTCCCCTTTTGAAAGATAGCAAGTGTTTGAGTTCCCTCAATCAAACCACTCCTATTCACTCTAGATTGCTCTTCTTGCAAAAGAAGAGACACAACCCCATCAAATGCATACATATTGGAATTCCCTTTTGCAACCAAACGGAGTGTAGTAGCAAAGCTTTGAAAAGATTCTGGTAATCCTTTCAACAATGTAGAAATGAGTGATGCATCCGGAATGATCTCATCTATGTTTGCCAATTGATCTTTCAAGTCCTTGATGCATGTCACATACACATCCACCGACCCATTTTCAGCCATACATACATCCTCAAGTTGCTTCAAGTATGCAATACGTGCTTCATTACGCATGGCATACAAAGAAGCAAGAGTGTCCCATGCCTATCGGATGTAGAACATGACCGAATGTGTGGAACTATATGATGTTTCACAAAAAGTGCAATCAAAGCATGAGCTTGAGAATCTTTTCCATCCCATCTAATTTTCTCCTGTGTAGGTGGAGAAGGAGAAACCACTGTACTTGAAGAAGAAGCTCCATCTATGACAATAGATTGTGAAGTAGAAGAGCCTGCGGCTCTTGGATCTACATCTACCACTATGTTCCAAAGTTGTTTAGCAAGAAGAGCACACTTCATCATGTAGGACCACATTGGATAGTTGGTCCCATCAAGCTTATCTTCAACATGAAGCATGCCAAACAAGTCATTGCTGAAATGAATGCTGAAATTTCAGCTCACAAATCGTCACTCTGATGGTGTTTTTGACTGCATGAATGGCTTCAAAATGGGGGCGAGACCTGAGGGCACCTGATGGAAATGTTTCTTGGATATTTAAATTCACTGTTCTATGCTCCGAAGACAATTTGCACTCTTAAAAGTGCACGTGTGCCGCGATGTGAAAAAATAAAACTTGAGAATGAGCTGAACCTGCTCTGATACCACTGTTGGGTGTGTGTAGAAGTGTGAGAGACACACGAGAAGCACACACAAGGAGCACAAATGCAGCAAGACACACAAAGAAGATGATGGTTGGAATAGCTCTATCTATTGATGATGAATTGAAATGAAGTAAGAGCTTGATTATATCCCTAAGTACAAAGTACCACCACATATGAGAGTATCAAGTATGTGGTAACATGGGGAAAAAACCTCTAGCTAGCACTAGAGTAAAAAGTGCCCATGTATAGAGAAAAGGTTCACATCAAAGCTACTCGAGGAACACATAAGTGTAACAAAATGATCTAATGATAATTAGTTGATAATATGAAAGGCTTCCACTTTTCATCTCATCTTAGCCTTGTAAGGATTTGTCTTACCAATTTATACTTTTCAATGTCTTCATCAACTGCACTTAAGGAATCTGCAATGTCTTTCATCTTTGTTACATAATCAAAAATTGATTGTGAAGCTTTCTTTTTGAAGGTTGTGAGCTTTCCCCATAGTGACTTAGTTGTATTATGGAAATGTTCCTCCAAAGCATTCCAAATATCAGTTGCACTTTCTAGCCCTCTAATGTGTGGCAATAGATAGTCATTGATTGACATATAGATAATGTTCCTTGCTTGAGCATTCTTCTTCATCCAAGCTTTTAAATCTGCAAGTTCTTCCTTAGTTGGAAGACCAGAATCTTTAAATTCTGGATTTTCTTCTTGTGATGTATCCCATCAAATCTTTGCCCATAGGATCAGCTTCCATTCTCATAGACCATGCTGGATAGTTTTCTCTATCAAGCTTCTCTATTCAGATGCTTTCTCCCATCCTTCTGTTGTCTGTGTTAGAAAATAAGTCTTCAGTAGTTAGAACTATAGCTTTTGAGGTGATTCTTTACTTCTTCTGATCCTTTTGGATGTCTTGTATGTCACTTTGAAGTTCTTTTGCAAAACTTTAGCCTTTCAATCATTTCTTTAGGTTAAATTTGAAAACTTGTAGTAGTCGAGACTTTCTTCTTCAATCTTTTGGGTTGATTTTCTTCTCTAGATCTGATACCACTGATGGAGACCTACAAATCTCCAACATCTAGTCTACCTTAACTTCATAACACTTCTATGACAAGTATAGACAAGAATTTTACCAATTACTTCAAAAATTTTCAAGTTCAAGATTGAAACATACTTCCTTCTTCAATTTTTGAACTTCTGTTCTTCTTCAATAGTCTGCCTGAAGTTTCAGGTTCATTACCTGCAAATGTCATACATTATGACACTCCAAATTATACAAGAACCTTCATATAATCCTTTGTATCCTTGAGGAATAATAAACCTTTGAGTAAACTGATTAATTCTCTGATTAATCACTAAGATCAAAAGTATGTTTGAAACTGATGTTCAAAAATGGTGACTTTGACATAGGTGACTTTAAACATTGATTTCTCACAAATTAAAACCCATTTTATAAAATTTTTTTGGCCATAGCTTCCTTACCTTTCAATTTAGATTTTCAATGGTTAAACACAAAAAAATTTACATCAACCACTTAGATCTAAGTAAAAACATTGATCAATGAGATGCACCATTTTTGACTCTGCACTTAAGAAAGTTGACATATGAATGTTTCTATGAACCATTCACACACTATGAGAGGAACTAGACTATGAAAATTTAACCATAGCATTATTAAATCTTCAGTTAGATGTGCGTACAAGGATTTCTGATCCACATGATCATCTTGAGAGAAATGTGAAATAAAATGGCATCTAAATCTATAGATTTCCCTCAACACTTTTTCTTCACCAATGATAATGAACTCTCTTTATTTCTAAAGTCATAATTGAATTATATATCCACAAGTAGATAATAACCAATACATTATTGTTCACTTGCTTTATTAGTAGTCTAACTATAATACACTAATTAGGATCCTCTTGAAGTGAATAAATGCTCAATCATGTCTCACGCCTTATGTCCATTGGTTTCTTCATTCTAATTGATCTTTGTTTGCATCAATCTTCTATTTATCTTTGTCCATTATCTCATAAGCATCAATTCGTGATTGGTCTACACCAACAATCTACACCAAAAATACAATTTGCTAATCTTTTTCAAAATGAGTATGTGCATTCACCATTGTTTGCAACCATTCACTACTATTTGCAGTTATTACCCATCTATTCATGAGCAGTGTATGCCTATAGTAGACTATGATGTTTTGTACTTTGATAGTGGGGCAACCAAACATATTACCTTGCAGCATAGTTTCTTCAACTCACTTGAGCCTACCCCTGCAAGGAGTACTATAACATGTGCAACAACTCCTCTTTCCTTGTAATGGGAGTTGGAAAGATCATTTAGACTACTACTGATGGTAGTTCCTTCACTTTTCAGATGCTTTTTATGTGTTACACTAGGAGATGTATGGATATACTTGAAGTTAAGCACCACTACTAAAATCGCACTATATTATGACCATGAGAACCCAAGGTGCTTGACTAGCTTAAAACCTAAAATTAGGCATCAAATTTCCTTCCTAATCATAGAAAAACTAGTGCACTAGCCCAAATTCTCATAAGCATAAATCATGGCATTTTCTCTATTCACTCACCTACGTGCGTTCAATTGTGTTGGTTCTTTTGTTGCATAGCTTGGTGTTCCAAACTTGTTTGATTTCATTTATGTCTTTTATCAACTCGTCTTATGGGGCCTAGGGGCCACCATTGGGGTGATCGCTTGCCCTAGGGGCTTGTGGGCCACCCTTGGGGTGGCCCCTTGCCCTATGGGGCTTGGGGGCCATCCTTGGGGTGACCCCCCACCCTATTGGCTTGTGGGCCACCCTTGGGGTGACCCATCACCCTATGGGGCTTGAGGGCCACCCTTGGGGGCATCCTTCACCCAATAGTCTTGTGGGCCACCCTTGGGGTAACCTCTTGCCCTAGGGGTCTCTAAGTGTGTCGAGGTCGCTAGTGAAGCAAGAATGCTTAGAACTTCACTAGAAGCAAGAAAGCAAGAATGCTCTAAAAATGATGGAACTATATGGAAGGGAGAAAGATTGTTCCATATTGGCAAAACTTCACATTCTCCTTTGATTGACATATCCTTTCCTCTTAGACTTGTTGACTTGTCCTTGCCATGATGAAGAGATTGGTCCTGAAGCTCCAACTATTTTTAATTGTGTGAGTGAGAAAGACCCCTCCCCTCTCTCCTTTCCCTATCATGGGTGCATACTTAGCTAGTGCAAGAAATGGAGTATAGGGCACTCTCATGCCTTATTGGAATTCAAGGTGGGGTGACCTCCAGCCCTAATGTATCAATCAAGGCACTTTAGTAGCGCATTAGAGAAACTTCTCATTCAAATCGAGGTGAGTGTCATGCAAGTCGACTATATAGAGAAGAGAAACTCATGTTGGCTTGAGGCATCATTGAGGCAGCCCAATTTTCTTCAGATCCAAGCTTCAATTAGGGCAACCTAGTGACTCTATTTGACATATGGGGCAAAATCTCACCTTCTTTGGGGCAATGGAGTATATGGTGTCCAACAAGGTAGCTATGTAGGTGTATCGGGTGACTTTTGCTTGCAACAAGGTGAGTGTTGTTCCTATGTATTTACCAAGGAAACTTGGAGCCATGGAGCTATACTACTGATATACAAGGGTGACTCTCTCTCAGCAATTGCTAACGTCAGCACCACTACCTCATTTGGTGTAGCAAAGGAAACTAGGGCAACTACAAGGCAACCACATGCCATACACTTCAATTAAGTTGATGATTCCAATTCTTCTTCTAAGGGCAACAATGGCTACACTATGAAGGCTCTTAAGTGGGGTATTCTTAAGCTAAGGGAGTTTAATCTCTTGGAGGATGATACAATCATGACAAGGTAAAAATTTGGGATGTTAAGGATCAAGACTTCTAGTGTCCCAAAAGGTGCCACACTTCCAAATATGGTGCCATCTCAATCCATATTTGGCACATCCAAAAGAGGGCCTCTCCTTTACCTAAATTTGGCCCACCATGAAGCACTAGTGAGACCACTCAATTGATGACTCTCTCTCATCAATTGCTATACAGGGTGACACCACTACCTTCTTTCTCGGGCAACAAAGGCAACTAGGGCAACTACATGGAAAATATTGGCCATACACTTTGATTAAGTTGATGATTCCGATTCTTCTTCTAAGAGCGACTATGGCTACACTTTGAAGGCTCTTAAGTGGGGAATTCTTAAGCTAAGGAAGTTTACTCTCTTGGAGGATGATACACTCATGAAAATGTAAAAATGTGGGATGTTAAGGATCAAGGCTTTAGGTGGCCCAAAAGGTGCTACACTTCCAAATATGGTGTGAAATCTTCCTGAACTTGCCAGTAAAAGATAAAAGAGTGGATAAGTAGGAAAAGTCATCACAATGCCCTGTGGATGTTAGAAGCTCTCAATGGAGTGCATAAATGTGGTTGGTGACCAATACCAAAATTAGCTCATCTCTCCCACTAGTCTTGTCAATTTAGAGTGCCCAATAGTAAATGATTGGAATATTGGCAAGGCCACTCCACTTGGTCTCTGGTGTCTATATAAGAAGAGGTTGGGCACTCATTTTTGCCATCTAATCTATTCACATCTACTCTAGTCTATTCTAATCTATCTATCACTGTATCATCTCTAGTTTGATCGCCTACTCTTTGTTGGTTGTACTCTTGTTTTGAGCTATCCCTTGGTTGCTCATTGTACTTTGTGGAAACTCTACTCACTATGCATTGAGGCAACTCTTGGTGGTTTTTTTACCCTTTGTGGTGGAAGCTCGCAAAAGGCTGCCTTGACTTCTTGCTCTCACCTAAAGGTTAACATGACTTCTTGTTCTCACCTGGAGCTACAAAAATGGTTTTTTGATCAAAACGGTATTTCAATTTAGACTCCTAGAGGTCAAAATAGGAAACTAGGAATTATCAAACATGACTACAAAAATGTGGCTTTGGGAATTGGAGTTGCAGTTTTGCTTAAAATTTGGTTGTCAATGACCATATGGCAACTAGAACCTTATCAAAGTTTTGGGTTCTTGAAAAACCCAAAAACCACTTCAAAACATTGATATCTATCAGGTGATTTTCCAAATGGGTAGAGCAATCATTGGTGGGAAATAGACACTTTTAAGTGATTTTTGAGTGGATTTGTTTATGATACATTAATGGTGTGGAAGTTTATATTAGCTGATCTTTCTTTTATTTTTAGCTCAATCTACCAAGGATTATTGCCTTAAGTTGTTGTAGGCCAAGACAATCATATTCTAGAAATATAGACTTTTTGCTTGATTTTTCTATGCTAGATATAACTCAATACTCCACTAAGCCCTTAAGCTAATCCAAAACTCCAAGTGAGTTTGAAAACTCACCTTTCTATTCGAAGATTTCCCTAATGATTAGAGCAATCATGGCCTTGTTTTGTGATTTTTACTTAGCTTTTCTCCTTGAAAAAGGTTCAACAATGGTCTATAGACCTTATTGCCTAACACTAAGGTTCAAATAAGCTCAAATCCACTTAATTTTCTAGATGATTATCTTGAACAAGAGTGATTGTGGCTTGATTTTATAGCACTTTCTTGTGGTTTTTCTTGTGACATAATCCTTCATAGTTTCCAAAAAAAAGGGGCTCAAAATTCAATGTCAGACATTGATCCACAGGGATCATGACTTTGGTCCATAGGGATCAGTCCATGTGTGTGAGGGACAAGGTCCAGCTAGCCAAGGTCCTAAGCTTGTGGGATTTCCTAAGGTACTAAAGTAGTAATGGGAATAAGTGTTGCATGATGGCCACATGTTCACACTAGACTATTCCAAAACATTGCTAGTTTAGAGTACAAGAGGGTATATATGGATGGGAGGAGAGTCACACACACATCAATCAAGTCTTTTTTTGACAATTGGTATCAGAGCTAAGGAGATTTTTTTTGTGGCTTTCACGTATGTTTTTGCATCTTTTAGAGTTCGTTTTACTTATCCCGATCTTCATCGTCTTGATCCTGGAGCATCACCATCATCAAGCCCTATAGGTAGGAGAGCAAAACTATTTGGAGAGTGTTGTCAAGTAGTGAACCCATGGGGTCCCTCCCTTCAGATATAAGCCAGCTCAGGTGTGACCACGCCCAACCGGCAAGAGGCACCCTCATCTGCCTTTCGACATTGAAATATAGAAGAGAGATCATATTTTTCTTCTTTCTCAAGTTTAGAGTGCAACGAAGGTGTGCAATTATTCATAGGCTTTTGAGCGTGAATCATAACACATATGGGATAAACTCACATGCATGTGTGCCTTCTAAAGACGTCCAACAGAATGTTGCCCAACTCTATTGAGGTTGCCTGTGTAGTTTTTCAACGATCGAGGAGGCCAAAGAGAGAGCAGGTTGCATATTGTTCTTTGTTTAAGGAAATTAAGAATCTTGCGGGTGGATATCTAGTTTGTGCTGGTCTATCACGATATGTGGGATAATCTGCACACTATGCATGCATCCTCGAGGTTGAAGGCATTTTTGTATAATGCAAGGGCTTCAAATTTTTGAGGTATTGTTATAGTCTAAAGCTTCCCAAATTAACCAATCTACCCACCTATCTCCACATATTTGGAAATATCTCGGTGCTCCAATATCCAAATTAAGAGATATTTGTTGTTTGGAAAGCTCTCTAAGAGCTCTTTCCAGAGAGTGGCTGCAACTAGTTTGGCTTTAGTTCTTATCATAATCACTCTCTTCAAAGCAACATTTGCCAAATACTGAGAATTGAATTTCTTTATATTCCTTGATAAACAACATTGGGTAACTACACCAAGCTTAGTTTCACATATTCTCTTTAGCTCACCATAAGCAGGAGTCTTCTCACCCAGTATTTAGACAAGGATTTTCAAGGTACCAAATTACCCCTTGCAAATATCTCCTTGGATGCTCTCGTACTTACAGTAGTTAAGCATTGCTCAAGTTGTGGACCTTCCAACTCTTCCCTCCTACCTTGGTAAGGGGACACAATAGTTGTGGATTCCATGTTCATGCCAAGGGCGTGACATCTACCAGATAAGGCAGCAATAATATCCTCTATTAGCCAAGACACACTTCTATCCAAACTGATAAATGCCCAGTAATCAACAGTTCCACCTTCAACTAAGCATGACTCATTCATGTTTCATGAGCCAAACCTGGGAACAAGTTCTTTCTCTCTTTTCCTTTTTTTTTCTCCCTTTTTTTTTGAAGGAACCATGTCACAAAACAAGAAGATATATGTTAGTATCAAAAAAATAGTTGACATATGTCAATGTTCTCTTGTGCATGGGACTCTCAAATGTGTCTATGCACGGCCCTATAATGTGGCCCTATATTAATGCATAATTTGGAAATGCATGACCTGAATGGTGCAAAGGACAAGGTTGTGCAAGAAGCACATGGTTGTCGCTCGTCAAGGCTTTCGATGTTATTTGCGGATGTTGATTCCATCGGTCTTGGAGGTGTCCATTGGATCTCGAGATGACAACTAATCCTTCCTCCTTATAGGGATCCATTTGAAAATGATCTTCGATTGTTTAGTGATCTCCTTTGGCTGCTTCATGTTTGGATGGTTTCTTGAGGGTTTGATCCTTCGTGGTTGGCTCTTTGGTTTTGTGGGGCCTATCGGTGCTTTTGGCTTCCATACCCATTCTGACTATTGCCGAAGAGGTGAGTTTATCCTCTTGTGGTCTCTATGCGCAGTTCTTTCCCTTTTCTCTCCTTGGCTTCTTGGTTGAGACCTTTTGCATGGTGGAGAGTATAGGCCTATTTGCATGTAAGAGTCCTTTGGGAACCCACATGTGTAATCGCCCTTGTTGAGCTGCAACTAATTTTTTAGGCACCCAAATTTGTCGCAGAGCTTCTTGTTGAGCTGGTCATGGTTGCTTGGTTATGGTCTTCACAATGTTGGCTTGTGTGGGTGGGAATTGTGTCGGCAAGGCTGCTGGTTGCTCTCCTTTTCGTACCCAGATCTGCTTCATGCCCGAAACTACTTTCTTCTTGAAATCTCGTTGTCTATTTGATACTGCAGTTGTCATGGACTGTTTCTCTTCCTTGTGTGATTGAACTACTACAGAGGGCAGAGAATTTGTACGAGGGTCTCTAACTCTTTTGTTGGAGGTACCATCCCTCTGTATCATAGAACTTTGAACACACACAACTTCTTCTTCTTTAAGATTAGTCATAAGAGAATGTGTGACACCATGATCTATGAGCATGCAATTTTCTAACTTTAATGTAATGCATTGTTCATGAACCCAAACTTGAAGAAGTTGGCTCCTTAGGTTTAAGTTGAGTGCATGGTCATAGATCCAATCTTGTCCCAAGACAAGTGGCTCTGTAAGGTCCTTATCTTGACATACTAGCATTTTTACTATCATTGGAACATCTTGAAGGTAGATGGGAAGTTCCACCTCACCCAAACAAGGGGTTTCCACACCTCCTAATCCTACGAGATAGGATTGATGTTCAACTACAAGTCTTGGCAGTAGGAAAGTCTAACTGCACTACTTGTTGCACCTGAGTCAATCAATGCTTTCACGGTCCTTACATTCTCTTTGTGTCCTACCTCTAGGTCACAAATGGATGTCGGTCGACTATTTGAGAAGTAATTAGGCCTAACATCTAGGCCTAGTCTTCTTAACTTATTTCGCCTTATGCGCTCTCTAGCCTCTGCTTGCACTTCTTCTCTGACTCTCAACTCTTCTTCTTTTCGCTTTGGGGCTTTTGTGTTAACATCTAGGCCTAGTCTTCTTAACTTATTTCGCCTTATGCACTCTCTAGCCTCTGCTTGCACTTCTTCTCTGACTCTCAACTCGTCTTCTTTTCGTTTCTTAGCCGTGTTGAGTCTCATTAGCATGTCCTCTATAAGAGGTTCTTGATACAACTTGACTCTACATCCACTAATATAGTTTGGCAAGATATCACCTTCTAAAGTGGCCAATTGAACAGCACCGCTAGTGGAAATTCTATTAATGATCATGGGTCCATATCCTCGCTTTTCCAATTTACGAGCATGTTGCTTTAGTGTATACACTAGCACTAAGTCTCCTTCTTTCAATCCTTTATCCTTGATGTGTGCATCAAAGTAAGCCTTTTGTCTTTTCTTTGCAGCATAGATGCATGCTGCTGCTTGTAGCCTCATCTCACCTAAGCGTTCTAGATCAAAGATCCTAGAGGACAACTCATGTCCATTCCACTCATGCTCTTGTGCTACTTTTAAAGCCGGGATTAAGAAATCTAATGTTAGCATAGCATTCTGTCCAAAGACCATCTGAAATGGGGTGGCATTGAGTACCATTTTGTAGGCAACTTGGTAAGCCCAAACAACATGATGAAGCTGTTTATCCCAATCAGAGCATTTGTTATTTACAAGCTTGGTCAAGACATTACATAGGATCTTGTTTGTGATCTCAGCTTGTCTGTTAGCTTGTGGATGATAGGGGGCAGACTTCTTATGTATCACCAAGAATTCTTGGAGAAGATTTTCAATGACTTCATTCAAGAAATGTGTGCCTCTATCGCTCACTAACTCTATTGGTAGTCCATATCTTGTGAACACATTCTCAAATAAGAACTTAGCTATTGTTTGAGCATCATTCTTTGTTGTGGCTTTTAATTCTACCCACTTGGTAAGGTAATCTGTGGCTACAATAATGTACTCTGCATGGGAGTTTCTAGCTGGAGGGTTAATAGGACCTACAAAGTCTATACCCCACTTTGAAAATGCACGACCTCCCATCATTGGCCTCAAGGGCATCGCATCTTTTGTTATCGGATATTGTGCACGTTGACATGTGTTGCATTTCTTCACATAGGTATATGCATCCATATGAAGAGTGGGCCACCAAAGTCCTGAGAAGAGAATGGTCTTGATTACTCAGTCAGGACCAAAATGTCCACCTGCAGCACCACTGTGTGCAATTTGTAAGACCTTTAAATAATCTGATTCATGAACGCATAGTCTTAAGTAACCATCTTTGCCTCTACAGTATAGATTGTCTCCAACTAAGGCATAGTTGTGAGCCTCTTGCTCCATGCTTCATCTTCTTGCTAGACTAGCCTCTTTGGGTAATGTTCCCGATCTCATAAATTCTACCAATGGAGCGCTCCAATCTGGAATTAATGACACTTGATAAAGGGTCGCATGCTCCACTGGGGGTTTTTCCTAGCACACTGGACAATTCTTAATCCACTCATGAATTTATTTGTCCATGCTAGGCCAATACACTCCTAAACGTTTTAGATTCTGCACTGTTCGTTGTTTAGAATAGTGATTTCCTAGCAATCCTTCATGAGCTTGTTGCAACCAACTACTATGTTCATCATCCTCAACACAACAAGCTAATACACCCTCAATATCTTGTTTGTACATGTTTCTTGCTAATATGTGATATTTATGTGATTTTACAATCTCTTCTTGTGATGTTTTCACATTCCCATTTGTGGGTCCGAAGGTTAGGACTGGCACCAACTTATTTGCCCATTTAGGAACAACTTCTAAATTGAACAGATAAGCATCATGTAGTTTTCTCACTTGGGAATGAACACATAAATCATCCACATATACTTCTAAGCTCTTTCGTAAGAACTCTTTGAAGACATGACACATGAGCCTTTGGAATGCTACAGGTGCATTGGTGAGCCCAAATGGCATCACACAAAATGCAAAAACTCCCCACTCTGTGGCAAAAGCTGTTTTGTGTTGATCTTCTGGGGCAATGGCTACTTGATTGTAACATGAAAATCCATCAAGGAAGCTATAAACTTCCTTGCCTGCAACACGCTCCAATAGGTGTTCTGTGATTGGAAGCGGATAACTATCTCTGATCGTAGCGGAATTAACTTTTTTAAGGTTAATACACACCCGCAACTTCTCGTTCTTCTTGGGCACCACTACAATGGGGGACACCCATTCAGTATGCTCAATCTCATAGATGAATCCAGCTTCAATAATCCTATCAATGTCTTCTTTTATTTTAGCTGCATAAGTGTCATTATATGTGTAGGGCTTCTATTTGGTAGGCTTGGCATCAACAGTCATGGGGATTGTATGAGAGCATATTCTTGGATCTACTCCCTTCAAGTCTCTATAGTGCCATGCAAAAATGTACCTATATTCCCTTAATAGAGCTACGAGCTCCATTTCTTCTTCCACACTTAGCTCATCTCCTATGTAGGTACATCTCTCTTCGTTCTCCTCAATGGTCACAACAATCTTTTTGGTCTTTGCTTTGTTATACTGCTTTTCTTTGCTTTTTCTTTTGACTACTCTCACTTCCATCCTTTGAATTTACCGTTTTAATACTTGTGAGAGGTTCTTCTTTCTGGGTGAACACTCCTATATCTTCTAGATAGTGCTGCTCTAAGTTAAAGCAACTATCCATCACAATGGACTCTAGATCATCGTCATTCTCTTCTTCTTCTATGACATCACTAGGGTCACATTCTTCTAGCAAGGGTTGACACATGAACACTGAAATATCATAACCCTCCTCATCACAATGAGGTGTCCATTGTTCTTCATTGACTGCAATCTCCATGGTAGCTAAGATTTCTGCCCAACCATGAGGCTCAAATTCCTCATCTCGAAAGATCATCGGTGTATAGGCTCGGTCTTTAATTGGTCTATCTCCTGGAGAAGTTCCTTCTTCTCTTGCCTTTAAGCATTTTTCCTCTTTCTCCGTGACCTTGCACATCCACAAATGAGTATCTTCATGCAACCAGGATGGATAAGGAGAACTTCAAGAATGCATAGAGATAGAATCTTCTTTTGCTTTGTGGATAGGATTCCACTGTAGGGGTGGTACATCTCTCTTCACGACATCAGTGTTCCTTGGAACCACTGAGTCTTCATGTCTTACCAATATTGTGGGAGCTCTCATCTAGAGAGATTGAGACTCCCATGGGCCTGTGAATTGTGGAAACTCTTGTAAAGAATTAGATTCAAAATCTAATCTCTCATCTTCTTGTTGCTCTGCTTGTTATCCATAAATGGATGGAATGTCTTGGGGAAATTGATCGTGAAGATCATCAATTTCAGGAATAGGAGGGGGATTACCCTTCTCCTTGGCCCATTTCTCTTCTTGTATTTCTCGCAAGAACTCTTGAGAGGACTCTTGAATTGAAAGAGGTGTTCCAACATCCATGGAATTAGGAACATAAGCTTTCATTGGTGGAGAGCTTTCTCTCTCAACAACTAGTTGAGTCAGTGGAGGTAAAGATGTTGGAGTTAGACGTCTGTGGAAGCACGCGAACAACACAAGGAAGAAGAAGAAGCTTGGAGCACAACACACAATACTGAATATATTACTAGAGAATGTACAAAGATAAGTAGCCCATTAGGGCAATAGACGTATATACAAGCTGGGGGAGAAAACCCTCCTAAAGAGGGAAAAAAGTGCCTCGGCGGTCCTAGAGTGTTCACACACATCACTACCTAAATATATCAACAAATCCCCCCCGGGAGTGATGCGGTGAACAAAGGCAATAGGCTTACAGTCTTCAAGGCCAAAACGCAGCAATAATGTGTCAATATATTTCATTTGACACAACGCCATTCCACCATCAACTTGCATAAAGTGAATGCCCAAATAGTGATGCAAATGCCCCAAATCAGACATCTCAAATGAGGCATGCAAATCAGCCTTAAAATTAGCAATATGCTTCTCAATAGGACCAGTGAGCAGCATGTCGTCAATATAGACAACAATGATCAGAAGCACATCATTATCATGCTTAACATATTAGGTGCTTTCAGTTGGACTGTTCTCAAAACCATGTGCAATCAGATAGGCATGTATCTTCTCATACGAAGCACATGGTGCTTGCTTTAAACCATATAATGCCTTCTTTAACCTGCTGTTGTTATTTGGGTTGCCCACATTTCCTCATGCAATGGCACCCTCTAGCCCTTATAAAAATACCTTTTTTCTTGTATCTAGGAGATGTCCATATGAACACTCTCCTAAGCCCCTTTTTTGATATTTGCTTTAGACTATGGTTTTGATGCCTCTCAAATAAAGCATCTTTTTGACACACATGTATAAAACCCACGTAGAAGTTTTCACACGCCTATATTTCTCTCTTGAAGAGAGTGGGTTGTTAGGGAATATTTTCCAAGATTTAGAGAGATATGAGCATGTGCTCCTTTTTGACTAGTCAAAAAGAGCACATGGGAGAATGTGCCTAGCCTATATATAGAGGCTCATTTCTTGTAATGGGAGAGCTTTTGGTCGTGCTCTCATGTAAAATCCTTTCATTGGAAGAACTCTCCTTTCTCTTAAGGCTTTGTACATATGTGTATTTAGTCTTGGAGTGTGTGAGAGTGAGGTGTGTGTGCATGCTAGCATTTCCTATGTGTGTAAGTAGAGTGTTGCAATTATCTTGTATTTTACATATGTGACTAGGATCCTTGACTCCCATTGCTCCATATTTTCAAGCATGTGGCATAGCTGCGGGCTGATGGCCAATGGCTTGAACATGATGGAGGATGGGGTGGATGAAAGGAGAGTCATTCTTGGGCCTCCTTCTTGCTTCCATGCAAGGTGGTGTGGGTCTTGGCTCCCAAGGGCGTACTACAACAACAAATTTGGCGCGGTTGCCGGGGAGAACGACCTTTCATCACTTGGAGAGCTCAAGAGCATGTGGTAAGATAATGATTTGCAATTTTTCTGCTTATTCACTTAGGTTATGTGTGTTGGCATGGCATTTTTCACCCTTCCTTTGGACCATTTGCTCCCCATTTTCTTGTTTTTGTAGGATAGTTTTAGTTCAGTTTTGTTTGATTCACAAAAACACCCCCTAACCCCCTTATCTCTCTCACTCTCACATTTACACACACCTCACTCACAACCACTTGGGCATCACTATCCACCTCTCCCATTTCTTGTTTTCAGTGATAGCCTGGAGTAGGGGGGTGGGTTGTACTTCTGTTTTCCCTTCTCTCTCTTCATTTCTCAAAAAAAATTTTGAAAAAGAAAATTTCGCACGCTTAAGCTTCACTCACATGATAAAAAATCCTTTATGAAAAAAAAAAGCATTGGATACCTATCCCCTCTTGTCTTTTAGACAAACACACGCACTAATTTTGGGCGGTGCAATGACACATATGGCTCCCCTTGGCACGATCTGTTCCTATATCTCTCTTCATTCAATGTGAGATCGGTTGCCAATTATGTATGTTGTTAGTGGGTGGTTGAGTTATTCCCTTAGATGTTGGGAAGGTGACTTTTCTCCCCCACCTTGTCTTCAGGATCGTGGCGTGCTGCTCTCCCTGTGCGTAGAGCTTGATGCTCGGCATGGGGCTGAGCTATGGCGCCCCTGCCTTTGTTCACCCACCCTTATGATCAAGGGTTGTGTCTTTCCCCCTTACTCTGCTCTACTTTGTAAATCAAATCTTGAAGCTTCCCCCCCTTGGGGTCGAGCTCCGCCTCTGCTCTGTGCTTGGCTATGGCGGAATGGAGCTTGGCTCCCCTTAGTCTTCCCTCATCCGTCGGTAGAATTCTGCAAAATTCCATGCCAACTCCTCTGTCGCAGTCTCTCCTGTGGCACTAGTCCAAACCCTTCTAACTATCGTGTAGGGCATATCTTCTTCACTCGAGCATTTCCCTAATGCTACAGCCAGGAAGCATTTTTTGTGCTATTGACAAGGGGTGAACTCACACAAGGCTTCCCCCTTTCTACTCCTTTTACCTTGCAGGCCAAGCTCTAGGCTCTGCACCCATGGTCCATTATTTTATGGAAAACATCTTGATTAAGGCGGTCGAACCTTGGACGTTGCGATTTCTTCAACAGCTTCTGTGATCAAGATTTCCACCATCACTGCTCATATGGAGGTTAAGCTATGGATTCCCTTTGGAGTTTTCATTTGTGCATGATGGCTTTGGGGATGAGCTTGTCCCCCTAGCATGCAGACGCTTCTATGGAGGTTTATGCTTCCCTCACCGGGCAAGATAGCTAACAAGTTGTGCGCTTGCATCCTCCTTCTCGACCTTACTGTGCACACAGAGACCCTGTCGACGACAGCTCGAGACATCTCTGCTGCACCCAAGCACTTTCATAAGGATGTAGCAGTGTTTACTGTGCTCGGGCTTCCCCTTTTTTCCAAGTCACCGACCTTGCACATCTGTGGCTTCCAATCTGGGTAAGTTTCCACATTGGCTCTCCTCGGCGTGCCTCACTTCCATGGGATTGGATGCTGCTGTTGTGTCCCCATAATCGTGTTGTGCATCTAGTTGGAGCTCGTCAAGCTCCCCACCCACCTCTGACAAGGAGGACCCTTGTTTCCCACTCTCTCGAGTAGCGGTGAGGTTGGGATTCGTTGAGTTTCCAACCCCTCTCATTATGTTGCATGCATGCAAACCCATGTGGGCTTCCCTTTTCTGACCAAACATGCATTATGGGCTGCAATAACCATAACTGGGTGGGCCTCTTTCTCCCAGACTGATTGAAATGTCGCATCTCTGATTACGATTTGGCTCTCAGCTAATGTAACTGAGGACTACCATGCTCATTGGAACTGTTAGTTTTGTCCAGTCTTTGCCATGGGGGATGCAGGTCTCAAGTTCATGGTATGACACCTAACGGATTCACTCAATTGGATGAAGCGATGGAAATCGATTCTCAAAGGAAATCGATGGTGTGTGGGTGTCCGACTACCACACACAAGGTGTCCTGCCAGTATGATAAACTCGAAATTGTCTGGGAACTCATTTTATAAGTGTCCCGCCAAACTGCCCGTCTTATGGTCTTGTAAACACTACTATGAAGCTTGTGATGAATGACTTACTCAGAATATGAAGGCCGTTGGGTGTGACTATTCACCGTGTTGGTTCCAATCATCTTTTTATATCCTAAATAGGTCCTACTAAATCTCAGAGTAATTGTCTGTGATTTCCACTTAATCGGGTCCACAACACCTCTAACCACTCATGAACATCACAATTGTTGTTGGTTTGACTAGTTATGGATGAAGTTTTGCAGATGTGGTGCTCTCAGTGCTTATGGTGCTAGCTGAAAGGACTAACCCTTGAAGTGTATTTGTTAACATGTCTTTTCTATGCCTGCTCGACTCGCTCAGGTATGGTTGAATGGTCGAATGTCTATTCCTTTGGGCAACAACTAAAGTATTTAAAGCTCATTTTGTCCTTTTCAAGATGATTGTCTAGAATATCTGCATATTAGGCTTGCTTGTGCACTTCCCTATGACCTAGAAGAACAATGGATAGTGATGTAAAGAGTATATTGGCTCCTGGTCTTGAACGATTGATTCAATAAAGGCTATGACTTGTTAACTTCATTGGGGTTTGTGGTGTGTGCAATCCTTATTTTGGGACTAGGACTGCACGTATGCTTTGTTATGACCCTAGCTTCCTATATGGGAACTCACTGGTGGGGACTTGTCCCCTAGAAACACCTAAATCCACGCACTTCTTGTGAGACCACTCCACCAGAATGATTGATGCAAAGTTCTATATGATTGTTTGAGCCTTGATGATCAGGAGGGATGTATATTATGTTGATGACCTTGATTATCTCACATTATGTATGGAAGTATGAAAAACTATGGTTGTGTTTTCTGACAGGATGGCAGTGCTACTTGCTCAGTTTCCATTTACGCATTACCTTAAGTTATTCATATGCGTGAGAAAGGTGTATGCAGCAGGGGGGTGAAAAATGATGTGGATTCCCTACTTTTGCTTGATGATTTATTGTGTCAGAATATGGATTGGGTGTGCTTTCATTGTTTTGTGTTTTCATTCAAGGTGTACTGATGGTTGCTACGTGTGCCTCCTCTCGCAGAATGGTAAGAAAAAGATGTGTCTTCTATCCAGGGATGATGAAGCAAGCTTAGACTCTCAACCTCTATTTAAATTAGGATGGCCCTCTGTATCTCATGACAACAATTTATATGAATGTGAGATTGGGTGCATAATGCTTTGGCTTCAAGATGTTTTATTCTTCAAAGAAAATTTATCGATGCATATAGGGTGTGCAATCTTTGTTGGAGATGGCTGAAGTTCAAATTTGAGGGCTTATCTTTGATATTCTCACATTGTATGTATGTTTTCATTTTAATTGATGTCCCTGATTCTTTCCTAAGTGTTACAGGGTCAAACAAAGGGTGTAGATGGCCCTCTAACTCACAAGGTCTACTACAAGACAATCTAACAGTTTAAGTGTGCAGGGGCTGCTCACTTTGAGATACTTGATATGTGTCACATGTTTGACAGGATATGATACACTGATATTTTGAGTTCTAGTAGGGGACTGTGTCCACTAATCATCTCATGGAAATTTTCTTGGATGATTTAAGTTTGGAGCCACACTTGAGCACCAAGGAATACTTTTTTATATGAACAAAGAACTTGTCCTCTATCAAGTTTGGGATGCTATAGTGTCTCAATGATTTACTTGCTGTTTGGTTTCAAGTGCCATACATGTTTTCAATGATATATGAAGTCGCAAGTTTTTGATGCCCCACCCAGGAGAGATAATTTTTTGACTACTCTGTTGTTTAGAACTCAACTAGCCTGAAGACATCCTCTTCTCTTGGATTTCTGATGTTGCTAACTCCTAGGAAACTTGGCTATGTGTAATTGTGTCTCATCAATGATTCTAGAGCTTTGCTTTTCTGTTTTCATGAGCTATACAGCTTAAATACTTAAGTGTGAGCACACATTTTTTAAAGGATATTTGCAGGAGAACATGCACATAGGGGGTTGAAGCATAGGGAGTCGAAATTTCTGATTTAGACCTGAACTAAATGTGAAGTCATAAATGAGTGATTGTTTTTTTGCTAGGGAAGTAACTCTCTAGTTCCACATCCCTCATTTAAGGCTTATGATTTGCATTACAGGCCAACACATTTAGATCATTGATCCTTCTTACCTCTGATAGATGATTTGCTACTATGGTTTGCAGGAATAGTGTTGGATAAGTTGTTTGAATCTCAGGAATGCTTGAAAAATGTTAGGACTCATAATGTTACACAAATTGTCTATTCATTTTATGATGCACATAATGTTCATGTTAAATTGCCAACTTGTTGACTAGGAGCATAGTATGAATGATGGCAGGAACATAAGTTAAACTTGCAACTACATATTCTTCTCATGCTATACAATGCAATATGTCACACTCACTTGGAGATAACAGATTATGGCATCATTTTTTGGAATACAAAGATGAGATTTTCAAGAGCTCTTCCCATTAGAAGAACAAGTCCTAAGTGAAAGATGTTCCCTGAAGCGGAAACTAAAGCATGGAATTACATTTTGTGGCCGCTTCTTTTCAAATTCAGTCTACTTGTTGTGTATGTTTAAATTTCAGGTATTGGAGCTTTGAGAGAAGGCACATTGGATGGAGGCTGGGCTGACTACCCCCCAAGGGGATTGTGTCGCTCAGCATTGCTTGATTGACGATTTGAAGGCAGACGGCTTGCTGATTCAAAAGATTTGCAGCCTTGCAAAATTCAGACTGGAACTGCTGCATATTTGAAGAGTTGAAGACTCCAAACTTGGACCAGTTCGGCACTGTATGCTTCTCCTCTCTTAGCTTTGTCGAGGACGACAAAGTCTAGGAGGAGGAGGGTGTTGTTATTTGGGTTGCCCACATTTCCTCATGCAATGGCACCCTCTAGCCCTTATAAAAATACCTTTTTTCTTGTATCTAGGAGATGTCCATATGAACACTCTCCTAAGCCCCTTTTTTGATATTTGCTTTAGACTATGGTTTTGATGCCTCTCAAATAAAGCATCTTTTTGACACACATGTATAAAACCCACGTAGAAGTTTTCCCACGCCTATATTTCTCTCTTGAAGAGAGTGGGTTGTTAGGGAATATTTTCCAAGATTTAGAGAGATATGAGCATGTGCTCCTTTTTGACTAGTCAAAAAGAGCACATGGGAGAATGTGCCTAGCCTATATATAAAGGCTCATTTCTTGTAATGGGAGAGCTTTTGGTCGTGCTCTCATGTAAAATCCTTTCATTGGAAGAACTCTCCTTTCTCTTAAGGCTTTGTACATATGTGTATTTAGTCTTGGAGTGTGTGAGAGTGAGGTGTGTGTGCATGCTAGCATTTCCTATGTGTGTAAGTAGAGTGTTGCAATTATCTTGTATTTTACATATGTGACTAGGATCCTTGACTCCCATTGCTCCATATTTTCAAGCATGTGTCATAGCTGCGAGCTGATGGCCAATGGCTTGAACATGATGGAGGATGGGGTGGATGAAAGGAGAGTCATTCTTGGGCCTCCTTCTTGCTTCCATGCAAGGTGATGTGGGTCTTGGCTCCCAAGGGCATACTACACCTGCACACCTGGTTTTCATGCCCTTTCTGCATAAAGCCACAGGGCTGAAAAACATACACTCCTTCATGCAAGTCACCATTTAGAAATGATGTTTTAATATACAACTGATGTACATTTCAACCATGATGAGCTGCAAGTGCACAGATGCTCCGAACAGTAGTCATACGACATGTAGGTGCAAAGGTCTCATCAAAATCAATGCCTCTTTCCTATGCATAACCCTTTGCAACAAGCCTAGCCTTATACCTGTCAATTGTACCATCCGGTTTACGTTTCAGCTTGTATACCCACTTAGTGCCAATGGCCTTCTTGCTAGGAGGCAAGTCACATAAAGACCATGTACCATTCTTCATTATAGCATCATATTCAGATTGCATAACAGCCATCCAATTTTCTGAATTTTGTGCTTCATCAAACGAAACAGGCTCATTCTCATCACAGAGACTAGATGCAGCCATAGCATAGCGATCTGATTCAAAAGAGGCACTATGAGAGCCTGAACAAGTACGATATGACAGAGGTGCATCTAATTTGCTGTCACGCAGAGTCTGCACCAACCATTTTGGCATAGTATTTGCTTGCTCAATATCAGCTCTCTCATCAACTAGTACATCATGTAAATCTATGTCAGAAATGGAATGATCTACATCATCACATGAAACTTGCGAAGGCTGAGAAGTTGCATCGTTAGGACCAACACTAGACTCTCCACCTGTAAAAGGAGGCAGCAAAGTATCATACATGTCTTTAGAGCTAAGAGATGTCTCCTTAGTACATGAAAGCAATGGCTGAATAGCATCTTCCACAAAAGAAACATCACGGCTAACCAGAATGCGTTTAGTCTGTGGATGATATAGACGATAACCTTTACTTTCAGAACTGTACCCAACAAAAATACATTTTACTACTTTATCATCCAATTTTCTACGATGTTGTTCAGGCACTAATGCATATGCCAAACAACCAAAAGCACGCAGATGAGCAACAAATGGCTTGTGATCATGCCAAGCCTCATATGGAGTGATTTACTGCAGCGCTTTAGTGGGACACCTGTTCAGTACATATGCTGCACACATGATAGCCTCAAGCCAGAAACTATGTGGTAAAGCCTGACTCTTGACCATACACCTCGCCATCTCCATGAGTGACCTGTTCTTTCGTTCAGCAACTCCATTCTGTTGAGGTGTATACGACACTCTACACTGGTCTTTTATCCCACGTTCAACCAGAAATGCATTAAAATCAGAAGACATATATTCCCCCCCTCGATCTGAATGGAGGATGCCTGTAGCTCAAGCGTAAGCACCACCTCCTTTAATTGTCAATCCGCGGAGACGTGAGGACCGGTATGAAGACCACGAGCAAGTGAAGGCACAAGTGCGTGAGTGAAAGCCCACAAACATGCACACACATACACACACACGCGCACAAAGTAAGATCAAAGAGAGGAACAATGGAAAGCTTAGATTGCAAAAGAGTTCTCTTACAAAAGTTCTATTCTCTAACAAGCTAGCTCCAAAAATGAGCTCTCTAGCTCTTTTTATAGTTTTTTGACTAGTTTTGGCCCTGTCCAGACCTAGTGTCCGGCCTAGTTAAAAATTAGGTTCCAGGGCTTATTTGAGGGCTCAAACGGAGTCTAAAAATTATGAAAATTGGTACGATGGTACTTCTAATACTCCTCAAGCTCGAGGACTCCTCGGCTTGAACAAAATGGAGTTACTAAAAATAGATAATGGTATTTACAATGGTTTCTAGTGATGAAAATCACTATTTTTGTAGGGGATTCTTCTGAAAATTTGACATACACTTCTTGGAGCTCCCTACTTGCTCTCTCTTCTTCTATGTCCACTTCTTTGATGTGCTTCCATGCTTTGTCCTTGACCTTGAGCTTCAACACTCCCCCCCCTCTCGAGTCTGTCGTCCCTGACAGACCCTTGTTGTAGTGATTGTTCCAAGTAGTGCCTTGAGAGGGAGTGTCCCTTCTGTATGAACACAAGTCGTCCGACGTTCTTCATCTATCACTTGTGAGTCTTTGCAGGTTGTAGTCTCTTGGTATGTGCTTCTGCCTTGTATTCCAGCATGACTGTGTCGTTGTGAGTCTCCGTTGATGTTTTCTAGATCTTCCAAAGTTGATCTTCATACTAGTCAAGCCAAGTACTCATAACCCATATTGAGTGATGGGTAAGTGTGTTCGTGCATGGGTTGAAAAAAGTATGTGCCTTGTGCACGGCCTTGTAATGTAGCCCTACGCATGCTTATTTGGAAAATGCATTGGAAGAAGTATGGTGCAAAAATTGCGGGTCTTGAGCTAAGTGCTCAAGGGTATGCTGACGAAGAGGTTTCCTAAACTATCATGGTTATGGTGTTTCCAGAGTAAAGATACTTACCATGGCGAAGGTTGATGGATGTTTGCCTCTTCGTGTTGTACACTCGGCCTTTGGGATGGAACCTTGTTGATGAATGTCCATGTTGATTGTCCACTGATGAGATCTTTTGAGTGGTGGATCCCCTCTCCTCTTTTCAAAGCAACATTTGTCACTAACAATGTGCATCTCTGAGCTTGGGCTCATGCACGTTCACTTCCCTATATTGACACTCAGAGGAATATTGGACACGTGCCGATTTCTAAGAGATTACCATGCTGATTGACATAGACCATTCACCAGTGCTACTGTTCCATACTGGTTCAGGAAATACTGAGAATTGAATTGCTTTATATTCCTTGGCAAGCAACATCGGGTAACTACACCAAGCTGTGTTTCACATATACTCTTTAGCTCACCATATGCAGGAGTCTTCTCCTCCAGAACTACCTTTTGCAGATATCTCCTTGGATGCTCTGGTACATGAAGTAGTTAAGCATCACGCAAGTTGCGGACCTTCAAGCTCTTCCTTCCTACCATGGTAAGAGAAAATCATAGCTGTAGATGCCATGTTCATGCCAAATGCTTGTCCTCTACCAGATAAGGCAGCAATAATCTCACTGCTGGCCGAGACACACTGGGAACAAGCTCTCTCCCACTTCTCTCTCTCTTTTTTTTTTTTTTTTTTTTTTTTTTTTTTTTTTTGAGGAACAGGATATCACAAAACAAGAACACAAAAGTTAGTATCAATAGAAATGTTCGACATATGTCACTGTGCTCTTGTGCATGGGATTCTCAAGTGTGTCTATGCACGGCCGTGTAATGTGGCCCTATATTAATGCATACTTTGGAAATGCATGACCTGAATGGTGCAAAAGACAGGGTTGTGCAAGGAGCACATGGTTGTCGCTCGTTCGAGGCTTTCGATGTTATTTGTGGAGGCTGATGCCGGCCTTAGTGGAGGTATCCATTGAGTCTCGAACTGATGTAATCCTCCTTATTGGAGTCCATTTTAGAACATCATTTGGCACTGTAGAGGTCACGTCAGGCGTCTTTCTCTTTGGATGCTTTCTGAACTGTGGTATCCAGTGTGGTTGATGCTTTGGTTCGGTGGAGGCTACTTGCACTTTTGGCTTCCAAACCCATATCCTTTTTGCATGTCTTCCTACTAATGTTGAAGAGCTGATTTGATCTTCCTTTGGTCTCTGTACGTGGTTCTTACCCTTTTCTCTTTTTGGCCTCTTTGTTGAAACCTTTTGCATGTGGGAGAACAAAGGTTGTTGTGGGTGTAGGATCTTCTTAGGTACCCACATCTGTAATTGCCCTTGTTGAGCTGCAGCTAACTTCTTAGGCACCCAAACTTGTTGGATATCTTGTGACGGAGCTTGTCTGAGCTGCTTCCTTCGTCTTCTGGCTTGGTTAGTGTGCATGGATGGGATTTGTGGGGGTAAGGCTGGTGGTTGCTCTCCTTTGCGTACCCAGATCTGCTTCATGCCCGGAAGCGCTTTTTTACCGAATGGTGTCTTTCTATTTGATGTAGCAGTTGTCGTGAACGGTGGTGTTTGCTTGTGTGGTGGGCTCACTACTGTGGCTACTTGAGTCTTTGGAGAAGAAGAAAGATCCACCCGCCTTCGAACCTGGTCTTCCACAACTGACTCCTTCTGCATCATAGAGCTTTTGACACATACAACATCTTCTTTCATATGATTAGTCTTGGAAGAACTAAGATAATGTGTGGTGCCATGATCTAGGAGCATGCAGTTCTCTAATTCTAATGTAATGCATTGTTCATGTACCCAAACTTGAAGAATTTGACTTCTTAGGTTTAAGTTAACTGCATGGTCATAGATCCAATCTTGACCCAAGACAAGTGGTTCTGTAAGGTTCTCATCTTGACATACTAGCGCTTTGACTTTCATTGGAACATCTTGAAGGTAGATGGGAAGTTCCACCTCGCCCAAACAAGGGGTTTCCACACCTCCCAATCCTATGAGATAAGCTTCTATGGGATTGATGTTCAACCCCAAGTCTTGGCAGTAGGAAAGTTTAACTGCACTACTTGCTGCACCTGAGTCAATCAATGCTTTCACCGTCCTTGCACCTTTCCCTTGTCCTATCTCTATGGTCACAAAGGGTCTTCGGTCAATGACCTGAGAAGTCGCAATGCCTGACTTTTGACACATATCCATGTGATATTTTGGGGCTTTTGAGTTGACATCTAGGCCTAATCGCCTTAACTTATTTTGCCTAATACGCTCTCTGGCCTCTTCCTGTGCTTCTTCTCTCACTCTTAACTCTTCTTCTTTTCGCTTCTTCGCAGTGTTGAGTCTCATTAGCATATCCTCAGTAAGAGGTTCTTGATATAGCTTGACTCTACAGCCACTAATATAGTTTGGCAAGATATCTCCTTCTAGAGTGGCCAACTGAACTGCACCACTAGTGGAAATTCTATTAATGATCATGGGTCCATAACCTCTTTTTTCCAACTTACGGGCATGTTGTTTTAGTGTGTATACCAACACTAGATCTCCCTCTTTCAATCCCTTATCCTTGATGTGTGCATCAAAGTATGCCTTTTGCCTCTTCTTTGCAGCGTAGATGCCTGCTGCCGCTCGTAGCCTCGTTTCACCCAAGCGTTCGAGATCAAAGATCCTAGAGGACAATTCATGCCCATTCCACTCATACTCTTGTGCTACTTTTAAGGCAGGGATTAAGAAATCTAATGGTAGCACAGCGTTCTGTCCGAAGACCATCTGAAATGGGGTGGCGTTGAGTACCGTTTTGTAGGCAACTCGATAAGCCCAAACAGCATGATGAAGTTGTTTGTCCCAATCAGAGCGTTTATTATTTACCAATTTTGTCAATACGTTACAGAGGATCTTATTGGTACTCTCAGCTTGTCCGTTGGCTTGTGGATGATAGGGGGCGGATTTCTTATGTATCACCAAGAATTCTTGGAGAAGATTTTCAATGACTTCATTCAAGAAGTGTGTGCCTCTATCGCTCACCAACTCTATTGGTAGTCCATATCTCGTGAACACATTCTCGAATAAGAACTTAGCCGTAGTCTGAGCATCATTCTTTGTTGTGGCTTTGACTTCTACCCACTTTGTAAGGTAATCTGTGGCTACAATGATGTATTCTGCATGGGAGTTTCTAGCTGGGGGGTTAATAGGACCTATGAAGTCTATGCCCCACTTCGAAAATGCACGTCCTCCCATCATTGGCCTCAAGGGCATCTCGTCTTTTCTCACTGGATATTGTGCACGTTGGCATGTGTCACATTTCTTCACATAGGTATGTGCATCCATATGAAGAGTGGGCCACCAAAGTCCTGAGAATAGAATGGTTTTAATCACTCGGTCAGGGCCAAAATGTCCACCTGCAACACCACTGTGTGCAGTCTCTAAGACCCTTAAATAGTCTGATTCATGAACGCACAGTCTTAAGTAACCATCTTTACCTCTTCGGTATAGGTTTTCTCCTACTAAGGCATAGCCTTGAGCCTCTTGCTCCATATTTCGTCTTCTTGCTAGACTGGCCTCTTTGGGTAATCTTCCCGATCTCATAAACTCTACCAATGGAGTACTCCAATCTGGAATTAATGATACTTGATAAAGGGTCGCATGCTCCACTGGTGGTTTCTCTCTACACATTGGACAATTCTTGATCCACTCATGTATTTCTTTGTCCATGCTAGGCCAATACACTCCTAAACGTTTCAAATTCTGCAATGTTCGTTGTTTAGAATAGTGATTTCCTAGCAATCCCTCATGAGCTTGCTGCAACCAACTACTATGTTCATCATCCTCGACACAACAAGCTAATACACCCTCAGTATCTTGTTTGTACATGCTTCCTGCCAATATGTGATATTTTTGTGATTTTACAATTTCTTCTTGTGATGTTTTCACAGTCTTATTTGCAGGGCCGAAGGTTAGGACTGGTACCAACTTATTTGCCCATTTAGGAACGACTTCCAAATTGAACAGATAAGCATCAGGTAGTTCATCAGACACTCCTTGTGGTGACTCTCCTGAAGTAATGCGAGAAAGGTGATCTGCCCGAAGGTGGGTTCTACCTTTCCTGACAACAACTTCAAAGTCGTACTCCATTAGTAAGAGGAACCATCTTACTAAGCGTCCAGTATTGCAAGGTTTATTGACCAAATATAACAAAGCTTGATGATCAGTGAAGAACTTGAACTTGTTGGCCAATAAATAGTGTCTAAACTTCTTTACAGCATATACCATGCCTAACCCTTCTCGCTCGGTTGTGGTATAATTTCTTTCGGCTGGGTTTAGTTGTCTACTAGCATATGCTATGGGCAAATCTAAATTCCCTTCACCTGTGGGTTGTGCCAGCACACATCCTATGGCATGATTGGATGCATCCACATGGACATGGAATGGTTTATTCCAATCAGGAGTGGTCAGTATTGGTGCTGTGCACAAATGTTTCTTCAGTTCATTGAAAGAATTCTCGCATTCGTCGTTCCACTCAAAATTAGACAACAAGGCATAAAGGGGTCTAGCTATGATCGCGTACATGTGGATAAACCTACGGTAATATCCACAATGGCCCATAAAGGCTTGTACCTCTTTAACATTCCTTGGCCTTGGCAGCTCCGCTATGGCTCGTACCTTATCTTCATCCGTTGAGATTCCATTCTTAGAAACAATATGACCGAGGATTTTACCTTGACGCACCATGAACACACACTTTTCTGGGTTCAGACACACTCGATATTCTCTACATTTGTTGAAGATTTGTCTGAGTTCAGGGATGTGAACCCTTCTTTCTTGGGAATGAGCACATAAATCATCCACATACACTTCTAAGCTCTTTCGCAAGAACTCTTTGAAGACATGACACATGAGCCTTTGGAATGTTGCAGGTGCATTGGTGAGCCCAAATGGCATCACCCGAAATGCAAAGATTCCCCACTCTGTAGCAAAAGCTGTTTTGTGTTGATCTTCTGGGGCAATGGCCACTTGATTGTAACCTGAAAATCCATCAAGGAAGCTATAAACTTCCTTGCCTGCAACACGCTCCAAAAGGTGTTCTGTGATTGGAAGTGGATAACTATCTCTAATCGTAGCGGCATTAACTTTTTTAAGGTTAATACACACTCGCAACTTCCCGTTCTTCTTGGGTACCACAACAATGGGGGACACCCATTCGGTATGCTCAATCTCATAGATGAATCCAGCCTCAATCAACCTATCAATTTCTTCTTTGATTTTGGCGGCATAGGTATCATTATATGTGTAGGGCTTCTGTTTGGTGGGCTTAGCATCAGCAGTCATGGGGATAGTATGAGAGCAAATTCTTGGATCTACCCCTTTCAAGTCTCTATAGTGCCATGCAAACACATCCCTATATTCCCTTAATAGAGCTATGAGCTCCATTTCTTCTCTTGCACTTAGGTCATCTCCTATATATGTGCATCTCTCTTCGTTCTCTTCAATGGTCACTACAATCTTCTTGGTCTTTTCTTTATTATCATATGATTCTCCTATGATGGCCTCTCTCTTAGGCATTCGTACCAAAATTTTGCGGTCGTCAACTTCATATTTCTTGAAGTTTTCTGGTACTTCAAACAATGATTCCTCCTTTTCTTGTTTCACTGCTTTTCTTTTCTTTTTCTTTTGACTACTCTCACTTCCATCCTTTGAGTTTACTGTTTTAATACTTGTGAGAGGTTCTTCTTCTTTCTGGGTGAACACTCCTATATCTTCTAAATAGTGCTGCTCTGAGTTAAAGCAACTATCCATCACAATAGACTCCAGATCATCGTCATTCTCTTCCTCTTCTATGACATCACTAGGGTCACATTCTTCTAGCAAGGGTTGACACATGAACACTGAGATATCATAACCCTCCTCATCACAATGAGGTGTCCACTGTTCCTCATTGACAGCAATGTCCATGGTGGCTAAGATTTCTGGCCAGCCATGAGGCTCAAACTCCTCATCTGGAAAGATCATCGGTGTGTAGGCTGGGTCTCTAACTGGTCTATCTCCTAACGAAGTTCCTTCTTCTCTTGCCTTTAAACGTTTTTCCTCTTCCTTTGCAACCTTGCACATCCACAAATGAGTATCTTCATGCAGCCATGATGGATCAGGTGAACTTTCAGAATGCACAGAGATGGAATCTTCTTTTGCTTTGTGGATAGAATTCCACTGTAGGGGTGGTACATCTCTGAAGGTGTAATCCTTCAAATTGACCTTAGTGGTGACCCCTAAGTGCTGTAAGTACAAGGAGTTAGTTCCCCAATCCTGTACTATTTGCAATTGTCGTAGGAAGGGTCTTCCTAGGATCATCTCAAAGACATTATTTTTCTCAAAGTCACATATAGCAAATGTGTGCTCAAACTCTACACCACAAGTGGTTAGAGTGATCCCTTCTAGCAATCCTAGAGGTCTTTCAAAATGACCATCAGCCATTTGAAGCTTCATTCTAGTTGGTCTTAATGTGGGCTTGCCCCATTGCTTCCACAAGGAGGTGGTCGCAATAGCAACACCAGCACCTGAATCTATGATTGCTTTGGTTGTGTAACCTTGGTAGGTGATTGGAAGATAAGTATTACCTTCTTCACCCTCACACATGTCCCCTATTTTGTCTAGAGGTATCTCTGGTACCCTTTGCTTGGAGCCTACTTTTGGCATATTGGACTCAAGTTCTGGGACCTGATCCTTCACATGATTCCATAACTCAGGTTTTGCTTTGAGCAACTCTTCTACAGTGAGATGACACTGAACCTTAGTGTTCTTCACGACATCCGTGTTCCTTGGAACCACTGAGTCTTCATTTCTTACTAGTATTGTGGGAGCTCTAATCTGGAGTGATTTAGATTCCCATGGGCCTGGAAATTGAGGCAGTTCTTCTAAGGTATTAGATTCAAAATCTAATCTTTCGTCTTCTTGTTCTGCTTCATCTTCGTAAATAGATGGAATGTCTTGGGGAAATTGATCATGAAGATCATCAATCTCAGGAATAGGAGGGGAATTACCCTTCTCCTTGGCCCATTTCTCCTCTTGTATTTCCCGCAAGAACTCTTGAGAGTACTGTTGAATAGAAGGAGGTATTCCAGCATCCGTGGAATTAGGAACATAAGCTCCCCTTGGTGGTGAGCTTCCTCTTTCAATAACTGGTTGAGCCTGTGGAGGTAGAGAAACTTGTGGTTTGTTTACCAACTGCTCTAATCGTTCTAGTAAGCCCTGGAAATGCAAATCCGATTTGATAGAGTTTGTCTGATTGAACTTTTGACTAGTCTCAAGTATGGCTTGAGCTTGTTCTACCATTTTCATGCACATTTTCATCCGTTCAATCTCTAAATCTGCTCTAGGGTAACTCTTGTCTAGGTTTGCCGCTGTAGGCCCTTCTTGAAGTCGAGCCTGGTAGGCCTTGAACATCATGTCCAAGCCTTCTGGGGTTGGATCTGCAAGAACAGACCCTGGTTGCGGTCTATTTACAATGGGTGGTGGGGTGGGATGAGGTGGAGTGGATGGAGTTTCGGCATGCGAGGGGCTTTGAGATGCAATGTCTTCTATTTTTGTTTTCGCTTCTTTTAAGCTTTCTTCTAGTTCCGATAACTTTTTATTCCACTTGCGATTGGCCTTCTCTCTGGTATCCTTCCATGTTCTTGTTTTCCTCTTGCTAGGCTCTCCCGATTCACTCGACTCTGATTGTTCTACTGGTTTATCCTGTTTTAAGGCTTGTGCTCTAGTGACAGCTTGTATAGGAGCCACATTGCTACTACTTGAACTTGGATCTGCCACTAAGCCTACCACATTAATGGGTGTAATCTTGGGTGCACTAGAGGGGTTTCTTGGACAATCTCTGGGGAGATGGTCTTTGCCACAATCAGGACAAAAAGCCTGTATTGTGATAGCCTGTCCTTGACTCGGAGATGGTGGGTGGGGACAGTCACGAATGAAATGGTCACCATGACATCTGAAACAAGATCCTCTAGGGGCTTGTGGTCTCATTTGTCTCAACTGGGGCCTAGGGTTAGGATTTGTGTACATGACATTGGAGTATTCTGGCTCCCAATTTTGCTCCATAGGCGGTGCCTCATATTGATACGAGTAAATCTCGCTATGTTCAGGTGACTCTGTGTAATAAGCATGTGGACTACCTTCATGGGAGTAGTCTGAACTATGAGCATGAGAGTCATTATCTGGTATCAATGGGGTTAGTGGCACCAAAGCTCTATTTGGATTTTCCTCTCCCACAGCATACTTGACTGGAATCACATTGGCTGGAGCTGGTGGTTGGTTTACCAAGACAGGTTGTGGCCTATATGGTACCTGATATTGCTGTTGTGGTCTGTAATATGGCTGTTGGTATTGATTCTGATACCTACCTTGTGGGTAAGGTTGCTGATAATTTTGTCTAACAGCCTGCCTATTGTAGGGACAATCTTGAGCCGTGTGGTTTGTGTATTTTCTCTCAATAGTGCAATATGGAGCATTCCTTTCTCTAATGTTTTGGTTTTGCATTGGGCATACGTTAGCCATGTGGTCACCTCCGCAAGTATAGCACCGATTCAATGAAGTGACTCCCTGTGTTTGTTTATTTTGGACCCCCAGCTTCTTGGCAACTTGCTCAGCTATCTCTTCTATTTCTATGGAGATCTTTGAAGTATGACTAGTAGAACTATCCGAATCTTTGTAGAGTTTGGCCAATCCTAACTCCTCACCCAAGTTATCTTCTATGTCTATGCACGTCCGCACACACTCTTCTATGGATCTAGGATCTTTCAAGTATACATAGGATCTTAACTTTGTGCTCAATAAGCCATCTAAAAACAAAGCCACTTGTTTGGCTGGTGTGGGTAGCTCTGGAGCAGGGCATCTTTCTAGGTACTGTCTGAACCTTCTACCTGCTAGTCGCACTGTTTCTTGGGGTGTCTGCTTGAAACTATGGATCAGGGACGATGTGTTATGCCTGATACCACTCTTGGAAAATTCTACAATGAATTCGTCTAGCAGTTGACCTATATCGCGATAGCTGCTTCTACTCAATGGTTGAAACCAAGCTAAGGCAGTGCCTTTAAGGGTCAAACCAAATGCCTCGTACTGGGTGAACCAGTCCTCAATTTGTTCGGCTCTCAGCACTTGTTTGTACTCGGCCACATGATCATAAGGATCCCCTGTCCCATCGAAATAGTTCTTCATTGCCTTGATCACGTGACTGGGTTTAAGGGTTCTTGGGTACTCCCGGGGTCTAGGCAATGGAAAATCCTGTTCATCTCTTTGTTGCCTATGTGCTTGATGTCTCTCTCTTTCAGGTCTTTCATTTTCAAATCCTGACCTATTCCTGCCCACGGTGTGTGCAAAACTTACCTCAGGTCTCTCTCTAGTTCTTTCTCTCTAGGCTTCATGAGCCTGGGATGATCCTACCCCTTGGAGGCCATGGGAAACATTGGATCTTGGTGGGGGGAAAATCATGTCATTCTTCCATGTATATGCATGTCTATCATGTTCCGTTACCAAGAAAATTTTCTCTGATGTGTTATCCAGGTAGACAACTTTGCCTGGTATCTCAGGATCTTTGAATTCATAGATGATAACTATGCCCAATTGGCTAGGTTGATCTGGCTTGAACCTCCAAAAGGCTTCCTCTGTTTCTCTATTCACAAATAGTTCTATGCTTTTGTTGTCTTGAGGGATCCAGTCCGGAGTGATCACTCGGGTCAAAACTGACTTACCTCTAGGAGTCTGGGGTCCTTGTCCTACGTTTCCTTGTTCTAGGTCTCCTATCTCATTCTCATGAATGATATTTCCCAACTCATCGGTCCTATCTGGTTGGTTGGTAACCACATACATGGTTCCTTCCTTATCAATGTATGAACCCTCTTCGAACTTGACCACCGGGTGTTCAAGTCCAAAGGATTGATCTGGATTTTTGAGTTGGACCACTGATCGCCTCAGACCATCCTCATAGATGCGAGCACCTAATTGGTTGGTCCGAATATATTCCAACTGTGTCTTATAGGGACCTTCCGGTGTTTGTAGATGGGCAGTCCCTGAGCCACCTGCAGGTTTTCCCATACCAAAAGACATTTCTGAATCACTTGTGTCTGATCTGAGTAAAAGATGACCACTTAGTTGTTGTGCCCAAGACTTGGATGTATGGTTGACACTAGCCTCAGAAGATCTAATGCTTTGTTTATCCTTGCCTAAGTGTCTACCAGATCTCAGGTTCATAAGCTTTAGTCAAGAGTCCAAATTTTCCCTTTGGTATGGTTCACAATTCTTTAGAGCCCCCTTGGTTCCCTAGTCCCACCTGAGGGTCAACTTCAAATTATCCTATCTCAAAATCAACGCATTATTCTTGAAAAAAACAGTTGAGATCGTGTAGGATTTGAAACGAGCTTTCCAACAAGCTATAGAGCTCAAAAAATGGACTTTGGATGAGAAAGTTATGTCAAATCAGGCTCCTGGGGGTCAAAACAGGCAAACAGGACCTTTGGAGAAAATCGCGATTTTGTGAACTTTCTGAAAATCGCGATGCTGTGAAGTCAAAAAAATCGCGATGTTGAGCACAAAATTGTGTTTTTGAAAATCGCGATTTTGAGCACAAAATCGTGTTTTTGAAAATCGCGATTTTGAGCACAAAATCGTGTTTTTGAAAATCGCGATGTTGATCACAAAATCGTGTTTCTGAAAATCGCGATGTTGATCACAAAATCGTGTTTCAGAGAATCGCGATGTTGATCACAAAATCGTGTTTCTGAAAATCGCGATGTTGATCACAAAATCGTGTTTCAGAGAATCGCGATGTTGATCACAAAATCGTGTTTCAGAGAATCGCGATTTTGATCACAAAATCGTGTTTCAGAGAATCGCGATGTTGATCACAAAATCGTGTTTCTGAAAATCGCGATGTTGATCACAAAATCGTGTTTCAGAGAATCGCGATGTTGATCACAAAATCGTGTTTCTGAAAATCGCGATGTTGATCACAAAATCGTGTTTCAGAGAATCGCGATGTTGATCACAAAATCGTGTTTCTGAAAATCGCGATTTTGACTCAGAGAATCGTGTTTTTTTGAGAAAAACACAGAATCGCGATTTTTTTTCAACCAACTTTTAGGCGGGAAAACTGAAAATCGTGATTTTTCAAAAAATTTTGAATTTTCACAGAATCGCGATTTTCATCACAGAATCGCGTTTTTTGGCGGGAAATTCAAATTTCTGAGCGCCGGCTATGGCGAGCTCCGTATGAGCAGAAAATCATGAAAAAAATGCAGCGCTTGCTCTCCCTTGCACCTCCTAACTCCTTCCCACACAATAATGCATGAAAAATGGTATGAAAATGGTGAAAATGCACTAAAAAACAAGAATTTTCTATGAAGAAGAAGATGGAAGAAGGTGGAGATGATGATGATGATGAAGATGAAGAGGAAAAAACAGAAAATGAACTGAAATGACAGTTTTTTTACCTTCCAACGTCGCAAATCTACGATCTTACCATCACAACGCTCGTCCTCGAAGCTCTCTCCCCGGCAACGGCGCCAAAATTTGGTGTAGCTCAAGCGTAAGCACCACCTCCTTTAATTGTCAATCCGCGGAGACGTGAGGACCGGTATGAAGACCACGAGCAAGTGAAGGCACAAGTGCGTGAGTGAAAGCCCACAAACATGCACACACATACACACACACGCGCACAAAGTAAGATCAAAGAGAGGAACAATGGAAAGCTTAGATTGCAAAAGAGTTCTCTTACAAAAGTTCTATTCTCTAACAAGCTAGCTCCAAAAATGAGCTCTCTAGCTCTTTTTATAGTTTTTTGACTAGTTTTGGCCCTGTCCAGACCTAGTGTCCGGCCTAGTTAAAAATTAGGTTCCAGGGCTTATTTGAGGGCTCAAACGGAGTCTAAAAATTATGAAAATTGGTACGATGGTACTTCTAATACTCCTCAAGCTCGAGGACTCCTCGGCTTGAACAAAATGGAGTTACTAAAAATAGATAATGGTATTTACAATGGTTTCTAGTGATGAAAATCACTATTTTTGTAGGGGATTCTTCTGAAAATTTGACATACACTTCTTGGAGCTCCCTACTTGCTCTCTCTTCTTCTATGTCCACTTCTTTGATGTGCTTCCATGCTTTGTCCTTGACCTTGAGCTTCAACAATGCCCATTTTACATGCTGAGAGATTTTCAGCCAAAACCAAAAACTGTTTGAAGCACATGAACACTTCAGACTTTGCCTTCAATGGATATACCCATGCACGCTTGGAAAAATCATCGATGAAAGTCATGAAGTAAAGATATTCCCAAAAGAAGGTGTCTGCATAGGACCACAGACATCACAATGTACAAGCTGCAATTTTTGAGTAGCCCAAACTGAACCATCTTTTGGAAAGGACGAATGCTGCATTTAGCAAAATTCAGGTGACCAAAGCATGCATGCCAAAGCTTTGCATCTGACATAGCCTGAGAATCATTTACTGCACATGCCAAATGATTTACAGATCTTTCATAGTCTATGAGCTTATACAGCCCACGACATAAAATGCCAGAAGCAATAATCACATTGCCATTTGACAGATCATGAACTGTACACCTATCATCAACAAATTTCACAACCAAGCCAATCTTGGCTAATGCAAAAACTGATAACAGGTTCTTCTTGATCCCTGACATAGATAAAGCATCTGACAAAGTGAAAGAACTACCATCAGTAGTAGTCAAAATGATCTTACCAACTCCCATAACAGGATAAGAGGAGTTGTTGGCACATGTAACAATATTCCTTGTAGGGGCAAGCTCGAGTGAAGAGAAGAAACTGTGCTGTGAGGTAATATGTTTGGTCGCCCCACTGTCAAAGTACCAAACATCTGAGTCTACTGCAGACATGCACTGCTCATGAGAAGATGGGTCAAAACTGCAAACAATACTAAATGCCCATTCTTCTTCATGCACAAGATTAGCAGACTCCGTTTTTGGTGTAGAGGCTTCTACAACAACCATTCCAACCTCTTTCTTCTTTGCCTCTTTTGCAGCCAGTTTTGGACAGTTCTTTATGATATAATCATTCCCTTTATAGTACTTACAAAAAAATTTATGCTTTTTTGATTTTTTCTCATCTTTGTCTTGGTTCTTTGAATGTGCAGCATTTGCAGATTTCTACTTACTAGTAGAAGAACTCCATTTTCCTTTGCCGTTCTGACTAGCTAGGAAAGCTTGATCTGCAACACACATAATGGACCTGTTCTGCCTGGATTGATCTTCCTGCAACAGAATAGAGACTAAATCCTCAAATGACAAGGCATTTGGATTGCCTTTCATCATCAACCAAAGAGTAGAAGCAAAACTCTGATATGAATCAGGAAGACTATTCAGAACGGTCTGCACAAGTGAGCTATCTGGTATAACCTCATGAGCAAAAATCAACTGTTCCTTCAAGGTTTTGATCTTTGTTAGGAAACTGTCCATAGAATCACCTTCATTCATGTGCTCACTCTCCAACTGTTTTCGAAGGTAAGCAATATGAGCCTCATTCCTAGCTTGGTACAATGTGGTAAGTGTATCCTAAGCATCCTTAGCTTTCTACAAGAGCGAATATGAGGAATAATGGCACGTTTGACAAACAAAGCTATCAGTGCATGTGCCTGGGCATCTCTGCCATCCCAACGAATCTGATCTGCAGTAGGTGCAATAGAAATCGCAACACGAACATGAATATGCAGAATATCACCATCTTCGACACCTTCTGCATCAGCTTCAGTACCTGCAGTTGTAACAGTTACATGTGTGATAAGACGTTTTTCAACACCCTCCACAATGTTCCATAGTCCTTTTGCAACCAACACATGTCGCATCATATAAGCCCATAATGGGTAGTTGGTACCATCCAACTTATCCTCAACAGCCAACATACGAAATACATCATTGCTTTCAACCATGGCCGGTGAATAAAATACCTTGATGCAAAAAAGTGACTCTATCTCAAAAAGTTGAACAGAACTGCTAAGACAAATTCTGCTAGACCTGTAGCAGACATTGAGATGCTTATACTGGCGAACAGAAATTGGTATATACCTTTGGCACAAAAAGACGAAATAGCCTACACAAGTGCTGTGATAGTGCGTTCGAAGGCCGAAATGAGCTCAGATCACAAAAGTTTCGGCACCACAAAATGAAGCTGTCTTGATCTCGGAAACACGCTGAGTATGCTCACCAAAATTCGTGTGATTTTGAGACTGCAAATGGAGGAGTGTCGATGGCGCCCTAGATGAAGCGACGACATGCTTTGATACCAATTATTGGAGTTAGACGTTGAGAGGGGCACTAAAGAAATGACCTCTAACACTCCTTTAGCACTCAGGCTCATATACACATTCACTTCACACATATGCACACAACACAAAGAGCACTCTTAGGGTACAGGTGGTCCACACTACCCTCTTAGCACCCACACAAAAATGAAAATGCTCTTAGGACATGGGTGTTCCGCACTGCCCTCTTAGCATTCACACAGGTAACACATACACATGCACATACACTGTTACATCAAATGCTCTTAGGACACAGGTGTTCCGCACTGCCCTCTTAGCATTCACACAATAATCATTCACATATATAAACACAAGGAGCAAGATAACCTCACTTCCCAATGGATAGAAGTTAAAGGAAAATGATGAGGGTTAGGAATTGAGGGGGAATGTAGAGAAAGAATTAGAAGAAATCGAAAGGGTGGGAGATAGAAGAGGAAAGAAGAGATAATTGGATTCAAATGGAAATAAAGCTCATATTACAAGATATGGATACAAAGAATATGGAGAACATAAAGGAAAAGAGAGTGTAGCACCTCTCTTGTAGCGAGGATCTCCACCTCCAAAGGGGTAGCACTCTCATCACCGCAGTGCTGATAGCATGTACCTACACACAACTTGCTTGTGTTGAGGGCACCCAAGGGGGTCCTTTTATATGCCTTTTGGGAAGATATTTGGAGATGATATTATTTGGGAGAATCTTCTAGATGTGACACTTGTGTGGTAGAAAATACAACATTGACAAAATTCTAGAAGATTTTTGGCCATTCTAAGGTATGCACCTTATCCCATATGGTCATATCTTTGTTTTTTTTATGGAAAATTTTAAAATACTATAAATAGCATCCTCTTTTCGTGGGAATAAGCTTCATATCCGAGTTTGGGCGTTTGGAATATTATATGCTTGATTTTGGGCCCAAAAAGTCAATCATATGTGTCCCATTTGTCAAGAATCTTTCTGTAGGACTCAAAAGTCTATGGTGGGGCTTGAGTCTTTGAGAAGTTTTTTGGACTCTTTCAAAAGGGAGAGTGGGTCAAGCTTAAGTATTTGAATTTTATAAAACTACTTGTCCCACTCCATATTTAACTTGGGATTTGATTCTACCATTCACTGCAGGTAAGTGTAGGTACTTTACTAGGGTGGGGCCCACCTTATTCTTGGCCTTTTATTTCCTTCAAATACATATATTTATGATTTCCATAAAGGTTTGAAAAATACAAATACTATAGGGGTACATATCTATACATAAGGTACTATTTCAAAAAATATTCCCTCATACTTAGCCCTCCCCTTAGCTAGAGGCATTCATGTCTCTAGCCTTCAAAGAGTTTGTTGATGCTCCAAGGTGGGTCATTTTCTTGTACTACTGATATGTATTTCTCCCTTGATTGTTCCAGTTGTTCATTGCTTTCTTCTATCCTCTTTAGTATTTCTTTAACCTCCATCCATTGACCTTCCTCTTGTGCAGCTTCCCTGACATATCCATGAGTTGATAGCTTCCATTCTTGAACTTTGTCTTGATAAAAAACGGTCCTCCCCATCGTGGTTGGAACTTTGTATCATGCCTGTTATCAAAACGATTATCATACCTTAAAACAAGAGTTCCTTATGCTAACCCTTTATCCTTTAGTTGTTTGTTAAACTCCTCCCTTCTTTTCTTTGCTTGATTGATGTAATGTTCCACTGCAAGCTCCCTTTTCATACTCAAGTGTTGTAGATCTATAAGCCTCTTTTGGATGACCTCTTCTTCACTTTCTGCACTTTCTTTTAGTAGTACGCGGAGACTTGGGATTTCCACTTCTATTGGTAATAAGGCTTCTTGTCCGTACACTAAATGAAAAGGAGTGAATCCTAAAGATGCCTTGTAGGATGTGCGATATGCCCATAATGCAGCAGTGAGGTGCTTGTCCCATTCCTTAGGATGCTTCTTTACCTACTTAGTGATGATTTTACAAAGAATTCCATTGGTCTTTTCAACAAGACCATTACATTGAGGACAATAGGGCGTGGAGTATCTGTGCCTTATGTTTAATCTAATCAATAGATCGTTCAAAACAACTGATCTAAAACCTGGACCATGATCAGACACTATCTCTAAAGGTATCCCAAATCTACAACATATGAAATCATAAATGAACTTCCCAATATCTTGTGCGGTTGTCCTTTTTGTGCGAGCTGCTTCTGCCCATCTAGTCATGTAGTCCACTGCCACAATGATGTACTCCTTCCCTGAGCTTGTCCTTGGTAGGGGTCCAATTGCATCGATTCCCCATTTCTCGAATGGACCATAAGATATGACTGGTGTCTCTTGGTTCATACATAAGCCTCTTATTCCCTGTAATCTGACATTTACTACATGTTTTACACCAATATTGAACATCTTTATGAAGTGTAGGCCATGTATACCCTGCTTGAAGTACTTTCCTTATCGTTATTTCATGTGAGAAGTGTCCTCCACATGCATGATCATGACATGATTCCAGAATGCTCTTTATTTCATCTGATATGGGGACCCTTCTAAGGATAAGATCCTTACCTTTCTCATAGAGATGATCTCCTATGAGTTGGTACTGTAAAGCCTTCTTCGCTAATCTATGCCTTTGTACCTTGTTAAGGTGCTTGGGTGCTTCTCCAGTTTCAAGAAACTCGATGATATCTTCTAATCCTTCTTGACCTACAAATATGTTGTCTCCTAGTTTCATGGATGCTATGAAACCATCAAATTTCTCATTTGCTAATGCATCTGATTCCTTATTTTCGCTCCTTGGTACATGACATATTTGAGTGTTATCAAATTGTTTCAATAACACTCTTACCTTTTTCAACCATTCAAACAAATTTTGGCTTTTGCAACACCAAAAATTTTGTAATTGCTTAATTATCAACATTGAGTCTCCTTTGATGATCAACCTTTTGATACCATGTTGAACACATTCATGCAAGGCCTCACATAGTGCTGCATATTCTGCTTCATTATTTGAATGAGCATTAGGAAGAGCTATACCTTTCTTGAAGATGAGCTGTTTGTTTTGGTCATATATCAAAAATCCTCCTGTTGCTTTGTCGACCTGCTTCTTATAGGCACCATCAAAAAATACAGTATGTGCATCTTCAATATCTTCTTCATGCAAGGTTGCTTCCCTCTCCCTCTCATTGGATAGTTTCCTCTCCCACTTCCTGTAGGTGAGTATGTCTGCAAGACTGGCTCTTGTACTTTCCTCTACTACAAAAGTATAGTTATATTCTTGAAGTTCAAGAACCCATTTAACTATTCTAGATGAGGTGCTCATATGTTGTGCCACATATGGAAATGCATGATTTGTTGTAAGAATAATGAAAGGCCTAGCAAGAAGGTAAGACCGAAACTTCCCTACTCCAAACATAAGTGCATACATGAGTTTCTCTGCATCTGTGTATCTCTTCTCATTTTCTTTCATTACCTTGCTAGCAAAGTAAACATGACGCATGTGAGATATCTTTGTATCCTTCTAGAGTAAGACCACTCCGATTGCTTCTTCCCCTGCACTTGGACACACATAGAAAGTCTCTCCCATATTTGGTGGCATCAATGTGGGTAGAGTGCTGAGTACTCTTTTGATTTCTTCAAAACATTCATTATGGATATCCTCCCATGCAAAGACACTATCTTGTGCAAGATTTTGTAATGGAGATATGATTTCAGACAGAAGGTGGATGAACCGTGACATGTAGCGTACCTTTTGTACAAAAGTGAGGGTCTGCTTTGTTGTTGTTGGAGGAGGTGGAGCCAATAAGGCTTCCACTTTGGATGGATAAACTTGAATCCCCTTTTTTGATATGAGATGTCCAAGAAGAACTACTTCTTTCTCAGCAATATGACACTTATCAAGATTCAATTGACCTCCAAGCTCATACAATCTTTTTAATCCTTCTTTCACTTTTTGACAATGCATAATTCTAGTGCTATATATGCAGAAGTCATCCATGTACACCCTTATTGATGATCCAAAGAATGGTTGAAAAACATAGTTCATAAACCTTTGAAATGTTGCAGATGCATTGGTTAGGCGGAAAGGCATTACCCGATAAGCAAAGCATCCCCATGACATAATGAATGTGGTCTTCCTTTGGTCCTCCTCAGCTATTCGGATTTGAAAGTATCCTGAGTATCCATCACATACAGTGTACCTTTCATGACCTACCACTTCATTTAGAATCTCATCTTCGAAGGGTAGTGGAAAATGATCTCTCTTTGTTGCTACATTTAAGGGTTTATAGTCTACACACACCCTCCATTTACCATTCTTTGGGGTAACTACTACTGGAGACACCCATTCTGAATTTGATACATGGTAAATGAAACCAGCCTTTATGAGTCTATTTACCTCATTTAACAGAGCCTCTTGTTGAAGTGTTCCGATCCTTCTAAGCTTTTGCGCCACTGGCTTTGCTTCTGGCTTATGAGTCACTTGTGTTAGAGCTTAGTACGTAAGGATAACCACTTAGTTGTTGCACCCAAGACTTAGCTATATGGTTGACACTTCCCTTAGAAGTTCTAATGCTTTGTCTATCCTTGCCTAGGTGTCTACCAGATCTCAGATTCATAAGCTTTGCCTTGTAGTCCCAAAATTCCCCTTTGTATTACTCAAAATCCCTTGGAGCCCCTTGGGTTTCCTAGTCCCACCTGAGGGTCAACTTCAAATTATTCTATCTAAGAATCAGCATATTATTCTTATAAAAACCAGTTGAGGCCGTGTAGCATTCGAAAAGAGCTTTCCAACAAGCTATAGAGCTCAAAAAATGGACTTTTGATGAAAAAGTTATGTCAAATCAGGCTCCTGGGGGTCAAAACAGGTAAACAGGACCTTTTGGAAAAATCACGATTTTGTGTGAAAATCGCGATTTTGGGAGGTCAGAAAATTGCAATGCTGAGCTCTTATGAAAATCACAATTTTGAGGGATCATGAAAATCACGATGCTGAGCAACCGTGAAAATCACAATTTTGTGAAATCATGAAAATCGCGATGCTGAGCACTGATGAAAATCGCAATGTTGAGCACTGATGAAAATCACGATTTTGACTAATCCCTTAAAATGCGATTTTGATTGAAAATCGTGAAAAATGCAATTTTGGCTGAAAATCGTGAAAAACGCGATTTTGAGTGAGAATTGTAAAAAACACGATTTTGAGTGAGAATCGTGAAAAACGCGATTTTGAGAATGATCACAAAATCGCAATTTTGAATGAAAATCGTGTTTTCTCAAAATCATGTTTTTCACATGAAAATCGTGATTTTGAATGAAAATCGTGTTTGGTCAAAATCGTGTTTTTGGCGTGAGAATCGTGATTTTGAATGAAAATCGTGTTTGGTCAAAATCGTGTTTTTGGCCTGAAAATCACGATTTTGAATGAAAATCGTGTTTGGTCAAAATCGTGTTTTTGGCCTGAAAATCGCAATTTTGAGAATGACTAAAAAATCGCAATTTTGATTGAAAATCATGTTCTGAAAGTTGCAATTTTGGAACCACAAAGAAGCGTGTTTTCATAAAATCATATTTTTGGCTTAAAATCGTGATTTGTGACAATCACGATTCTCAACCCACTAAAAATGGTGTCTTCTCAGAATCATGTTTTTGAGAAATTTAGAGAATCGCAATTTTGAGCACAACCAGAGAATCGCGATTCTGAGAATGACCTCAGAATCGTGTTCTTTTCAAAAAGCTTTTAGGCGAGAAATAGAAAATCGTATTTTTTTGAAAAATTTTGAATTTTATGAAAATCACGATTTTTAGTCAGAATCGTGTTTTTTGGCGAGAAATTCAAATTTCTGAGCGTCGAGCAATGGCGAGCTCCATATGTGCAAAAAATCATGAAAAAACACAGGCGCTTGCTCTCCGTTGCACCTCCTAACTCCTTCTCACACAATAATGCATGAAAAATGGTGTGAAAATAGTGAAAATACACTAAAAAACAAGAAATTTCTATGAAGAAGAAGATGGAAGAAGATGGAGATCGTGATGATGATGAAGATGAAGAGGAAAAATCAGAAAATGAACAAAAATGATAGTTTTTTTTTTACCTTCCAACGTTGCAAATCTACGATCTTACCATCACAACGCTCATCCTCGAAGCTCTCTCCCTGGCAACGGTGCCAAAATTTGGTGTAGCTCAAGCGTAAGCACCACCTCCTTTACTTGTCAATCCGCGGAGACATGAGGAACAAACTGGAGTTGGAAAAATGTGAAATGGTATTTACAATGGTTTTTAGTGATAAAAATCATTTTTGTAGGGGATTCTTGTGAAAATTTGACATACACTTCTTGGAGCTCCCTACTTGCTCCCTTTTTTTGTTGTCCACTTCTTTGATGTGCTTCCATGCTTTGTCCTTGACCTTGAGCTTCAACAACAACGTATTCAGAGAGACTTGGAAAGCTATTCCGATGGAGTGTGGATTATCTTCAACACTTGCACACACCTACAAGTTATTTTTTGAACCCCCAGATAAGTCTCTTGTCAATTTCTATGCATTTTTGCTTTCTTTTCGCATCATATTGCATATAGGACATGAGAATTTTGCATAGTACCTAGAGAATACATGTAGTTAGGATGCGAACTTGTATCGTGTGGTGCTTGTGTTCTTCTTTATAGGAATAGGTAAGCATTTTCTTGTAGATTAGTGAGGAGAGAAATATAAATTTGTCAGGGTGTGTAATCCCCTTTTGGTCTATTTGTATGCTGCCAAGATTTTTAGAAAATTAGTATGCATATGCATTCAAGAATATAGAACATACTAGAAGTTTCTTATTTCTTCATGTTTCATTCAGAAAAGGCTTGTACTTTGTTTCTTTTCCACCACCACTTACTTGTTTTAAGTATACATAGAACATCCCAACTATATAATGATCAATATGAATGATTAGTAGCAGTTTGATCAAAGCATCATATAAGCTTGTGGATATCTCATAGATATAACTATTTGGGAAAAATTAATTCAAGGATAAGCCCAATGACGGTCTTCAAACAAGGGCAAATGTTGTCAAGGTCATTAGAATTAGGAACTTAATAGTTTCATAGCTAAGAATTCTAGGATTTCTAGTTAGAACCTAGAATAGAGGATAGGTCATCCTTAAAGATTCCATGATCTAGAAGAATGCAAGTGGAATTTTGATCAAAATGAATAAATTCAAGATTTGAAATAGGTAAAGTAATACATTTAGAAGGAGATGAGAATTTTGAAGTGAAAAGAATTTCCCTTTTGCAGAAAGGACAAATTGAGACAAGGGCTAGTTTTACCAAGGTCTC
Source organism: Ceratopteris richardii (assembly GCA_020310875.1). Classification (NCBI taxonomy): domain Eukaryota; kingdom Viridiplantae; phylum Streptophyta; class Polypodiopsida; order Polypodiales; family Pteridaceae; genus Ceratopteris; species Ceratopteris richardii. The sequence goes on from CM035438.1 coordinate 46,608,069, forward strand.
CTGAGTTAGAAACTTAGAGGTAAGAGGTCTCAAGGTAATTTGACACCTTAGAAGAGAACTCTAAGAACACCTAAAAGTTTAGGATGCTTATAAATTAAGTATCTAGTTCATAAGTAGTTCCTATAATTACATAGCTATGTGTTCTAATGCACATTTCTAGGTGTATAGAACAAAGAAGTTTATTTCACCAAAAGTATAAACTTCATATCTGTGGAATAGACAGGGAAAATCAAGTTTGATTAGAATGCCATAGTCAGCCATAGTCAAATAAAAGTCATCTAAGAACTTCCTCGATTTAGGAATTGAGACATAGCCTTTATCCAATTCTATAAGGAATCATATCTTGATTTTATAACAGTTTAATATGGGTAGATGGGTAGTTGCATCTATCTATCTACCTAAGAATGAAGAATAGAGATCCTAGGTGGAGTCTTTTTCATTAAGCAAGAAGGGCAAGTCTGTAGGTCAAGAACACCATAGTGATCAAGATATATCGAAAGGAAAGGTCTGCAGAGAGCAAACAAGACACATCTATGGGTCAAATACTCAAGAGTGGTGAAGATATATAGAAAGGCAAGGTTTGCAAAGAGCAAAAAAGGCAAGGCTATAGTCTAAGTCCCTAGTAGGAAGTGAGACAAGGTTATATAGCAAGGCACGGCTTGTAGTAAGCACACAAGGGAAGGTTGTGGTCAAGATTCTTAGTAAAGAGTGATTACACAACAATGCAAGGTTTGCATTTAATAGACAAGGCAAGGTTGTTCTCCAACAAGGAGTGATTATACAACAATGCAAGGTCTACAAGTAAGAACATTAGTTCCAAAAGAAAGACAAGTTGAGAAACATGTTTTATGTTTCTATTTATAGTACACCACACCATAAATAGTGACCAAGTAAAGTGATCAAGTGGCTTCCAGTTTTATGTTTAAGTATAGAGAGGTTCTGTTGGTAATTTACAAAGAGAAGATACCCACCAAGTTTGCAAACAAGATATTTCAAGAAAGTAGAATAGTAAACATGATTGACAAAGACACAAGTTAGTAAAGAGGAATTTTAGAAATTAATAAAGTTTTACATGTGTCAAGGTCAATAATGTTAAAGGAAGGAATTAGAATAAGTTCCTACTTATACAGGACACTACGTGTCTTAAGATTCAAAGGAATTAAGAACGGGAAATGTTATGGAGCCTTATAATTGAGAGGTGAGAACCTCCTCTTATGATAGATAAGGAAGATAATTATATGATGGCCAAGTGGCACTCACATGTGTAATGTGGAGCTTACCCTTTATGGGTAGAGAGAGAGAGAGGGTGAATTGAGATGAGAGTTACCATGCGGCTGGGCGGCAGGACCGAGAGGAGAATCTCCATGCATCTGAGTTATGAACAGCGAAGAGCCTCGGGAATTGGAGTGGAGGAAGACCAAAATGAAGGACTTCATCGGGGGATAAGACATTGGTATCCGAGCCAAAATGAAGGACTTCATCAGGGGATAAGACATTGGTATCCAGGGAACAGCCCACACGCCTGGAGTAAAGACACGCACATCGCGGCACCATAGACCTACGAACGGTGGCACAAATACCAACACGCGCGCAGGCGATCACAGGCAATAGCCATGAGGGGCTCACCTCTAGAGTTCTCCCTCCATCCTTCCTCTTGGGTAAGAGCATCTACAAAATGAACTCCTATATATACCCCTACAAATGTGCTGTGCATGGATATATGGGATAACAAGCTCAGTTGGCAGACATTCCAACTTTTTTTCGAAGGGAGAGAGAGCTCAAACTGGAATTGGAAAAATTCAAATTTTCTTTGACAACTTTGGAGTACCAAAGCGATGATATAGATAAAGATTTTGGTTAAGAGATGATATACGTATGTAATACGGGTTGTGGAGATGGGATATGGGTTTGGGGTTGAGTTAAAAGCTTCAATTTCTCAATTTTGAGCTTCTCAAAGTCATCCATCCATGAAGATAAGTTTTTCACTTCCTACTTGTGACATACCCAGCTTCTCTGCACCATAGCTTCTTCATATGATATCGGATTTCAAAAATCTTGGTCACGTTTCGAAGCTATACTCCTAAGCTTCGCTTGAAAACCATGGGTGTTGGATTTGGAGGAGATTTGCCCCACCAAAATCTCTCTGCAGCACTTCAGTAGGAACTAGGCGGTCACTCCCGGGCATAGTTTTTTGTCATCCGGTGTCCAAATTCACTTTTTTCACTTGGGATAGTCTCAAGTTTTTGAAGTACATGTGCTGGGCTAAATTTCTTGGACTGGTGAGGATTGATAAATCTTAGAAGTTGCTCAATTTTACTCAGTTTGCTCGATTGGGGCTATTCCCACGTGGTTTTGGCATTGTTTTGGATGGTTTATGGTGTTTAGAACCTCCCAGGACTAACCGAACATTTCCAATTTTTGTTTGGGCTTGGCGAGGATTCAAAATCAGCAATCTAAAGCTTCAATGATTACTTCAATTTCGCTTATGCAACTCCTCTTTGTAACATGGAAGTGCTCTTGTGATATATTTCTCTTCTTCTTGCATACTTGAGCTTTACTTCCATTCATTTTCATACACTCTAGTTAGAAACGGGGGAAGGGAACTAAAACATGGAATCTAAAGGTAAACAAGTAGTTGAAACCACTTCTCCATCTAAAGGGCAACTAGAGGATCCTGATTCTAGAATGGAAGAAGTAGAATTAAGGCAAGAAATAGAAGAGAACTTAGAAGAGAAAGAGCCTCAGCAGGAAGAATATACATATGAGGAACTTTTAGATGAATTTGTCACTCGTGAACAATTCTTAGACTTGAAAGAGCAAACCCTTAAATTAGAGAGAGATCTTGGTAGCATCACATCTCTCATACAGCAGCTTAAGTCTCAAATGATCTCGCTTGAGACTAGTGTCACCTCTTTCCTAGCTAGGAAGGAAAGAGAGACCCCTCCTATTCCTTTGGAGCTCACTAGGAAAGATACTTCTCTTCTTAGTAAGCACAAAGGAGAGAGCTCTAGGGAAGCTCCCCTCCTAAAAGACTTGAAGCCACCTACCTTTACGGGGGATGACTGAGACAGGAACAAGGATGCAATCTACACTTTTTTACAAAAGTGGCATGATTTGCATCAATTAAAGGGCACACCACCAAAGTATCGTGTGCTAGAGGCGAGTCTTTCCCTCGGCCCCCATGCTTACAAGTGGTGGATGAGTCTTAAGGAGGTGAACTCTATCCCTACTGATTGGACTAAATTTGAGAAAAGGCTAGGTGAATCTGAAAACCTCATTCTAGATAGTGAGGTAGTAGAGCCTATTTCTCTTCAATCTATTCCACATGAGCCTGAGAGCATACTACGCACTCAAGAGAAATGGACGAGAATTCACTTGTATAAAGAGTGCCTAGTAAAATGGAAAGATAGTTCAGAAGATAGTACCTCATGGGAGCGGGTAAGCATCCTTCAGAGACTGTTTCCCAATTTTAGATTACCTTCCCAAGAGTTTTCTTAAGGGGAAGGATATGGGAAAACAACACGGAGATATGACCATGTATTGCTATACATGGGGATATAGTGGGAGTGGTAGTTCTAATATCTCTCTCTTTCTCTCAGACCTTCCAATACCATTTTTGAGGACAAAAATGGAACTAAGGGGAAGGAAATGTTATGGAGCCTCATAATTGAGAGGTGAGAACCTCCTCTTATGATAGATAAGGAAGATAATTAAATGATGGCCAAGTGGCACTCACATGTGTAATGTGGAGCTTACCCTTTATGGGTAGAGAGAGAGAGGGTGAATCGAGATGAGAGTTACCACGCAACTGGGCGGCAGGACCGAGAGGAGAATCTCCGTGCATCTGAGTTATGAACAACGAAGAGCCTCAAGAATTGGAGTGGAGGAAGACCAAAATGAAGGACTTCATTGGGGGATAAGACAGGAAATAAAAGAAAATGGAATTCCTTCTATTCATCGAGGGAATAGAAGAACATCCACCACATGTCTGGATGACATATTTGTTAGATTATAGGATTGTGAGGATTGAGTATCTAGGACATGTGGTATCACTTGATGGTGTTCCCATGGATCCTAAGAAAGTTTCAGTTATTTTATCTTGGCCCACTCCTCAAGATGAGGGGCAGTTACGATTATTTTAGGACTTTTTAGTTTTTATCGAAAATTCATCTCTTCATATTCGTCGATAGTAGCACCTATGATGAACTTGCTTCAAGGCAAAGTTCCATTTTCATGGAAGCAAGAGGAGCAAGAGAGTTTCAATACTCTGAACCAAGCTGTTTTAGAGGCTCCTATACTCAAAGTGGTAGATCCACAGAAACCCTTTAAGTTAGAGACAAATGCTAGTGGCATAGCCATAGGGGATGTTCTGAGCGAAGATGGTAGGCCAATAGCTTTTGAAAGCAAGAAATTGACTAGTGCATAGTTCAACTGACCAATGCATGAACATGAGTTGTATGCAGTGGTGTTTTCACTTAAAGTCTGGAGACACTATCTTTATGATGCAGACTTTAAGGTATGCACAAATCATCATACACTTAAGTATTTTTGCAGTCAGCTAGATCTTTGAGGCAGATAATCTTGTTGGGCTGAGCTTATGCAAGAGTTTCACATGGAAATCTTGTATAGAAGAGGCAAAGAGAATATAGTTGTTGATGCATTATCACAGATAATTCATCTATGATCTTTACATTTCTAGAAAGCTCATTGCTTCAAGAGATAAAGGAAGCACAGGTGGAAGATCCACATTTGTTATAGATTATTAGAGCCATCAATGATGACTCCATTATAGGAGACATGAAAATTCCAGCTGTTTCTTCCCCTAGCAGAGCGAACACGTGCATTTCATATTCTAATTTCTCATAGGAGAATGGAATAGTTAAATTGAAAGGAAAGGTTTGCATACCAGATTCTCAGGATCTGAGAAGAAGAGTCAAGCATGATAACCATGATGTGCCTTGTGCAAGACATCTTGGTGTTGACAAGACAATACAACTTGTTAGAAGAACATTTTGGTGGCCTGGATAAGCCAGAGTTGTCGACACTTATGTTCAATAATGGTTTATTCGTCAAGTCAACAAAGAAGAAAGGGTAAAGACACCAGGTCTTTTGCATCCTTTACAAATTCTAGATCATAACTGGTACACTGTATCCATGGACTTCATCATCGAGTTATCACAGACCCAAAGGAAGCAGGATACTATCCTAGTTGTGGTAGACAGATTGAGCAAGATGGCTCATTTCATACCAATGCAGGAGACGATAGAAGCTCCACAGGTAGTAGAGTTTTTTATCCAGCCTGTCTTCAGATTGCATGGGTTATCGACATCCATAGTTTCAGATAGGGATGTCAATTCATAGGACACTTATGGAAGTTCGTATTTGACAAACTGGATGTGTCATTAGAGATGAGCAGTGATGATCATCCTCAGATAGATGGTCAGACCAAGAGGGTCAACCAGATTTTAGAGGACATGTTGAGGACATATGTGTTTGAGAGAGAGACATATTGGGATAGTTATTTGCCACTAGTTGAGTTTGCTTATAACAATAGGCCTCACAAGGTGGCAGGTATTTCTCCTTTTGAGATGAACTATGGCATGAATCCCAATGCTCCCAGTAACATAGGCATGCCAACGAAATAGTGCTTTGGAGTTCATAGTGAAGATCCAAGCAAATTTAGAAATAGCTAAAGCCAAGATGTAGGAAGCAGTTGATAGTGCTAAAGAGTATGATGATAGGAAGAGATCTCCTAGATCCTTTGAGGAAGGAGATAGAGTCTTTCAGGAACCCACTAGATCTACTTCCCTATCCAAAAGGAAGTGCATTAAGATATCACCAAGGTTTTGTGGACCTTGGAAGATAGTAAAAAAGCTAAGTGGAGTTGCATACCGATTAGAGCTTCCTCCATATTGCAGAGTACATCTAGTGTTTCATGTCAGTAAACTTCAAAAGTATATTAGGGAGGATAATCTAATAGAAGGTATTGTTTCTTTGTAGGAAAGTGATAGCACGGATCATTCTCTAGAAAGGATACTAGATCCGAGATAGAAACGATTGAGGAATCGTGTCATCCAGGAGTATCTAGTAGCCTGGAGAGGATTACCACTCACTGAATCTACTTGGGAATCTGAAGCTCTGGTTCACAAGTACTTTCCCTCATTGATCATTGAGGACAATGATCTTTAGAAGGGGGAGAGAGTGTCAGACATTGATCAATAGGGATCATGACTTTGCTCCACAGGGATCAATCCATGTGTGTAGAGCAATCATGGTCAATAAAGAATGGTATTTGGGCTTCAAATCCTACCAACAACTTCTATTAATGCTAATATAGCTTTAGGGATATGAAGAAGTTCATTTTGAACCTAAAAAATAACCAGAATACCTCAGATGATTGCTCTACTTAGAGTAATTGTGGATTTTCCAAGATTAATTTTGTGCAATCATTTGGCCTTTTAGGGTTCATCTTGGCTCTTACGATTATCTCGAACAATTCAAGGCTCAAAGTCACTCCAAAATGCAAGAAATTCCTCATATGATTGCTTTGGAAATCATTGGTGGAATATGGCCCAAACATATTTTTTTCCCAATTTTTTGTCTTGAACTTTTTTCCTGATCTTGTAAAGGCATTTGGCCACTGATTCCTCAAGAAACATTCCCCCAAAATTTAACTTTTAAGCTCTTTTCCATAGAAGATTTCCTTACAAAATGTGCGCTCAAGGTCAAAGGTTGTACACCTTTCTAAAAGTGATTTCCAAAAGACAATCATGGTCGGAACTTGAACTTTTCTTGTAGATTTCTTGATCCTTTAATTGGAACTCTTCGTTAGGGTCTTTTTAGCATGCGCATTAAAAACAAACACTTGCCTTAAACAATTGACTTTTCCCTCAAACAATTGCCTTGCAAAACGAGGGAAATCATGGTCTATTTCTTGAGATTTTCTTGTCCCTTTTGTGCCAAATTTTGGTGTATTTTTCTTAATACTTTGGCAACCCAATTATGAATTTAGTTTTCAAATTAGATCACTTTCTTAGAGATGATTGATTTTCACATCCCCTTTTTTTAAACAATCATGGGTGCAATATATTACCAAAAACGCATTTTTTTTCTTGGAATTGCCTTTGTAATTCTATGGATCTAAATTCGAAGGAGCCATATCACATTTTGAGTTTAAAAAAGACCCCTTTCTTGAGGATGATTTCTCTAAAATTTTCTCACATTTCTGCCTATTTAAACTAGGATTTTTCCATCTCACACTTCTAACCTCCTCTATTGCTCTATCCTCACCTAGATCTATCTTTTTGTACCTTTTAAGAAAGCAAGAAAAAACATAAAATGGCACTTACCACATCTTTTTCAATGGGTGTTTGCCCTGCTACTTGCCTTCTTCATGACTTGTAAAGAGCTCTTTTTGTGCACTTAGGAGCTTGGATTTTACTCTTCCAAGCTTCCCCAATTCACATGGTACTATTTTGGCCTCAAGTGTGTGTAGAAATGGAAGACAAGAAGAAGAAAGAGTGTAGAAATAATAGAAAAAAATGTAGAAGAAGAAGAGGAAACTGAGCTTTGATGCAAAAGTTGAAAAAACTCTTACCCTAAAACTTGAAATTTACCTATTTGTACCCAACTACCTACCTAGATAGCTATCTAGAATGATGAAGATTAATGAGAAGTACCTAAAAGCCATGTAAAGAAAACCAAGAGTACTGACATCTTTCAAAAACTTTCCATCACATGCATTTGATAAGAACTCTCTTTAGCAATGATGCAAACAATTTAATCTTCCACATCACCGTATTCCACAAGTGCAACAAAATAAAGAAAAATGTTGTATCCAAGGAGTGACCAATGGATTTGTATGAAGATTATATGTGATGAGAATGGAAGCACACACACCTACAACAAGAGCAGAGTAAGCACACACATAGGCAACATCATTGATGCAGACACACACTCATGATTAGGCAAGAGGGATGATGCTCCAAGAAGCTCTGTCTATTGCAAATGTCTAAGCAAAAAGCTCATAAAGTTCTCAACACTAGCTCAATAACCCCAAAAAATGAGAGCTCTTTCACTTTTATATGCTTTTTAAGAGCTCTATCCTATAGTGTTTGACTTATTTTAAAAATAGTGCCTAAAAGCTATTTGAAGGCCAAAATGATGTCAAAGAAATAAAAAATTATATGTTGCTATTCTACTCATGCCCATGAAGCTCGAATAACTTTTCCTTTTAGAATCAGGGTAATTATTCACTGGACATAGTTGAAAGCAATGATGTATTTCATATGTTGGATGTTGAGGATAATTTGGAAAGTTCTAATTACCAATTGTGGGTATATGTGATGCGTCATGTATTAGTAGCAAAAGGGCTATGGATTATTGTGCAGGGTGTTGAAAAACATCCTACTACACCTAGAAATACAGTTATTGAAGGTGATGTACATGGCTTTCAAGATGATGATTTTAAATTTCTTGGTCCTACTTCGGTTCCTACTGTACCTATTGCAAAGCGACTTCATTGGGATCGAAGAGATGCTCATGCACATGCATTGATAGCTTTGTCTATCAAATGTTCCATTATCCCTCACATTTGCTTTTGTAAAACAACAAAGGATGTTGGGATACACTTACCACTTTATATTAGACAAGAATTGAGGCTCGTGTTGCTTACATCTAAATAATTTTAGAGAATGAACATATGAATGAAGTAGATTCTATGGACAATTTTTTGACAAAGATCAAAGATTTCAAGGAGTAATTAATTTTTGTTGATGAAGTCTTACTAGATAGTTCACTTTTGTAGACTATTCTTAACGATCTTCCAGATTCATATTAGAGATTCTACTGAAAACTTTTTTACAAAGATCAAAGATTTGGGAATGTTCTTAATGAGATTATATTGATTTTTTTTTCAAAGATGAAAGATTTGAAGGAGTAGCTGATTTCTACCTATGAACTCTTTCCAAATAGATCACCTGTGTAGACTGTTCTTAATGGTATTCTAGATTCATGTGATACTTTTTCTTATACTCTTTGATTGATGATGAGAGGCAATCCAAATGCCTTAACATTTGGGGAGTTAGTCTCTATTTTGTTGCCAGAAGATCAATCCAGGTAGAACATGTCAATTACACACGTTGCAAATTAAGCTTTCTTAGCTAGTGATAAGGGAAAAGGTAAATGGAGCTCATCTACAAGTAGTAAAAGATATGCTATTGCTCAAAGGCAAAGAAGGAAGATAAAGATGAGAAGAAAACAAAAAATAAAAAACAATTTTGCAAATATTGTAAGGCAAATGATCATGTCATAAAGAGTTGTCCTAAACTAGCAGCAAAAGAGGCAAAGAAGAAAGAGGTTGGAATGGCTATTGAAGAGGCCTCTACACCTAAAATAGAGTATGCCAATCTTGTTTAGAATGGAGAATGGGCATTTAATTGTGTTTGTAGCTATAAACCATCTTCTCATGAGTAGTGAGCAATGTATGTTTGTAGTAGACTCAAATGTTTGGTACTTTGATAGTGGGGCAACCAAACATTTTACCTTGCAATGTAGTTACTTCAGTTCACTTGAGCCTACCCCTAAAATGAATATTTTCATGTTTACTAAAAAATCCTCTTATTCTAGGTGTTGTTATTATTGCTTCTTGCATTTTATGTTGTGGGCTATATAAGCTCATAGACTATGCAAAAGCTGTGAATGATTCAATATGTGCAATTAAATATTCTCAGGTTATCTCAGATGCAAAGCTCTGGTATGCATGCTTTCGTCATCAATTTTTTTCTACTTTGCTTCACTTGCAAAAATCTCAAATGGTTTCCTCTTTGCCCAAACTTGAGGCACCTTGTAAAAATTTATGTGAAGGCTATACTTTGGGGAAAATGCAACATTCCTCCTTCCCAAAACATGGTTTAGCTCCAACTGCTCATAAGTTGTATCTTGTTCATAGTGATGTTTTTGGTCCTATGCAGACAACTTCATTTGGGAGCTACATCTACTTCATGACTTTTATTGATGACTTCTTCAGGCATGCACGGATGTATCTGTTGAAAGCAAATTTTGAGTGTGTATGTTCCTAAGACAATTCTTGGTTATGCCTGAAAATCTAGCAACATGTAAATTGGTCACCCTCTATTTTGATCAAGGGGGGAATACATGCCTTTTGATTTTAGTGCATTTCTCATTGAGCGTGAGATAAAACATTAGTGTAATATGCCATATATACCTTAAAAAAATAGAGTTTTTGAAAGAATAAACATGTCTCTCATGGAGATGGTGAGGTGTATGGTTAAAAGTGAGACTTCACCACAAAGCTTCTAGCTTGAGACTATCATGTGTGCCACATATATACTTAACAAGTTTCCCACCAAAGCACTGCAATCGATCACTCCATATGAGACATTGCATGGTTGCAAGCCAGTTTTTTCTCATCTATGTGTCTTTGGTTTTTTGGCATATGCATTAGTGCCTTAACAACAATGAGGAAATCAGATGACAAAGTAGTGAAATGTAATTTTTTGGGTATAGGTCAATAAGCAAAGGCTATCCTCTAGATCATTCACATACTAAACATATTTCCGTTAGACATGATGTTGCTTTTGTGGAAGATGTAATTTAGCCATTACTTTCATGTACCAAGGTGATATTAGTTAGCTTGAGAGATGTGTATGACATTTTGCTTCCTCTTTTTATAGGTGGATACCCAAATACTAGTCCAAATGAGGCGAATTCTCATCCTCTACAGGTTCCACATGATGATGTATATAATTCGATTTCTAATGCAGATTTACATGATGCACTTATTGATGATCGGATTGACATAGAAGAGGCTAAAAATATGCCTAAATGGCTGGTAGGCTTTGAGTGATATCAAACTAGATGCACCTTTTGTTGGTGCACTTAGAAAGCCTAAGAGCTTTACTAAGCTTTGAGGACTACACACTTCAATTAGAAGAACTCACATGAGAACTCTTGCTTTTCCGTTCACATTGTATTTAATTTTGATAAATGTAAAAGTAAAAAAAAAAAAGAAAGAATCTCTTGGATTTAGGAAGCTAAACCCATGAATTATTTGGTAGGAGGAATCAAATTGATTTCATTCCTAAAGTTTAGGATCACTTTTAGGTGAAGAAGCTGACTCAAATTCAAATTAAACAATGTGTATAAATATACATCTTTTTAGTCATGGGATAAGAGAGCACTATTGAGAGGATTTGAGAAACAAAATTGAGTCTCAATTGAGATCATTCTTTTGATATGTAGTCCTCCACACTCCCTCTGTTTCATATGTGCAATAGAATTTATATTTTGATTACAATAAACTTGTTCAATTGATCTCTCTGTGTGTACTCATCCACTTGTTATAATTTAACTTTGGTTAGTTAGAGTAAAGTTTATAGCTTCTAGATATCAAAGTTTGTTCAGTTTGTCTTAGTAAAAATAGTTAGCTAAGAAGTTGATTGTGTGTGCACATCTTCTAGATCCTAAAAAGTCACGGTGACCCCCCTAACTTGCTAAATTCATTTCTCTTTGTATGGTGTAGCTAAAATCATGAAATAATTTTATTTAGTTAGGTACACACTTCACTTAGATGTGTGCAAAAGCGCTGTAGTCAATTCATACTAGTATGTTAGCTCTAAGCATAACACTGAGACCTTCTCTTCCAAAAATAAAAGGTTCTTCACATTTCTTTCAATTAGAAGTCATCTGTTTTGATACAAACATTTGAGACTGATGTTCCAAAGGACTTGGTGGTTCCATATGAACACTTGGGAAGCTAAGTAAGTCTACTATGCATCTGTGAATTTAGATTGGCTAGTGTAGAGCAAGTTTCTTGCAGTAGGAGCTCATCTCTGGAATTATCCCATCACCTCTTCTCAGTGGTATCAAAGCAACTAGACATCATAGGTGATGTATTCCCCTCATCCATAGAAAAATTGGATCAAGATAATTATCAGCTTGGGCACTCAGAATGGAAGCCTATCATCAAGGGAGAAACCTCTATGGTTACCTATCTAGAGATGAGATGATGCCAATCCTCAAAAGCAAGGGCCAACCAACACTAGAAGAACAAGAGAGGTTGAATACATGGTGCTCAAAGGATGCTCTAGCAAAGTCATACATTCTTAACTCTATCTTTGATTGTTTAATTCCACACATTAGGAGTTGCAAGACATCAAAAGAGAATTGGAATTCTCTTGAAGCATTCTTCTCATCAAGTACCAAGGCAAGGAAGAACCAATTGTGGATGGAATTCACCACATTCAAGAAGATGCCCAAGTAGATTGTGATTGATTTTGACACCAAAATGAAGGACATAGCAGAACAACTTGGAAGCATTGGAGAAGTCATTGAAGAAGAGCAAATAGAAAGGCAAGTGGTCAATGGAATGAAGGCAGATGACAAATGGGAAGCTTTCACTACAACCATGGATCTCTACATGGACATGCAAGTTCTTGACTTCAGCACCATCATGGGACAATTTCTCGAACATGAGGCAAACCTTATAAAGAATGGAGAAAACTCAAAAGGTAATCAATCCTCTACTCTCTATACAGATAAGGTAAGAACAAAGGCAAAAAAGGCAAGGGTAAGAAATCTGATGATGAAGGTAGTGTCTCTCAAGCAAACTTTGCAGGTAGAGGTAGAGGCTCAAGAGGAAGAGGTAGAGGAGGAAGAAAAGGCAAGGGGAGAGCTCAAGGCTCATCTTCATGTGCCATATGTGGTCAATGAGAATTGTTTCAAGAATCCTAGGAACCAAAGAGGAAGATGTTACAATAGAGGAGGATATGGAAGCTCAAGAGGTAGACTCAACAACATCAATGGATACAATAAAAACTCATACAACAATAACAACAACAACAACTACTACCAAGAAGGATACAGAGGAAGGAGAGACTACAATAAGTATGCAGATAACCAAACTCAAGAGGACTCACTCCTTCTGATGAACATGATCATCAAGGAATGTAAAGCAGATGAACATGTATTCTATATAGACTCAAGTTGCTCAAATCATGTAGCAAGGACTGTAACTCTACTCTCGGATTTGGAGGACCAAAGGAATAGACATGAAGTCCAAACAAGAGATGATACAAGGCATCTAGTTGAGAAGATAGGTAATGTAAAGACTAATCTAAAGAGAATAAGGTAGAATGGTAGGGGGAGAGCACTTATCCCATGACATTGATTCCTATGTCCAAGAGAGAGGAATTAAGAGAGAGATCACTACTAGGTATACACTAGAGCAAAATGGAGTGGTATAGAGAAGAAATAGAACAATTGTGGATGTTGCAAGGTCAACGCTGAATGAGAAGAAGCTACCCAACTACTCGTGGGAAAAGGTTGTCTCTATAGCCACATACTTGATCAATAGACTGTAATCAAAAGCATTGGATGGTATGACGCCATATGAAGCATGGAATGGAAGAACAACTAGCCTTGAGCATTGCAGAATCTTTGGGTGCATAGCATATGACACATACCTTCACAAATAAGAGGAAAATTGGATCCAAAGGCAGAGAAATGCATCTTCATTGGCTATGATCTTAATAAGAAAGGTTGTAGGCTATACAATCCAAGCAACAAAGGCTTCATTGTAAGTAGAGATGTTGTGTTTGATGAACTCAAATCTTGGTTTGAAGATGATTCTAGGAAAATCAAACTTTCTTATGACCTAGAGGAAGATTTCCAAATACTATCAAAGAAGAATGAGCATACACTTGAAGCATCAAGTGATTCAGATGATGAACAATAGACTCTAAGAAGAGAAATCAATTATTGGAACTCTAAAGGCAAAGCCAAAGTGCACGAGTTGAGAGACATGGTAGAAGGATCTCAACAAACTATAAGAAGATCTACTAGGGAGAAAAGGAAGCCAAAAAGGTATGGTTATGATACTTATTTGGTCATTAAACACTCAATATATATGGCAAAAAAGTGCCATGGAAGAATAAATAGAAGCTTTACGAGAGAATCAGACCTTGGAATTGTAAGACAATAGTTACGCAATATAACACAGGAGCAATAGCAGAGAAGATAACAGATATAGGAGAATCTCAACAATTTTTCTACTAGCAGCAAGTACAAAGATGATGGTGTTGTCCACCCGTGCGCTCTCAAGGTAGAGCTTAAATGGTGATCTAGACAACTCTAGATAGGGAGATACAAGGTAGAGGTATGCTGGCTCAACTCAATGTCTTAGGTAGTGCAGAAGTCATGTATATATAGGATCATGGGTGGCCTGCCATGGACGGCTATACATGGGCGGTAGAGCGTGGGCGGCCACCGCCCGCGTAATTGCCATACACGGCTTAGACTGGTTGAACCGACCTAACAAATATAAATGATTTCTGACTCCGACAGGGAATATTCCATGGAATATTCCCTTTACCGTCGCGCCGGGGGCGCTGCCCCCGGACCCCCACCAGGGGGCCCGTTGGCCCCCTGGGACCCCCCAGCCAGGGGGCCCGCTGGCCCCCTTGGACCCCCCAGCCGAGGCTGCTCACCGCTGCCCCGGACCCCACAATTGGGGACCCTGGTAACTCCCTTTCCTTATAATATCTTACATGGTCCAATATGACCTTCATCCAACATTCAAGTTGGGATTCCCATCAATTGGGTAATGCACGCTTGGCTTCTCCTCATAAAGGGGGCCTTACAAAATGTGCATACAATCATGAGGGGTAGACATTGATCATACTCTAACACCCCCCCTCAATGTTTACCGATGATAAATCAAGTAGGTCTCGGTCCTATGCCCATCTGTTGAAGATGCTTGTTGAGCTGCTCTCTTCCAAGTGCTTTAGTGAATATGTCAGCACAATTTGCCTCTGTTGGGCAATATTCTAGCTCCACAATTTCATCTTCAATTAGCTCACGAATGTAATGGTACTGTACTTCTATGTGCTTGGTGCGAGCATGAAATACTGGGTTCTTTGCAATAGCCATACAACTTTGATTATCACACTTGAGTACAATTGGCATATTTGATGGAAAGCCTATATCTGCAAGAATTCTCCTTAACCAGACTGCCTCACAAGAAGCAAAACAAGCTGCTTTGTACTCTGCTTCAGTGGAGGAGAGTGCGAGAGTTGGTTGCTTCCTACTTACCCAAGAAAATATTCCTGAACCAAGTGAGAAACAATATCCAGAAACTGATTTTCTAGAATCACAATCTCCAGCCCAATCTGAATCACAATATCCTTGGAGTGTATCACCTGTGGTATACAAAATACCAAAATCCAAGGTTCGTGCAATGTACCTTAGAATTCGCATTCCAGCATTCCAGTGACTCTCCTTAGGTTTGTTGGAAAACCTGCTTAACACTCCAAGAGCATAGCAAATGTCTGGTCTAGTGTTGCACAGAAAAATAAGACTTCCAACGAGCTTCCTATACTTCTTAGCATCTACATCAGGCATGTTATCATCCATAGATAGCTTGTGATTTACCTCCATAGGTGTGCTAGTTGGTTTGCAGTCCATCATTCCAAATGCCTTGAGAATTTCTTTGGAATATTTTTGTTGTGAGATGAAAATGCCATCCTTCCTTTGCCATACTTCAATTCCCAGACAAAAATGGAGTAGACCTAAGTCTGTCATTTCAAACTCAGTTCCCAAGCTGATCCGAGTTTGGTTGATGAGTTCCTGATGATCTCCTGTAATGATCAAATCATCTACATATACAATGACAACAACTAGCTTGCTATCCCTTTTCGTTACATACAAGTTAGCATCAGAAGTACTTCTTTCAAAACCCATATTTTTGAAAAAATGATCTATTCGTTGGTACCAAGCCCGTGGAGCTTGCTTAAGTCCATACAAAGCTTTCTTCAACCTGCAAACTTTATTTTTTGAATTGGGCACCTCAAAACCTGGTGGTTGAGATACATATACCTCCTCCTTGAGGTGACCATTCAAAAATGCAGATTTGACATCCATCTGGAAAATAGGCCAAGACTTTTGTGCAGCTACTGCAAGTACCGTCCGAATAGTTGTCATGCGTGCTGTTGGTGCAAAAGTTTCTTGAACATCAAATCCTTCAATCTGTGAAAAACCCTGTGCAACTAATCGTGCCTTATACTTTTCTAATGTTCCATCAGCTTTATACTTAGCTTTCCAAATCCATTTAGTACCTATTACCTTCTTCTTTGGCGGCAAGTCGACTAGATCCCATGTATCATTTTTGAGTATACTATCATACTCAGATTGCATTGCCGCTCTCCAATCTGGATCATCAATGGCTTCTTCAATGGTGGTAGGTTCCTTTATCGAACCCATGATATCTGCCATTAGAGCCATGTTAACAATGTGTTCTGAGGCTCTTCTTTGCTCCTCTATTCTCTTTGATCTTCGTAATCCATCCGATGATGATTCTGGTACATCTACATGTGGATTAAGATCATCAAAGAGCTGTTGTGCCCACTTCGGTAGTGGCTTACGCTGTGCAGCTACAACTGGTTGGCTTTTTATTGAGGAAATTTCTCCATCAGATGTTTCCTCCTCCTCAACTTTAACCTGTCTTTTGATAGGCACAAGGTGAGATATTTCTCCGCTTGATGAGATAGTAGATTTACCTTTATCTTCTACTAAGTGTGGTCGTTCATCAAACACCACATCTCGGCTGACAAAAATCTTCCTTGCCTCAGGATCCCATAACCTGTATGCTTTAGACTCTTCACTATATCCTAGGAAGACACACTTTTTGCTTTTTGAATCCAACTTTGATCTTGTTGAATCAGGAATATGTGCATAACAGAAACAACCAAAAATTCTGAAATGCAAAACTGAAGGCTTTTTACCAGAATATGCTTCTTGAGGAGTCATCCCCTTCAGTGCTTTTGTGTAGCTTCGATTGAGGATGTAGACTGCTGTATTGACTGCTTCTGCCCAGAATGAATCAGGCATGTCTTGAGCCTTCAACATACAACGAGCCATTTCAACTACTGTCCTGTTCCTGCGCTCAACAACGCCATTTTGTTGGGGTGTATGAGCTGTGGTAAGTTGCCTTTTCACACCATGCTCCTTACAGTAATTGTTGAATTCTGTTGACAAGAATTCACCTCCTCTATCTGTTCTAAATTTCTTCAATTTCCTTCCTGATTCATTTTCTACATACTTATGCCACGTTTTAAATTTTTCAAAAGCATCAGCCTTCTCTCGAATGAAATAAACCCACATCTTTCTACTATAATCGTCGACTAACAGCAAGAAGTAGAAAGATCCTCCTAAAGCAGGTGTAGACATTTTACCGCAGAGATCAGCATGTACCAACTCTAGAGGAGCTTGAGATCGATTGCTGGTCTCTCTTGGAAATGCCTTTCGTTGTTGCTTGCCCATCATACAAGCTTCACAAGGTTCCTGCAACTCTGAAAATGCAGGCAAATGAGCAACCATTCCTGTTCGTTGCATCTCCTTCAAAACTGCAAATCCGAGATGCCCAAATCGTTGGTGCCATAACCTGCTTACATCTTTATCTTCTGTAGCAGTTAAAGCACTTAACTCATACAAGTTATCCCGTCGTGTGCCTTTACCTACAACATTACCTGATGAATCCATGATTTCCGCACCACTCTTATTGAAGTGAACTTCGAGTCCACGATCTGTTATTGCAGAAACTGACAACAAATTTCTTTTGAGTGTAGGTACATAGAGAACATCGGATAACTTTTTCTCAACACCTGGAGAAGTGATAAAAGAGATGGTTCCAGTTCCTTCAGCTGGACACTTGGAGTCGTTTCCCACCACTACATTGATGGATTCCCGCAGAGGCACTAGGGAACTATACCAATCCTTTTTACTAGTCATATGGCGAGAAGCTCCACTATCTAAAATCCATGGCTCATCAACACGAGCTTGAGCAGATGAACATACCTCTTCAATAGCTACCCAAAGTTCCAGCTCTGTGTTGTTTGCAGACTCTTTGTTCTTCCATGATGATTTTACAGTCCCATTCCGTTCATCAGCTTGCTTCTTTCTGCAATCCTTGATGGCATGGCCTTTCTTTTCACAATAGAAGCAACTTCCTGTGAACTTTTTCTTCTTTGGCTTCTTCTTTGATCCCTCTGAAGAGCCTTTACCTTTTGCATTTGCTGAGAATGCAGCATCAGTTGTACTTTGCCGATTCTTCAGCCGCATCTCTTCTTCTAAAAGCATGGCACAAAACTCTTCAAATGTAAGAGGAGTTGGCCTTACCTGAGTGTTAAGGGCTGTTACTAATCCATCATACTTTGCTGGAAGAACACGTACAGATCTTCGAGCTAGCTCTTCTGGTGTTATAACAACACCAACTGCAGCCAATTGATCCTGAAGATGCTTTATCCGTTTGATAAAATCTTCAGCCTTTTCAGAATCAGAATGCTTTTCATTTGCCAACTGATTTTCTAAATTCTGTATCCTAGTGTGGTTCTTGGTCTCATATTGTCGAGCCAATATGCCCCAAGCCTCATGTGCTTTAGTAGTATGTTGAACTAAAGTAAGCACAGAATCACTTACACTAGTGACAATCGCACATAATGCATCAGCATTCCGCCTCTTCCAAGCTCGTAGAAGATCTGGATCTGGCTGAATCATCAATCTTGAATTTGCTGGATCTTCAACTGGTATAGGCTCTGGATCCAATCCCATCGGTCCCATGACAGTGTCAAGTAATTCATAGGAGTCCAAAATTGCAGAAATTTTGAACTTCCAGAGTGTATAGTTGGTTCCATCCAGCTTCCCTTCAGTGAATGCAGGTGGACGAATTCGAATAGGTGCAGCATTAACATTAGGTGAAGCACCAAGACTAGTGTTCGACGATGAAGCCATCATGTAATCACTCGAATAATCTACTGATATTCTAGTCTGCTAGTAGGCTAAAATAATGATACTTCTCAAGCTATTCGAACCTTACAGCTCTGATACCATGTAAGACAATAGTTACGCAATATAACACAGGAGCAATAGCAGAGAAGATAACAGATATAGGAGAATCTCAACAATTTTTCTACTAGCAGCAAGTACAAAGATGATGGTGTTGTCCACCCGTGCGCTCTCAAGGTAGAGCTTAAATGGTGATCTAGACAACTCTAGATAGGGAGATACAAGGTAGAGGTATGCTGGCTCAACTCAATGTCTTAGGTAGTGCAGAAGTCATGTATATATAGGATCATGGGTGGCCTGCCATGGACGGCTATACATGGGCGGTAGAGCGTGGGCGGCCACCGCCCGCGTAATTGCCATACACGGCTTAGACTGGTTGAACCGACCTAACAAATATAAATGATTTCTGACTCCGACAGGGAATATTCCATGGAATATTCCCTTTACCGTCGCGCCGGGGGCGCTGCCCCCGGACCCCCACCAGGGGGCCCGCTGGCCCCCTGGGACCCCCCAGCCAGGGGGCCCGCTGGCCCCCTGGGACCCCCCAGCCAGGGGGCCCGCTGGCCCCCTTGGACCCCCCAGCCGAGGCTGCTCACCGCTGCCCCGGACCCCACAATTGGGGACCCTGGTAACTCCCTTTCCTTATAATATCTTACATGGTCCAATATGACCTTCATCCAACATTCAAGTTGGGATTCCCATCAATTGGGTAATGCACGCTTGGCTTCTCCTCATAAAGGGGGCCTTACAAAATGTGCATACAATCATGAGGGGTAGACATTGATCATACTCTAACAGGAATTGGTACCCAAAAATCCATTCATGAAAGTTATTGGTTCAAGGTGGATATATAAGGTAAAGAAGAATTCCGATGGTTCAATTACCAAGTACAAACTAGGGCATGTGGCTAAGGGGTTTGCACAAACTCAAGGTATTGATTATGAAGAAGCTTTTTCACCTATTGCAAAGATGCTTACCATTAGGATACTCCTCAATGTAGCATCTTCTGAGAATTGGAAGATTTATTCTTGGAAGATTTATCAAATGGATGTAAAAACTGCTTTTTTGAATGGTTGGATATCAGAAGAGTTATATATGGCTCAACCTCCTAATTTTGAAGATCAATCGTGTCTTGAATATGTGTGCAAGCTGACAAAAACTTTGTATGGCTTGAAGCAACCTCCTAGAGCTTGGAATCATAGACTTTTTATGTAATTTTAGGATAAAGGTTTCAATATAAGCAAGGTAGATCCTTCCCTCTTCATTAAGAGGAACCATTTAGAGGTCATATACCTATGTGTATATGTTGATGTTTTAATTATTATAGGTAATGATGTAGAAGGAATAAAAAAGATTAAAGATCAAATGAAGGAAGAATTCAAGATCAGTGATCTTGGATTGCTCACATACTTTCTAGGCTTGGAAGTAGTATATATCGAGAAAGATATACTTCTCACATAGAGGGAACACATTAAAGATATGCTCTGTAAATTAAAAATGGAGATTAAAAAGGTTGCAGGCACTCTAATGGAGGTTAATCTAAAATTGAGTGCTCATGAAGGTGAATTAATTGAAGATGTAACTAGCTATCAAAGTCTAATTGGAAGCTTGAATTATGCTACACTAATGAGAGTGGATATCTGCTATGGAGTAAGTGTATTGAGTCAGTTCATGCATACTCCAAGGAAACCTCACATGCACCCAAGAGAATACTAAAGTATTTGAAGGGCACAATCAATGAATGACTATATTATCCATACACATCTGATATAGATGTAAAACTCTTCTCTGATGCAGATTGGGTAGGCTCAAAAGATGATAAGAGAAGTACCTCTAGATATCTTACTTTTGTAGGTACAAAGATGATTTCATGGTCTTCAAAGAAGCAACCCACAATTGCTCTTTCATCAATGTAAGCTGAGTATAGAGGACTTGCAAATGCTACATAAGAAGCTTTGTGGATTAAAACCTTATATTCTCATTTAGGGTTGAAGACTTCCACTCCACATATATTTAAAGATAGTGTTAGTTCTTTACATCTTGCTGCTAACCCAATCTATCATGCCAAGACTAGACTGTTGATATATTTAGGTAGTGATGTGTGTGAACACACTAGGACTGCCGGGGCACTTTTTTCCCTCTTTAGGAGGTTTTTTTCCCCCGGCTTGTATATACGCCTATTGCCCTAATGGGCTACTTATCTTTGTACATTCTCTAGTAATACATTCAGTATTGTGTGTTTGTGCTCCAAGCTTCTTCTTCCTCCTTGTGCTGTTTGCGTGCTTCCGCAGACATCTATCTCCAACAATTGGTATCAGAGCAGGTCGTCGCTTCATCTAGGGCGCCGTCAACACTCCTCCGTTTGCAGTCTCAGAATCGTATGAATTTTGGTGAGCATACTCAGGGTGTTTCCGAGATCAAAACGGCTTCGCTCTGTTGTGTCGAAATCGCGATCTGAGCTCGTTTCGGCCTCCGAATGCACTATCACAGTGCTTGTGCAGGCTATTTCGTCTTTTTGTGCCAAAGGTATATACCAATTTCTGTTCGCCAGTTTAAGCGTCTCAAAGTCTGCTATAGGTCTAGCAGAACTCATTTGGGCAGTTCCGTTCAACTTTTTGAGATACAGTCGATTTTCTGCATCAAGGTATTTTAGTCATCGGCCATGGCTGAAAGCAGTGATGTATTCCGTATGTTGGATGTTGAGGATAAGTTGGATGGTACCAACTACCCATTATGGGCTTATATGATGCGACATGTATTGGTTGCAAAAGGCATGTGGAACATTGTGCAGGGTGTTGAAAGACGTCCTGTTACACCTGTATCAACAGGTACTACAAATACAGGTGCTGGAGCTGATGAAGATGGTGTCGAAGATGATATTCCACAGATTCCTATTCGTGCTGCTGTTTCTATTGCACCTAATGCAGAGCAGATTTGTTGGGATGGCAGAGATGCCCAGGCACATGCATTGATAGCTTTGTCTGTCAAACATGCCATTATTTCTCATATTTGCTCTTGTAGAACAGCTAGGTATGCTTGGGATACACTTACCATATTGTAGCAAGCTAGGAATGAGGCTCGTGTTGCTTACCTCCGAAAACAGTTGGAGAGTGAGCACATGAATGAAGGTGATTCTATGGACAGTTTCCTAACGAAGATCAAAGATTTGAAGGAACAATTGATTTCTGCTGATGAGGTTATACCAGATAGCTATGCTTTATTTGTGCCAGGGATGAAAAAGAACCTGTTATCAGTTTCTTGGTTGTGAAATTTGTTGATGACAGGTGTACAGTTCATGATCTATCAAATGGCGATGTGATTATTGCTTTTGGCATTTTATGTCGTGGGCTGTATAAGCTCATAGACTATGAAAAATCTGTGAATGATTTGGCATGTGCAGTTCATGATTCTCAGGCTATGTCAGATGCAAAGCTTTGGCATGTTTTCATGCTTTGGTCATCTGAATTTCGCTAGTTTGCTACGCCTGCAAAAATCTGAAATGGTATCCTCTTTGCCCAAACTTGAGGCACCTCGAAAACATGTTTGTGAGGGTTATATTTTGGGCAAAATGCAGCGTTCATCCTTTCCAAAAGATGGTTCAGTTCGGGCTACGCAGAAATTGCAGCTTGTACATAGTGATTTCTGTGGTCCTATGTAGACACCCTCTTTTGGAAATTACCTTTACTTCGTCACTTTCATTGATGATTTTTCCAGGCATGCATGGGTATATCCACTCAAAGCAAAGTCTGAAGTGTTCATGTGCTTCAAAAAGTTTTTGGTTTTGGCTGAAAATCTGTCAGCATGTAAAATGGGCACCCTCCGTTCTGATCGAGGGGGGGAATATATGTCTTCTGATTTTAATGCATTTCTGGCTAAACGTGGGATAAAACACCAGTGTACAGTGCTGTATACACCTCAACAGAATGGAGTTGCTGAACGAAAGAACAGGACACTCATGGAGATGGCGAGGTGCATGGTCAAGAGTCAGGCTTTACCTCATAGTTTCTGGCTTGAGGCTGTCATGTGTGCAGCATATGTACTTAACAGGTGTCCCACTAAAGCGCTGCAGTCTATCACTCCATATGAGGCTTGGCATGACCGCAAGCCATTTGTTGCTCATCTGCGTGTTTTTGGTTGTTTGGCATATGCACTAGTGCCTGAACAACATCGCAGAAAATTGGATGATAAGGCAGTAAAATGTATTTTTGTTGGGTACAGTTCTGAAAGTAAAGGCTATCATCTGTATCATCCATAGACTAAACGCATTCTGATTAGCCGTGATGTTGTCTTTGTGGAAGATGCTATTCAGCCATTGCTTTCATGTACTAAGGAGACATCTGTTAGCTCCAAAGACATGTATGATACTTTGATGCCTCTTTTTACAGGTGGACAGTCTAGTGCTGGTCCTAATGAGGCAACTTCTCAACCTTTGCAGGTTTCATATGATGATGCAGATCATTCTATTTCTGATGCAGATTTACATGATGCACTTGTTGATGAGAGAGCTGATATTGAGTAGGCAAAAACTATGCCAAAATGGCTGGTGCAGACTTTGTGTGACAGCAAATTAGATGCACCTTTGTCATATCGTACTCGTTTAGGCTCTCATAGTGCCTCCTTTGCATCAGATTGCTATGCTATGGCTGTGTCTAGTCTCTGTGATGAGAATGAACCTGTTTCTTTTGATGAAGCACATAATTCAGAAAATTGGATGGCTGCTATGCAATCTGAATATGATGCTATAATGAAGAATGGTACATGGTCTTTATGTGACTTGCCTCCTGGCAAGAAGGCCATTGGCACTAAGTGGGTATACAAGCTGAAGCGTAAACTAGATGGTACAGTTGACAGGTATAAGGCTAGGCTTGTTGCAAAGGGTTATGCGCAGGAAAGAGGCATTGATTTTGATGAGACCTTTGCACCTACATGCCGTATGACTACTATTCGGAGCATTTGTGCACGTGCAGCCCATCATGGTTGGAATGTACATCAGTTGGATATTAAAACACCATTTCTGAATGGTGAGTTGCATGAAGAAGTGTATGTTTTTCAGCCCTTTGGCTTTGTGCAGAAAGGGCATGAAAACCAGGTGTGCAGGTTAAAGAAGGCATTATATGGTTTAAAGCAAGCACCACGTGCTTGGTATGAGAAGATACATGCCTATCTGGTTGCACATGGTTTTGAGAACAGTCCAACTGAAAGCACCTTATATGTTAAGCGTGCTAATGATGTGCTTCTGATGATTGTTGTCTATGTTGATGACATGCTGCTCACTGGTCCTATTGAGAAGCATATTGCTGATTTCAAGGCTGATTTGCATGCCTCATTTGAGATGTCTGATTTGGGGCATTTGCATCACTATTTGGGCATTGAGTTTATGCAAGTTGATGGTGGAATGGCTTTGTGTCAAACGAAATATATTGACACATTATTGCAACGTTTTGGCCTTGAAGACTGTAAGCCTATTGCCACTCCTATGGAGACAGGTTTACAATTGAGTCTTCATGATGCTGGAGATTCATTTGATGCTGTTCTCTATCAGCAGGCTGTTGGATGCTTGATTTACTTATGCATTACTCGGCTAGATATTCAGTTTGCTGTCTCACAGATGAGCAGGTTTATGCATTGCCCAGGAGTCACGCATTGCAAGGTGGTTAAGCGCATCTTTCGCTACTTGAGTGGTACTCGACTACTTGGGTTGTTTTATCCCAAGGGGGGATCACTACCGCCAGATTTGCATGCTTTTTCTAACTTAGATTGGACTGGTTGCTATGATACTTGTGTGTCCACCAGTGGTTTTTGCTTCATGCTTGGTAGCTCATGTATATCTTGGTTGAGCAAGAAGCAGCCTACTATGGCCACTTCCAGTTGTGAGGCTGAGTATAGGGCAGCTTTCACAGCGACTGTTGAGTGTGCGTGGCTCAGACGCCTTATGGCTGATTTGGGTGTTGGCCAGTCTTCTGCCACCACCATCTTCACTGACAGTCAAAGCGCATTGGCAGTTGCGAGGAACCCTGTGTTCCATGCTCGCACTAAGCACATTGAGGTGCATTATCACTATGTCAGGGAGAGGTTCTCTGCTGGGGAGATCAGCTTGGCATATATGCCCACGCAAGAGAGCATAGCAGACCTTTTCACGAAGGCTCTGCCTAGGGAGAAGTTTGAATTGGGCTTACTTCCTTTTGTGGAGTGATTTCCACATAGCTTGGCACTTCCTTATACATGAGTGCCAGCTCCTTGTTCACTGCATCACTCCCAGGGGGGATTTGTTGATATATTTAGGTAGTGATGTGTGTGAACACACTAGGACCGTCGAGGCACTTTTTTCCCTCTTTAGGATGTTTTTTCCCCCCGCTTGTATATACGGCTATTGCCCTAATGGGCTACTTATCTTTGTACATTCTCTAGTAATACATTCAGTATTGTGTGTTTGTGCTCCAAGCTTCTTCTTCCTCCTTGTGCTGTTCGCGTGCTTCTGCAGACATCTATCTCTAACATAGACATATAGAAGTTCATTATCATTATGTTAGAGAAAAGATTCTGAGCAAAGAGATTCAACTCTTATATGTATCAACCCATCAACAATGTGCAGATATGATGACAAAGGCATTGGATGAAAGCAAATTAAATAGGTTTGAATCAATGATTGGGTTGTAGGAGATCTTTAAGGATTGAAGATTTTAGCTTCTTAGTCTTGAGGGGGAGTCGTTGGTGCATTTATCAAGCCTGAGAGCTTTGCTAAACCTTGAGGACTACACACTTCAATTAGAAGAACACACATGAGAACCAATGCTTGTTAATTCACATTGTATTTACTTTGGATAAATGTAAAAGTAAAAAAGAAGAAAGAATCTCGTGGAGTTAGGAAGCTAATCCCATGAATTATTTGGTAGGAGGAATCAAATTGATCTCATTCCTAAATTCTAGGATCACTTTTAGGTGAAGAACACTCAAATTCAAATTCAAAAATATGTATAAATACACACGTTTTTAGTCGCAGGATAAGAGAGAACTACTAAGAGGATTTGAGCAACAACATTGAGCTCATACTATCTATGTGTAGTCCTCTACACCCCCTTTGTATCATATGTGCAACAACATTTATATTTTGATTCATTTCATTAAGTTTCTCTCTACTGTCTGCCTCAATATTGTCATGATTATAGTGAACTTGTTCAATCAATTTCTCTCTGTGTACTCATCCATTTGTTATACTTTAACTTGGGTTAGTTAGAGTAACGTGTCTACTTTTTATGTATCTAATTGTGTTACATTTGGTTGTGTAAATCACGATACATGGAGACACACAACTAATTGTTTTTGCACATCTTCTAGATCCTAAAATGTTGGGGTGACCCCTTAACTTGCAAAATCTATTTCTCTTTGAATGGTGTAGATAAAATCATGAAATAACTTGATTTATTTTGTTATGCACTTCACATAAATGTGTGCAAAATTTCCCTAGTCAATTCATACCAGGTTGTGAGATCTGAGCATAACACTCATACCTTCTCTTGCAAAATAGAAGGTTCTTCACAATTTTTGCAATTGGAAGTCATCTATTTTGATGCAAACCTTTGAGAGTGATGTTCCAAAGGACTTGATGGCTCCATTTGCACAATTGGGAAGCTAAAAAGTCTACTAAGCATATTTGAAGTTAGATTGGCTTGTGAGAGCGGGTTTCTTGCAACACCAACTCATTTTTGGAATTATCCCATCACCTCTTCTCACCTTTGTCATATCATATCCATTAAGTCTCTCTTAGTGCCTCGTTTGCATCAGATTGCTATGCAATGGCTGCATCTAGTCTTTGTGATGCAAATGGGCATGTTTATTTTGATGAAGTGCAAAATTTAGAAAATTGGATGGCCACTATGCAAATAAAATATGATGCTATCATGAAGAATGGTACTTGGTATTTATGGGATTTGCCTCAAAGTAAAAAGGAAATTGCCACTAAATGGGTATACAAGCTAAAACATAAGCTTGATGGAACAGTTGATAGGTATAAGGGAAGACTTGTTGCAAAAGGTTATGCTCAAGAGAGAGGCATTGATTTTGATGAGACCTATGGTCCCACATGTTGAATGACCACTCTTTGTAGTATACACTAGGTTACATTTATTTGATCGAATAATTTGAAAAATATAGAACATGTGTAATAAATGATACCTTCCAGTGACTCCCCTCACTTTTGGGGAAGCTCTTGCACAGACAACGAGGTCCTTCTCTCAGAGTACACGAGCGCCGTCCCTGAACACGAAGATCAAAGTATTGAATATCCGCCCAGCTGCGTGGCTTCTCTCCTATATCTCTGTCTAGTACTCTATAAAGAGTATGACCCATGGCCCCTCACATGGGTGCCATTTGGCATCCAAGTGAGGAATCTACTTAAAAGGACTAAGAGGTGGTTCATACCTCTTGCTAAGGGCCATAGGTTATGCTCCATGCAACAATTCCTTCCCCTTAACTCCATTTTTGTCCTCAAAAATGGTATTGGAAGGTCTGATATAAAGAGAGATATAATAGAACACCACTCCCACTATATCCCCATGTATAGCAATACATGGTCTTGTCTCCGTGTTGTTTCCCCATATCCTTCCCCTTAAGAAAACTCTTGGGAAGGTAGTCTAAAACTGGGAAACCGTCTCTGAAGGGTGCTAACCCACTCCCATGTGGCACTATCTTCTGAACTATCTTTCCACTTTACTAGACACACTTTATACAAGTGACTTCTTGTCTGTTTCTCTCGAGTGAGTAGTATGATCTCAGGCTCATGCGGAATAGATTGAACAGAAATAGGCTCTACTACCTCACTATCTGGAATATGGTTGTCAGATTCACCAAGCCTTTTCTTAAGCCGGCTAACATTAAAAACTGGATGGATTTGACTATTCTCTGGAAGTTGGAGCTGGTAAGCCATCTTTCCTATTCTCTTAAGTATTTGGAAAGGTCCACAATACCTAGGAGATAGTTTTGGATAGGGTCCCGTCTTCATGGTTTCAGACCTAGATGGAACTCTAAGATAGACCTGCTCTCCTACCTCAAAGTTGATATCTCTCCTTTGAGGGTCATCATAGGCTCTAGCTCTATCCTGAGCTCTCCTAGTGTTGTCCTTAGGAAGCCTAAGCATATCATTCATCTCTTCCAAGAAGTCCTTTGCAGCTTGAAATTTTTCATTCTGCAAGCCTACTGCATAAGGAGCTCGTGGCTGAAACCCATACATAAGCATAAATGGACTATGCCTAGTGGAAGAGTGCTTGGCACTATTATATGCAAACTCTACTATAGGTAAGTACTCTTCCCAATTAGTTTGCCTTTCATTCACATATGCTCGAAGCATATCCTCTAGGATTTGGTTAACCCTCTCTGTTTGCCCATCCGAGATGCTTGGCAGTACTCATGCTAAGTTTCGTGTCCAAACTTTTGAAGACCGCTCTCCAAAAGTGGCTAGTAAACTTCCTATCTCGATCAGAAACTATGTCTAAAGGAAGACCATATAATCGGTATAGGTTCTCTACAAAAAGTCTAGCCAACTCTAGTGTCTTCACTGTAGTACGTGTCAGAATAAACCTAGCCATTTTGGTCGACCTGTCCACAATTACCTAGACTGAGTCTTGCCCTCTCTGTGTCTTAGGTAATTTGACTATAAAGTCCATGGAGATACTCTCCCACTTCCCATTAGGAATATCCAATGGGTGGAGTAGTCCTCCAATCCTCAACCTCTCAGCTTTATTGACCTAACATTTACTGGAAACCCGTATATCACGATCCCCATTCTCTATGGGTTCCCAAATCTCGGAATATGCAGGATCAAGCCTACATTTCCCTCTAATGGACTCAAGTAGCTCACTGGTGATCTGAGTAAAACTCAGTCCATTGAGCATAGGCATGCGGCTAAGTGAATCAGCCACTACATTAAACTTTCCCTTCCTATACCTAAGCTCATAATCAAACTCTTGAAGGGTCTCTACCCATCGAGCCTTACAAACTTTAAGGTCTGTTTGATTAGAGAGCCACTTAATGCTCTCTTGATCAAACACTATCATAACTTTGGCACCATATAAATAATGACACCACTTCTTCAAAGCATGGACAATTTCATACAACTCCTTCTCATAGACGGAGTAATTCTTCTGAGCTGGTTCTAGTTTCTTACTCTCAAAAGCTACTGGTCGACCATCCTACACTAGAACCGCTCCTATGGCAAAGTCACTCGCATCAGTCTCAACCACAAATGGTTTGTTGGGATCCGCTACATGTAAAAGTGGAGCTATAGAAATTGCTACTTTCAATTTCTCCATACTTTGCTTCTGTTCGTCTCCCAACTGTCGACTGAGTTTTCTCTCTCTAGTCATGGGCACGTAGCTGACTACTGAATGCCGATGCCTCTGGCTCGGATACTAATGTAATAAATGATATCTTCCAGTGACTCCCCTCACTTTTGAGGAAGCTCTTGCACAGACAACGAGGTCCTTCTCTCAGAGTACGCGAGCGCCGTCCCTGAACATGGAGATCGAAGTATTGAATATCCGCCCAGCCGCGTGGCTTCTCTCCTATATCTCTCTCTATTACTCTATAAAGAGTATGACCCATGGCCCCTCACATGGGTGCCACTTGGCATCCAAGTGAGGAATCTACTTAAAATGACTAAGAGGTGGTTCATACCTCTTGCTAAGGGCCATAGGTTATGCTCCATGCAACAACACATTGAAAAGAAACAGACACGGGTAGACTTTTGATCGAAAACTTTTCAATTGAAAGTGCTTTCGATCAAAAAAGTTTTTCAATCGAGAGCGCTTTTGATCAAAAAGCTTTTCCTAACCAAAAAAATATACATTTTCATATTCGATAAAAAACATCATTCTGCACGTGCTTGTTTGCTAGTCTATAGAGCTCTAATCCTACCATTTCTTTCCTAGAGGATTTTGTTAACTATACCATTCAAGAATTGATCTATTTTTATTTATTGTTTATTTTATTGTTTCGTTCATTGTATCATGCATATTGTATGATTCGCATATGCGTCTTTTATATATGCTTGATTTGTATTTATATAATTAGTTTTATGTTTTTTAATCATCAATTGTATACATGTTCGACTCGCAAAAGAGCTTTTTACTTGTATACATTGATGTTTCAATAAAGTTTAAAATAAACCACTACTGTGATTGTCTGACTCGCTACATCGATTCTTACTCTCACAGTAGTATATGACTAAGCAATAGATCTATTGAGATTATTTGAATCGCCACCTCAATTCCTACTCTCTCAATAGTATAGGGGAGTGTATAGGGACTATTGTGATTGTTTGATTCTTTGACTCTTACTCTCACAATAGTCACTTGAATTCTGATGAGCATACTTAGCGTAGGTCACAAGGTGTATAGAAACTATTGTGTTTGTCTAATTCTTTGACTCTTACTATCAAAATAGTTATATATAGTCATGTGTCAAGACTCATACATAGTATAGTGAGCATATATGAACTATTATGAATGTTTGATTCTTTGACTCTTACATTCTTAGTAGTTGCATAGATTCACTTCAAGATTATAACTACACTTTCCATTTAATTATAAATCTATTTATCTAACTAACTATCCATATTTCTATCATTTGTTTACACATACTAGTGATTTATCTATCCATACACTTATATATGTATCTATGTATATGTGTACTTAAAATGTATTCGAGTATCTATCATTTTATTTATGAAACTTATTTTTTATTACTATTTTTATGAATTATATATATTTTTAAAAGTTTTAATATCAATTTTGATAGTATGATAGTCTTTTTTTTGCATAGATGGCAGGTAAAATAAATAAGCATGAGTGAAATTTTTTGGAAGATCTTGTGTGCTCCTACATGTATGGAATGAGAGAAGATCAAATCACTCTAGCCATGGACATGCAAAGATTTCATTGAGCAATTATCTAGAACCACATATATCAACATTGAAGATACATTTGGTAGTGTGTCAGGTGGAGCACATGTACTAGATGAGAAAATCTCCAAAGAACTTACTCATATCTTTGCATTGACATACAAACACGAGAGAACAAAGCCATGAATGAAGCCAAAATTTTATCTATTACACATAGTGAAATTATTAGTCCACTTGGATTAGCTAGGCACCATAGTGCTTATATATATAAACTACTCTAAATCCCTCTTAAAGTTTTTAAATCTATTAATTTATTGACATTTTCTATGTATCAAAGTTCTCAATCATACACATGCATATTATTGTGAAGAAAGAATCAATGTCGCATCAAAAAATCATAATAGATTTTAATTCTCAATCACACACACACACACACATAAAATTACACATATTATTGTGAAGTAAGAACCAATTTGATTCAAACATTTATAATAGATTTTAAGTATCAATCATAGTATATACACACACATACAATTACACATAGTATTGTGAAATAAGGATCAATTTTGACTCAATCAATTACAATAGACTTTAATTCTCAATCATACACCCACATAAATTTACACATAATATTGTGAAATAAGAATCAATGTTGAGTCAAACAATTACAATAGACTTTAATTCTCAATCATAAACACACATAGAATTACACATACTATTATGAAGTAAAAGTCAATGTTCAGTCAAAATAGTTTTTTTCTCAATCATACACACACATACATTTACACATACTATTGTGAACTAAGAATCAATGTTGAGTCAAAAAATCACAATAGATTTTGAATTCTCAAATATAGGCACATACACTTACACATACTATTGTGAAGTAAGGATCAATGTTGATTCAAACAATCCCAATAGATTTTAAATTATCAATCATATGTACATACACTTACACATACTATTGTGAAGTAAGAATGAATGTTGAGTCAAACAATCACAATAGATTCTAAATTCTCAATCATATGCACATACACTTACACATACTATTGTGAAGTAAGAATCAATGTTGAGTCAAACAATCATAATAGAATTTCATTCACAATTGTACAATCATATGCACATACACATTCTATCGAATGAAACTTCATTGGATCCCTTTACAATTCAAGGTTTTGAGAAGGTGTTAATAAGTCTACAAGACAACCTATAAAGTTCTAGTTCACTTATTAACACCTTCTCAAACCTTGAAATATAAAAAAGAAGATAACACCTTTTCCACTAAATCCATTGGTTCTCGCATCACAATCATACATACACATATACATGCACATACACAATCACATTAGATTTTCACTCATAATCATATGACATACATGCACATACACATGCACATACTATTGTGAAGTAAGATTCAATATTGATTAAAACAATCACAATACAATTTTACTCAACATCATAGACACACATACATATACTATTGTGAAGTAAGAATCAATGTTGAGTGAAACAATCACAATAGTTTTTAATTCACAAACAAAAATATTTTTCTTTAGCCTTAATACTAAAATACTTAATATTTCTAACAAGAGCTTATACCTTGTTCTTTGTGCGACATTGTAAGTTCATTAAAAAAAAGCAACTCTTATGAAAATGTTGATATATTTAGGTAGTGATGTGTTTTTTCCCTCTTTAGGAGGTTTTTTTCCCCCGGCTTGTATTTACGCCTATTGCCCAAATGGGCTACTTATCTTTGTACATTCTCTAGTAATACATTCAGTATTGTGTGTTGTGCTCCAAGCTTCTTCTTCTTCTTCCTTGTGTTGTGTGTGTGCTTCCGCAGACGTCTAAATCTAAGAATTGGTATCAAAGCAGGTCGTTGCTTCATCTAGGGCATCCTCGACACCTCTCCGGTTGTAGTCTCAAAATCGCACGAATTTTGGTGGGCATACTCAGCCTGTTTTCGAGATCAAAATAGCTTCGTTGTGTGGTGCCAAAATCGCGATCTGAGCTCGTTTCGACCTCTGAATGCACTATCGCAGTGCTTGTGTAGGCTATTTCATCTTTTTATGCCAAAGGTATATACCAGTTTTGGTTCGCCAGTATAAGCGTCTCAAAGTCTGCTACAAGTCTAGCAGAATTCATCTCGACAGTTCTGTTCAACTTTCTAAGATACAATCAATTTTCTGCATCAAGGTATTTTAGTCACCGGCCATGGCTGAAAGCAGTGATGTATTCCATATGTTCGCTGTTGAGGATAAGTTGGATGGTACCAACTACCCGTTATGGGCTTATATGATGCGACATGTATTGGTTGCAAAAGGACTTTGGAACATTGTGCAGGGTGTTGAAAAATGTCTTATCACACCTGCAACTGTTACAACTGTAGGTATTGAAGTTAATACTGAAGGTGTCGAAGATGATGATATTCTGCATATTCCTGTTTGTATTGCGGTTTCTGTTGCACCTACTATAGAGCAGATTTGTTGAGATGGTAGAGATGCCCAAGCACATGCATTGATAGCTTTTTCATGTCAAATGTGCCATTATTCCTCACATAAGCTCTTGCAGAATAGCTAAGGATGCTTGGGATACTCTTACCACATTGTACCAAGCTAGGAATGAGGCTCGTGTTGCTTACCTCCGAAAACGGTTGGAGAGTGAGCACATGAATGAAGGTGATTCCATGGACAATTTTCTAACAAAGATCAAAGACTTGAAGGAATAGTTGATTTTTGCTGATGAGGTTATACCAGATAGCTCACTTGTGCAGACCGTTCTGAATGGTCTTCCTCATTCATATCAAAGTTTTGCTTCTACTCTTTAGTTGATGATGAAAGGCAATCCAAATGCCTTGTCATTTGAGGAGTTAGTCTCTGTTCAGTTTGAGGAAGATCAATCCAGGTAGAATAGGTCCATTATGCGTGTTGTAGATCAAGATTTCCTGGCTAGTCAGAAGGGCAAAGGAAAATGGAGCTCTTCAACTAATAAGAAGAAATCTGCTAATTCTTCACAATTGAAGAGGGAAGACAAAGATGAAAAGAAATCTAAAAAGAAGAAATTGTTTTGCAAGTACTGTAAAGGAAATGATCATATCATAAAGAACTGTCCAAAATTGGCTACTAAAGAGGCAAAGAAAAAAGAGGTGGGAATGGTTGTTGCAGAGGCCTCTACACCAAAAATAGAGTCTGCTAATCTTGTGCAGGAAGAAGAATGGGTGTTTACTGCTGTTTGCAATTTTGACCCATCTTCTCATGAGCAGTGCATGTCTGTAGTAGACTCAGATGTTTGGTACTTTGACAGCAAGGCGGCCAAACATATTACCTCGTAGTGCAGTTTCTTCTCTTCACTCAAGCCTGCCCCTACAACGAATACAATTACATGTACCAATAACTCCTCTTATCCTATTACGGGAGTTGGTAAGATCATTTTGACTACTACTGGTGGTAGTCCTGTTATCAGTTTCTGCATTGGCCAAGATTGGCTTGGTTGTGAATTTTGTTGATGACATGTGTACAGTTCATGATCTGTCAAATGGCAATGTGATTATTGCTTCTAACATTCTATGTCGTCGGCTGTATAAGCTCATAGACTATGAAAGATCTATGAATGATTCGACATGTGGAGTACATGATTCTTAGGCTATGTCAAATGCAAAGCTTTGGCATGCACGCTTTGGTCATCTGAATTTCGCTAGTTTGCTACGCCTACAAAAATCTGAAATGGTGTCCTCTTTGCCCAAATTTGAGGCACCTGGAAAACATGTTTGTGATGGCTGTATTTTGGACAAAATGCAGTGTTCCTTATTTCCAAAAGATGGTTCAGTTTAGGCTACTCAGAAATTGTAGCTTGTACATAGTGATGTTTGTGGTCCTATGTAGACACCTTCTTTGGGAAATTATCTTTACTTTGTGGCTTTCATTGATGATTTTTCCAAGCATGCATGGGTATATCCATTGAAGGCAAAGTCTGAAGTGTTCATGTGCTTCAAACAGGTTTTGGTTTTGGCTGAAAATCTAAATTCTCAGCCTTTGCAGGTTTCAGGTGATGATGCAGATCATTCCATTTTTTAAGAAGATTTACATGATGCACTTGTTGATCAGAGAGCTGATATTGACTAGGCAAAAACTATGCCAAAATGGCTAGTGCATACTTTGCGTGATAGCAAATTAGATGCACATTTGTCATATCGTACTCGATCAGGCTCTCATAGTGCCTCTTTTGCATCAGATTGCTATGCTATGGATGCATCTAGTCTCTGTGATGAGAATGACCCTGTTTTGTTTGATGAAGCACAAAATTCAAAAAATTGGATGGCTGCTATGCAATCCGAATATGATGCTATAATAAAGAATGGTACTTGGTCTTTGTGTGACGCCACCTGGCAAGAAGGCCATTGGCACTAAGTGGGTTTACAAGCTGAAGCATAAGCCTGATGGAAGAATTGACAGGTATAAGGCTAGGCTTGTTGCAAAGGGTTATGCATAGGAAAGAGGCATTGATTTTGATGCGACCTTTCCACCTACATCTCGTATGACTAGTGTTCAGAGCATCTGTGCACTTGGAGGCCATCATAGTTGGAATGTACATCAGTTGGACATTAAAACAACATTTTGAATGGTGACTTGCATGAAGAAGTGTATGTTTTTCAGCTCGTGGCTTTGTGGAGAAAGGGCATGAAAACCAGGTGTGCAGGTTAAAGAAGGCATTATATGGTTTAAAGCAAGCACCTCGCGCTTGGTATGAGAAGATACATGCCTCTGAATGCACATGGTTTTGAGAATAGTCCAACTAAAAGCACCTTATATGTGAAGCATGCTAATGATGTGCTTTTGATCATTGTTGTCTATGTCGA
Source organism: Ceratopteris richardii (assembly GCA_020310875.1). Classification (NCBI taxonomy): domain Eukaryota; kingdom Viridiplantae; phylum Streptophyta; class Polypodiopsida; order Polypodiales; family Pteridaceae; genus Ceratopteris; species Ceratopteris richardii. The sequence goes on from CM035438.1 coordinate 46,643,675, forward strand.
TGACATGATGCTCACTGATCCTATTGAGAAACATATTGTTGATTTTAAGGCTGATTTGCATGCCAATTTGAGATGTCTAATTTGGGGCATTTGCATCATTATTTGGGCATTCAGTTTATGCACGTCGATGGTGGAATGGCTTTGTGTCAAACAAAATATATTGACACATTATTGCAACGTTTTGGCCTTGAAGACTGTAAACCTATTGCCACTCCTATGGAAATAGGTTTATGATTGAGTCTTCATGATGGTGGAGATCCATTTGATGCTATTCTCTATCAGCAGGCTCTTGGATGCTTGATTTACTTATGCATTACTCGGCCAGATATAGATTTTGTTGTCTCATAGATGAGCAGGTTTATGCATTGCCGAGGAGTCAAGCATTGGTAGGTGGTTAAACACATCTTTTGCTACTTGAGTGGTACTCGGCTACTTGGGTTGTTTTATCCCAAGGGGGGATCACTACCACCAGATTTGCATGCTTTTTCTAACTCTGATTGGGCTAGTTGCTATGACACTCGTGTGTCCACTAGTGGATTTTGCCTCATGCTTGGTAGCTCACATATATCTTGGTTGAGCAAGAAGCAGCCTACTGTGGCCACTTCCAATTGTGAGGCTGAGTATATGGCAACTTTCATAGTGACTGTTGAGTGTGTGTGGCTTGGATGCCTTATGGCTGATTTGGGTGTCGGTCACTCTTTTGCAACTACCATCTTTATTGACAGTTGCAAGGAACCATGTGTTCCATGCTCACACTAAGCACATTGAGGTGCATTATCATTATGTCAGGGAGAGGTTCTCTGCTGGGGAGATCAGCTTGGCATATGTGCCCACGCAGGAGAACATTGTAGACCTTTTCATGAAGGCTCAGCCTAGGGAGAAGTTTGAAGCTTTTCGTAAAGCTTTGGGCTTGTTTCCTTTTGTGGAGTGATTTCCACATAGCTTGCCACTTCCTTATACATTAGTGCCAGCTACTTGTTCACCGCATCACTCCCAAGGGGGATTTGTTGATATATTTAGGTAGTGATGTGTGTGAACACTCTAGGACCGCCCGGGCACTTTTTTCCCTCTTTAGGAGATTTTTTTCCCTCGGCTTGTATATACGCCTATTGTCTTGATGGGATGCTTATCTTTGTACATTCTCTAGTTATACATTCATTATTGTGTGTTGTGCTCTAAGCTTCTTCTTCTTCCTTGTGCTATTTGTGTGCTTCTGCAAATGTCTAATTCCAATAGAAAAATGATTGAAAGTGTGCTCTTTTATAATATTGTATTCGGTTGAATTTTTTTCAATCAAAACATTATTCGATCGAAAAAATTTTCCATCAAAATGTTTTTTATCGAAAGCGCTTTTGATTGGAAAGCATCAAATTACCATGCAAAAAGTATTCGGACATTCCCAAATAAGCTTGCATGGCACCGAATAATTTTTTCAAATAATAAGGGCTTGGCAAAGAATTCCATAATTATTCACGAATAAACGAATTGTCGAATAACGAATAATGCAACCTACCTTAGCCCCATGGTTTTATGTAGAAAGGGCATGAAATCAAAGTGTGCATAGTGAAAAAGGCATTATATGGTTTGAAGCAAACATCACGTGCTTGGTATCAAAAGGTATATGCCTACTTGCTTGCACATGGTTTTGATAACAATCCAACTGAGGCACCTTATATCTTAATCATGCAAACAATCTACTTCTCATTGTTTTTGTACATGTTAATGACAGGTGCAACAAACTAACTATTAGCACCACCACATGCTAGAGAGATGACTCTCCTCCCAACCTTATTCCTGGTTATATAATTCCTCAAATCAATGAGGACCACAAATGTAACTAGAGTCCACAAGTGTATGTGCAATATCCTCCAATCCTTTAATATCTTCCACTAGATTCTAGTAGTGTTTGGAGTAATCTCAACCACTCCTTTAGTACCTTCCGCTAGAGTCCACTAGTGGTAGGTGTACTCACCACTTGAGATAAGTCTATCTAGACTCAAGTTAAATCACGTTAACTTGAGTTAGAAGGCTCTTTGGGCAAAAATCTCTCCTGTGCTTCCCATGGGGATTCAATCCAAGACCTTTTCCTTCCCAACCTTGATACTTAACCAATAGGATAAGTGGATAACTTGTTTAGGAGAGCACATGAACTTATGCTTGTCTAGTTTGACCAAACAATTTATGATTTCAGATCTATCTAAATTGTTCGGACCCTTAGATCATACTTAATTTATTAGATTCTTCTCCCCTTGGGAAAGATTTTCATCCTAAAAAACAAATCTATATATAGTAATTGTAGGCAACCCTCGAGCCTGGTGTTCTAATATGGGAGAACATGTTTCATATGCATGGTGGGATCCTTGCCCACATGATTCAAAACATTATCTACCTTTGAACTTGATAAACTAATATGAGTACAAAGTAGTGACTGAATAATAAGGGTGGATAAAAAAACATCCCTTGAGGATTCACTATTTTCACGATGTGCTATCTGGGCACTAACATGTGAAATGGGTGGATTCAAATTACTAGTTCATTTCTAGGCATCATTGGTACATGGACATAGTAAATAAGGTGGGATTCCTATCCCTAACAAGATTTTGAGAAATCTTGATTCACTTGAATTTGATTTAGAAAACTAGAAGTTTGGTTGTCCCAAACATATAACTTAGATTTTTGTACTATGGACATACTGTTGGAGTTAGACGTTTGCGGAAGCACGCGAACAACACAAGGAAGAAGAAGAAGCTTGGAGCACAACACACAATACTGATGTATTACTAGAGAATGTACAAAGATAAGTAGCCCATTAGGACAATAGGCGTATATACAAGCCGGGGGGAAAAAACCTCCTAAAGAGGGAAAAAAGTGCCTCGGCAGTCCTAGTGTGTTCACACACATCACTACCTAAATATATCAACAAATCCCCCCTAGGAGTGATGCGGTGAACAAGGAGCTGGCACTCATGTATAAGGAAGTGCCAAACTATGTGGAAATCACTCCACAAAAGGAATAAGCCCAAAGCTTTGCGGAAAGCTTCAAACTTCTCCCTAGGTAGAGCCTTCGTGAAAAGGTCTACAATGTTCTCTTGTGGGCACATATGCCAAGCTGATCTCCCCAGCAGAGAACCTCTCCCTGACATAGTGATAATGCACCTCAATGTGCTTAGTGCGAGCATGGAACACAGGGTTCCTCGCAACTGCCAATGTGCTCTGACTGTCAGTGAAGATGGTGGTGGTAGAAGACTGGCCAACACCCAAATCAGCCATAAGGCATTTGAGCCACACACACTCAAGAGTCGCTGTGAAAGCTGCCCTATACTCAGCCTCACAATTGGAAGTGGCCACAGTAGGTTGCTTCTTGCTCAACCAAGATATACATGAGCTACCAAGCATGAAGCAAAAACCACTGGTGGACACACGAGTGTCATAGCAACTAGCCCAATTTGAGTCAGAAAAAGCATGCAAATCTGGCGGTAGTGATCCCCATCGGGATAAAACAACCCAAGTAGCCGAGTACCACTCAAGTAGCGAAAGATACGCTTAACCGCTTCCAATGCGTGACTCCTGGGCAATGCATAAACCTGCTCATCTGTGAGAGAGAAAAACTGAATATCTGGCTGAGTAATGCATAAGTAAATCAAGCATCCAACAACGTGCTGATAGAGAACAACATCAAATGCATCTCCTCCATCATGAAGACTCAATCGTAAACCTGTCTCCATAGGAGTGGCAATAGGCTTACAGTCTTCAAGGCCACAACACTGCAATAATGTGTCAATATATTTCGTTTGACACAAAGCCATTCCACCATCAACTTGCATAAACTGAATGCCCAAATAGTGATGCAAATGCCCCAAATCAAACATCTCAAATGAGGCATGCAAATCAGCCTTGAAATCAGCAATATGCTTCTCAATAGGACCAGTGAGCAGCATGTCGTCAACATAGACAACAATGATCAGAAGCACATCATTAGCACGCTTAACATATAAGGTGCTTTTAGTTGGACTGTTCTCAAAACCATGTGCAACCAGATAGGCATGTATCTTCTCATACCAAGCACGTGGTGCTTGCTTTAAACCATATAATGCCTTCTTTAACCTGCACACCTAGTTTTCATGACCTTTCTGCACAAAGCCACAGGGCTGAAAAACATACACTTCTTCATGCAAGTCACCATTCAGAACTGTTGTTTTAATGTCTAACTGATGTACATTCCAACCATGATGGGCTGCAAGTGCACAAATGCTCCGAACAGTAGTCATACGGCATGTAGGTGCAAAGGTCTCATCAAAATCATGCCTCTTTCCTATGCATAAACCTTTGCAACAAGCCTAGCCTTATACATGTCAACTGTACCATTAGGTTTACGCTTCAGCTTGTATACCCACTTAGTGCCAATGGCCTTCTTGCCAGGAGGCAAGTCACATAAAGACCATGTACCATTCTCCATTATAGCACCATATTCAGATTGCATAGCAGCCATCCAATTTTCTGAATTTTGTGCTTCATCAAAAGAAACAGGCTCATTCTCATCACAGAGACTAGACGCAGCCATAGCATAGCAATTTGATGCAAAGAAGGCACTATGAGAGCCTGAACGAGTACGATATGAAAAAGGTGCATCTAATTTGCTATCGTGCAAAATTTGCACCAGCCATTTTGGCATAGTTTTTTCCTGCTCAATATCAGCTCTCTCATCAACAAGTGCATCATGTAAATCTGCATCAGAAATGGAATGATCTGCATCATCATATGAAACCTACAAAGGCTGAGAAGTTGCCTCATTAGGACCAGCACTAGACTGTCCACCTGTAAAAAGAGGCATCAAAGTATCATACATGTCTTTGGAGCTAACAGATGTCTCCTTAGTACATGAAAGCAATGGCTGAATAGCATCTTCCACAAAGACAACATCACGGCTAACCAAAATGCGTTTAGTCTGTGGATGATATAGACGATAACCTTTACTTTCAGAATTGTACCCAACAAAAATACATTTTACTGCCTTGTCATCCAATTTTCTGCGATGTTGTTCAGGCACTAGTGCATATGCCAAACAACCAAAAACACGCAGATGAGCAACAGATGGCTTGCGGTCATGCCAAGCCTCATATGGAGTGATAGACTGCAGTGCTTTAGTGGGACACCTGTTCAGTACATATGCTGTACACATGACAGCCTCAAGCCAGAAACTATGTGGTAAAGCCTGACTCTTGACCATGCACCTCGCCATCTCCATGAGTGACCTGTTCTTTCGTTCAGCAACTCCATTTTGTTGAGGTGTATACGGCGCTGTACACTGGTGTTTTATCCCACGTTCAGCCAGAAATGCATGAAAATCAGAAGACATATATTCCCCCCCTCGATCAGAACGGAGGGTGCCCATTTTACATGCTGATAGATTTTTAGCCAAAACCAAAAACTATTTAAAGCACATGAACACTTCGGACTTTGCTTTGAGTGGATATACCCATGCATGCCTAGAAAAATCATCAATGAAAGTCACGAATCAGGCCTTGTTAATGTAGCATAAATCAAGCTACCCACCAAACTTTGATAAAGCTTCATGTCTTTGAATTCTTCTCCTCCATATTAACTCAATTTGTGATTCACTTCCATTGGAGTTGGTGCTATCCTACAATCTTCCATTTTAAACTTGATTAGCAAATTCTTCAAATACCTTTCTTGAGTCACATATATCCTATGTTGAGTATATGAAATCTCCATTTCAAAGAAATATGACAAATTTCCTAGGTCATTGATCTTGAATTCTTTCTCCATCTACTTCTTAAGCATTTGTATGCCTTTCTCATATGTACCTGTAAGTATTATGTCATCAACATATATATATATATATATATATATATATCCTTCCTCACTTGCTTTGACTAACAAGCTACTATTTGTCTTTGATGCTTGGAGACCAAGTTCCTTCAAGAACTTTACAAGCCTGTAATTACATGCCCTTGGGGCCTGCTTCAAGCCATACAAAGCTCTCTTGAGCTTACACACATGATCTTGATAAAATTGATCTTTAAAACCATAAGGCCAATAGCTATCAGAGTCCTTATGGTTGTCGTCTTTGCAATAGGACTATAAGTTTCATCATAGTCCACACCATATCTTTGTGCATATCCTTTTACAACAAGTCTGGCTTTGTACCCAGACACACTTCCATATGCAAATCGTTTTGTTTTGTAAACCCATTTACATCCAATTACCTTTTGATTAATATGTACCAATTCCCAAGTCTCATTCTCAATGAGAGCATCATACTCTTCCTTCATAGCTTTTTCCCAATTATCCTTTCCTTTGGCTTCATCATATGTGGATGGATCTTCATCTTCTTTTATCATGTAAGCATAATCTTTAGTAGTCAAGAATGAAGTATCATAGCTATACCTTATGGGTTGCCATTTATGCCTTGATGATCTCCTAAGTTCTCCACTTCTTGAAGTTCTTGGTTCATCACATTCTCGATCAAACCTTGACATTTCTTCATCTTCAACTAGTACTTCATCATTCTCTTCTTCCTCAAAGATTTGAACCTTTGATTTACCTTTCTTCTGATTCAATGTTTCTTCAAGACCTACATAAGCACTATTTGTACCTGAGTACCAAGTACCTTGCTCATCAAATGTGACATCCTTTGATACAAGGAATTGCTTTCTAAATGGACTCCTCAACCTGTATCCCATTTGCTTATCATCATAACCAATGAACACATATTTTTCAGCCTTTGGCTCCAATTTATGCCTTAATTTAGAAGCAACATAAGCATAGGCTAAGCAACCAAATACTTTGCAATGATCTAATGTAGGTCTCTTACCCCACCAAGCTTCATATGGTGTCATACCCTGCAAAGCTTTACATGGTAGCCTATTAAGAAAGTATGTGGCTATATTTACAGCCTCAACCCACAAATAATTAGGGAACTTCTTCTCTTTCATCATTGATCTTGCAAACTCAACAAGAGTTCTATTTCTCCTTTCTATTACACCATTTTTTTGAGGAGAGTACCTACAAGTAACTTCTCTCTTTATACCTATATTCCACAAATAATCACTGAATTCATTTGAGAAATACTTTCCCCCTCCATCTGATCTCAATGTCTTCAACTTTTGTCATGTAACCCTCTCTGCATATACATGATAGTGTTTAAATGTACTAAACATTCTGACTTATCTTTGATCACATAAATAGTGATCCACGTGGTAGCATCATCAACATAAATGACATAATATCTTGAACCATTTATGCTAGAGTCCTTTGAAGGACCCCATACATTTGTATGCACCAATTCAAGTCTTTTTGAAAACATGAAACCATGATTGTTATATGATTGCTTATGAGCCTTATCTAATTGACATGCTTCACATATGTATGTCATGTGTTGACTTGCAACATTAGGTAATCCAAATACCGAACCATTATTAATCATCTCTTTGATACCTCTTTCATTAAAGTGTCCAAGCCTTTTGTGCCACAGATCCAACTCAAAAATATTTTTCTCTCCATATGTGAACAAGGCATGTCCAACATTAGCTTGTACCTTCAATATGAAAAGCCTCCCTTTAGCTTTTCCTTCACACTTTGTCTTTTTTAATCTTCAAATGTTGGATTTTGTATGTCTGCAATAGTCACGGTCTTCCTTTCCTTCAACTTTGATCAAATCTCCAAAAGAAAATTTATACTTGAGTTTAGAAGACCTCTATATCAAGCATGACTCAAAACCTTCTTCAATTTTGGATAATCTTTACCAAACTACGAATCTCTATCACTTCTATGAATTGTAACTTCACTCTAAAAAGTCTGCTTCACAAAACTCTTTCATTGACTAATGTAATGGTTAAAGTTTTCTATGAAACTTTGTCACAACACTCCTCTAATTTCTTTGCAGCTATTACAAGTGAAATTTCTTCAAAAGAACTTATAGAACTTCATATTTACTTCACTAAGTAAACCTATGTCTTAAACAAGCTTTCTCTATAGGCGACTTTTACATATGCAACTTTCACTACTTGATTCTCTCAATCTACAATCCATTTAATCAAACGATTTTAGATATAGATAGCTTACCTTCCAACTTAGATTTTGAGTCCTCAGTTGTGTAAAACTTTACACTCTACACTAAGATCTGATCAAATCATTGGCCATCATTTTGTGCTTGTTTCAGAAGTCACTTACTACATTTACACATACAAATGTTCCTACTCACAATTCTCTTAGCCTATTTTCAATTGGACTCTCAAAACTTGACCATATATGCAATAACTATGGACTTAGACACATACAAAAGGATTTCTAAACTGATCAAGCACAGAAGGATAAATGAGGAAAAGATCGACGTGCAATTCTCAAAAAACTTCTTCTATTGAACTCATCTTACATCTGATGGATAATGCTCATTCAACTTATGATCTCCTCCTCTCTATATCATCTATATTTCTTCTCTCAGATGTATCCCATCCATATACAAGTATATATAGGCATATCTATACATATTCATCAGTATTACAAAAGTATTTTTGAACTAATTACAAACTTAATGTACATATGTATACAAGTAATTTTCCTCTGAGTCTTCTCTTTACGTCATGCTTCATCCTTTGTTCTTTTCTTTATCCTTCAATCTTCATTCTTCATTGTAATCATCAATTAATGATTTTCCTACCCCAACAAGTATGCTCAGTAAGTTTCATGTGATTTTGAGACTACAACTAGAGAGGTGTGGTCGATGCCCTAGATGAAGTGGTGAACTGCTCTGGTACCAATTGTTGGAGTTAGACATTTGCAGAACCATGTGAAACACACAAGGAAGAAGAAGAAGCTTGGAGCACAACACACAATACTGAATGTATTACCACTAGAATGTACAAAGATCAATAGCCCATTAGGGCAATAGGCATATATATAAGTTAGGGGAAAAAACCTCCTAAAGGGGGGAAAAAGTGCCCCGACAGTCCTAGAGTATTCACACACATCACTACCTAAATATATCAACAAGCACCTAGTGTTAGATGGCTAAGCTTTGTAATTGAAGCTAATGAGGAGGGAAAATGGCTCTTTACAAGGATCATTGGAAGGACATAGCTATCTATCCAAGCTAAGTAGTTTCGAGGTTGATGTTTTCATTTCAATTCTTGCTTTGCTCTTTGCTTTCATGCAGATTGCATTTAATTATCATCGAAGCATGGTATAAGTGTTCATTTTTAATCATTTTTATGGAAATTTTATGAACATTAATGAAAGCTAAACAAGTGATCATAACACATCAAGCACCCTGAAAATTGCCATGCATTCAAAAGCTTGTCCATGGAAATGAATGATTGTTTGTGCATTTATCCTTCCAAAAGAATGCTTTCAATACACAACACAAGCATGTGTGCACACAAGAAATGTGTGCTAGCATGTAAGGAATAAAAGTTAGTATGTTTGTGCATAGATGCATGACATGAATGCATTGCAATCTTGAGAATTGCTTAAATTAGTTTAGGGCATGAAAATTAAAAACATGCCAACACATGCATGTAAGAATATGCATTTGCATGCAAGCACATGAATTTGCATATATAAGGGTATAATTTTTTGCAAAATAAATACAAGAGTGTACTTTCGTAGTAGTTGGCTTACTTTTTAAAGCTCAAGTCTAACATTTGGGAAGATAGAAAACTAGTTAGTTGCAAAGTTATGCTAGCTACAACCTTGCCACTCAAGTAACTAGTAGTCTCTTTCCCAAGGTGATACTAAGGTATCACATACTTAATTAAGAGTTATTAAGTATGCTAGATGTCTAGCTTGGTAAAATTAGGCACAAGCAAAAATCCAAGTATTCAACTTTCTTGCCATCTTGATGGGCACGAATACGTGAATACTTGGAAACATATGTGAGATTTTACACTTTCTTGTGTAACGTCTCATGCATCCAAATAGGATGATGACTTAAGATAGTTCTTAAAGTTTCATGAGCACTTTGAACTGAATGTTCTCACTTGATTCGATCCTATGAAGTGATGGAAATAAAAAAAAGAGTGATGGAACTTAACATAAATTGAATTTTCAAAGTTCCATAGATGGTTGTTATGTTCCATAGTTGCATCCATAGGAAGGATGCAATGTCCCAAGAAAAAGAATTTTTGAAAGATCTCCTCCTCTTAGAAGAGTTAGATGTACTTTGTGATTTCATCTAAGATATTTTCAATACCAAGACAAGCCATCTTTAGGGCATGAGATAGTTCTTAAAGATAAGAACTTAAATGAAATAGTCTATTCTTCTATTTCATGAGTCACATCATTTTTCTACCATATTCAAGGTGAATTTCTCTTTTGGAAAGGCATAAGTTCATAAGTATGTTAGGATAAGTACATGATGTACTTTTGAAAAATATTCTAAAGATAGAAGCAAGCTTTGATTTCTTTTCAAGTATATTTTCTAGAAAAAAGGAAAAAATCATTAAGCCTAAATGATGGTTAGAAAAGGGAAAGAAAACATATTTAGGATATAGATGTTTAGCCAACCAAGTTGTCTAGAAAATCATTTTCTTGTATCCTAAAGTTTAGAAAATATGGGATCCTAAAACCTAAAGGTTGTTGTAAAACACAAAGGTAGTTGTAGCATGCCCAAGTTCTACCTAGTATGAGGAGAATATCATTAGCTTTTTGACATGATAAAGAAGAAAATGATGTGTTCATAGTAAGATTATTTTAAGTTGGTTCAATGTTTAAGAGATGCTTGTACTCTAAACTATGCAACCATAGTGGGTTTTTGAAATACATTTGAATTACTCAAGTAGCAAAGAAAGATTTCCCAATGATAATAATTTTTGTTTCGAACTCATGAAGAGGAATACATATCATATAAATGAAAGTTCAAGTCAAACTTTTATGATGGAATGGGAAACTGTATCCTAAGGAGATATTTATCCTTTAGTTTGACACTCGGGAAATGAACACAACTCAAGCAATAAAGCTTCAGAATATTATCCAAAAGTCTATAATTCCTTTCAAATATCATTCAAACAGTGCAAAGTTTTCCAAGATGAATCATTTTCTCATGTTGTTGATTCCTTAGGAGGAATGTTGTTGATTCCTTAGGAGGAACATTATTGATTCCTCCGAACGAATCTAAAGTACATGAAGAATAAAATTCTCCCTAGTCAAGAGAACAAAATCCTTCAAGCTATTTAAATAGCAAGTAGTTACCAAGAAGTCCCAAACTACCAATACTTAAATTCCAAGTATTAACATAATCCATAGGTGTATCAACCTTGAAGATATTCTTAGCTTTAGAATCTGAAAGGCATTAGCCCATGTTTGGGCTTGAGTTGAGGGAAAGATCTGTAAAAAATCCCATGGGTAAGCCAAGAAGCTTTAGAAAGTGTTGAGAGATCTTAAAGATAAAGACTAAGTCTTTATTCTTGTTGCAAGGTCAACAAGAATTGATTAGGCTTGGCAATGGTTATCCAAGAAATTGTGATTGGAACTACTCTAAGTTTGCCCAAGTAGCGGCAATAAACCTCATGCATGACTCATGAGTGTAACCTCTTTAAGAACATAGTCCTCATTTGGATTGAACTTTGGAATTAAGATTTTTCCAAAATTAAGGTATACATAAGTGAAAGGGTCTACATATACCAACATGTTTGACCTCAAAAGTTCTTTGCAAGACCTAGTAGGTGTATGAATTGAATATAACACCTTTGTCTTAGCTCTTAATATTTGTTCCAACAAGGATTCGATAAAGGATCATAAAAGATTATCACGCAAATATTAAAAAAAAAAACAAGAAAGCATCAATCGGGTTATCTCTTTCTTGGGAAAGTGTATTGAGGCAATCTACTCAAACCGTGAGAAGAAAGGATAAAGAAATGAAGGAGAGTTTTTATCTCACATTCAGATTGGAAGTGACGTATATAAAACTTCACCATGTCAAAATTCTAAATCAAGTTCACATTCAAAGGTTTTCAAGTTTCCAAGGCAAACCATGAAATCATGAAACGATCATGTGAAGCAATCAAAATCTAGAATATCAAGTTAGAAGTAATTCCTTAAAACTTTAAAATTCTTTTAAACAATTTGAGGGGGAAAGTACTCTATAAAGATATGTTTGGAATTTATGATAAGTATCACTCACACATCAATGTGAATATAAAATAGGTGGTATGGGAAACCATATTTTATACTCAGATTGATGTAGGAAAGATGGTATGGGACATAGAACTATGAGATGATAAGTATTTTTTGGTCCCATAATGAATCTTGAAGTAAGATTGGATCCTCAAGGGAATTCAGACTTTGAAGGAAAAGTTTAAATTCAAGGAGGATAAAAGAATAATCTTACAAAACACTTCAAGATAAAGTGTTTTATGAGATACTTCAAGTTAAAATATTTTTGATTAAAAAATACTCGTACTTTTTTGAAGAAGTAAGACTTTGAAATGATATTTTCAACCAAGGTTCAACTGACTAAGTCAAGCACCAAGTTCCTAGTGTAACTTTGTAAATTTAATCTTTTGACTCAAAGGAATGCCCAAGAATTGCATTCCCAACCGTAGTGGGTCAACACACTAGTGTTGGATACCACAGAGTATCTTGTGGTTGGATGATGTTGAGCTTTACTCAATCAATCTTTTTAAGAATCCAACTTATTTCTTTTACAGATACATAAATTGCTTTAATACCTTGTTGAAAGAGATATTTGAGAAGTTGAAGTCTTGAGTCACCTAGAATTTGAATCATAACAAGTTCAAGTATCTTAGAAGTTTGAGTTGGTTGCACAAAGCTTTATTTCTTTTTTTTTGCTTTCCAAATCTTTTGGATTTGACTCTATTAGTGTATTTGATTCTTTTCACAAAAGTCCAGGGGTTAGCTGGTTGGAATCAGGTAACCAAATTAAACATCCCAGGTAGATGTTTTGTACAAGAACCCATTCAATTTTTAAAAGATCATGATCCTAAGTTGATGCTTCAAGTTACCTAGGATAACTCTAGTGACTTTCATAGATTTCAGTACATTCTTGAAAAGAAAAGTTACAAACTTAAAGCTAAAGTCTTTGAGAAAAGTGTCCTAAGTTGGACAATTATCATTTTGGATTTGACTTGTTTAAGATAAATTAAGGTTGACCAAAAGTAAATGGAAAACTTTCTGTTACATCCTAGATAGGATTTCAAGCCCATTAAGACAAAGTGGTCCTCCAGTTTGGTGAAAAGAATCAAGTAAATGTTGGTTGGGAGTGTATCATAGTACAAAAATTTAAGTTATATGTTTGGGACAACCAAACTTCTAGTTTTCTAAATCAAATTCAAATGAATCAAGAGTTCTCAAAGTCTTATCAGGCATAGGAATCCCATCTTAATTAGAATGTGTTGATATACTTAGGTAGTGATGTGTGTGAGCACACTAGGACCACCGGGGCACTTTTTTCCCTCCTTAGGAGATTTTTTTCCCTCGGCTTGTATATACGCCTATTGCCCTAATGGGCTACTTATCTTTGTACATTTTCTAGTAATACATCAGTATTGTGTGTTGTGCTCCAAGCTTCTTCTTCTTCCTTGTGCTATTTGCGTGCTTTCGCAGACGTCTAACTCCAACAATTGGTATCAGAGCAGGTCGTTGCTTCATTTTAGGCTGCCATCAACATATTCGCACGAAATTTGGTGAGCATACTCAGGGTGTTTCAAAGATCAAAATAGATTCCACTTGTGGTGCCAAAATCACAGTCTGAGCTCGTTTCGGCCTCCAAATGCACTATCACAACACTTCTACAGGCTATTTCGTCTTTTTGTGCCAAAGGTATATACCAATTTCTGTTTGCTAGTATAAGCGTCTCGAAGTCTACTACAAGTCTAGCAGACTCTGGGTAGTTGTGTTCAACTTTTTGAGATACAGTCAATTTCTTGCATCAAGCTATTTTAGTCACTGGCCATGGCTGAAAGCAATGATGTATTCCGTATGTTGGCTGTTGAGGATAAGTTGGATGGTACCAACTACCCATTATGGGCTTATATGATGCGACATGTATTGGTTGCAAAAGGATTGTGGAACATTGTGCAGGGTGTTGAAAGACGTCCTGTTACACCTGTAACAATAGGTACGGCAAATAGAGGTGCTGGAGCTGATGGAGATGGTGTCGAAGATGATATTGTGCAGATTCCTATTCGTGCTGCTGTTTCTACTGCACCTACTGTAGAGCAGATTTGTTGGGATGGCAGAGATGCCCAGGCACATGCATTGATAGCTTTGTCTATCAAACGTGCCATTATTCCTCATATTCGCTCTTGCAGAATAGCTAAGGATGCTTGGGATACACTTACCACATTGTACCAAGCTAGGAATGAGGCTCGTGTTGCTTACCTCCAAAAACAGTTGGAGAGTGAGCACATGAATGAAGGTGATTCTATGGACAGTTTCCTAACAAAGATCAGAGACTTGAAGGAATAGTTGATTTCTGCTGATGAGGTTATACCAGATAGCTCACTTATGCAGACCGTTCTGAATGGTCTTCCTGATTCATATCAGAGTTTTGATTCTACTCTTCAGTTGATGATGAAAGGCAATCCAAATGCCTTGTCATTTGAGGAGTTAGTCTCTGTTCTGTTGCAGGAAGATCAGTCTAGGAAGAACAACTCCATTATGCGTGTTGCAGATCAAGCTTTCCTAGCTAGTCAGAAGGGCAAAGGAAAATGGAGTTCTTCTACTAATAAGCAGAAATCTGCAAATGCTACACATTCGAAGAACCAAGACAAAGATGAGAAAAAATCAAAAAAGCAAAAATTGTTTTGTAAGTACTCAAAAGGGAATGATCATATCATAAAGAACTGTTCAAAACTGGCTGCAAAAGAGGCAAAGAAGAAAGAGGCTGGAAGGGTTGTTGTAGAAGCCTCTACACCAAAAACGGAGTCTGCTAATCTTGTGCAGGAAGAAGAATAGGCATTCACTACTGTTTGTAGTTTTGACCCATCTTCTAATGAGCAGTGCATGTCTGCGGTAGACTCAGATGTTTGGTACTTTGACAGTGGGGCGACCAAACATATTACCTCCCAGCGCAGTTTCTTCTCTTCACTCGAGCCTACCCCTACAGGGAATACTGTTACATGCGCCAACAACTCCTCTTATCCTGTTATGGGAGTTGGTAAGATCATTTTGACTACTGCTGATGGTAGTTCTTTCACTTTGTTAGATGCTTTATTAATGCCAGGAATCAAGAAGAATCTGTTATCAGTTTCTGCATTAACCAAGATTGGATTGGTTTTGAAATTTGTTGATGACAGATGTACAGTTCATGATCTGTCAAATGGCAATGTTATTATTGCTTCTGGCATTTTATGTCGTGGGCTGTATAAGCTCATAGACTATGAAAGATCTGAAAATGATTTGGCATGTGCTGTAAATGATTCTCAGGCTATGTCAGATGCAAAGCTTTGGCATGCATGCTTTGGTCATCTAAATTTTGCTAGTTTGCTGCGCCTGCAGAAATCTGAAATGGTGTCCTCTTTGCCCAAACTTGAGGCAGCTGGAAAACATGTTTGTGAAGGCTATATTTTGGGCAAAATGCAGCGTTCCTCCTTTCCAAAAGATGGTTCAGTTCGGGCTACACAGAAATTGCAGCTTGTACATAGCGATGTCTATGGTCCTATGTAGACACCCTCTTTTGCAAATTACCTTGTATAAGCTCATAGACTATAAAAGATCTGTGAATGATTCAACATGTGCAGTTCATGATTCTCAGGCTATGTCAGATGCAAAGCTTTGGCATGCACGCTTTGGTCATCTGAATTTTGTTAGTTTGCTACGCCTGCAGGAATATGATATGGTGTCTTCTTTGCTCAAGCTTGAGGCACCTGGAAAACATGTTTGTGAACGCTGTATTTTGGGCAAAATGCAGCGTTCCTCCTTTCGAAAAGATGGTTCAGTTCGGGCTACACAGAAATTGCAGCTTGTACATAGTGATGTCTGTGGTCCTATGCAGACACCCTATTTTGGAAATTACCTTTACTTTGTGACTTTCATTGATGATTTTTCCCAGCATGCATGGGTATATCCACTCAAAGCAAAGTCCGAAGTGTTCATGTGCTTTAAACAATTTTTGGTTTTGACTAAAATCTGTCAGCATGTAAAATGGGCACCCTCCGTTCTGATCGAGGGGGGGAATATATGTCTTCTGATTTTAATGCATTTCTGGCTGAACGTGGGATAAAACACCAGTGTATAGTGCCGTATACACCTCAAGAGAATGGAGTTGCTAAACGAAAGAACAGGTCACTCATGGAGATGGCAAGGTGCATGGTCAAGAGTCAGGCTTTACCACATAGTTTCTGGCTTGAGGCTGTCATGTGTGCAACATATGTACTGAACAGGTGTCCCACTAAAGCACTGCAGTCTATCACTCCATATGAGGCTTGGCATGACCGCAAGCCATCTGTTGCTCATCTGCGTGTTTTTGGTTGTTTTGCATATGCATTAGTGCCTACACAACACCGCAGAAAATTGGATGATAAGGTAGTAAAATGTATTTTTGTTGGGTACAATTCTGAAAGTAAAGGCTATCGTCTGTATCATCCACAGACTAAACGCATTCTGGTTAGCCGTGATGTTGTTTTTGTGGAAGATGCTATTTAGCCATTGCTTTCATGTACCAAGGAGACATCTGTTAGCTCCAAAGACATGTATGATACTTTGATGCCTCTTTTTACAGGTGGACAGTCTAGTGCTGGTCCTACTGAGGCAACTTCTCAGCCTTTGCAGGTCTCATGTGATGATGCAGATAATTCTATTTCTGATGCAGATGTACATGATGCACTTATTGATGAGAGAGCTCATATTGAGCAGGCAAGAACTATGCCAAAATGGCTGGTGCAGACTTTGCGTGACAACAAATAATATTAGAGAGGGTGGAGAACTTGGTGCAAATTCCAATCCAAGGTTTGATATTTCAAATTATGAAGAGCATGACTTAAGTCATAAAACAGAGGAAACGAGATAAGAGAAGATGACCGATTCAAGTGAATAGCGCAATCTAAACTTGTCAGATCACCCTTATCGCTTGGATCGATCGTGTTAGCAAACTACTGGGAGAGACTTCAAAAAGTGACTTTGCGTAAAGGTTTGATGGAGAGTGTTAATCTCCAAAAGAACAAGCTACTCTTGGATTAATGATCAATTATAAACCTTTCTCAATTTGGAGGATTAATGATCAATTATAAAGATTTTGAATAAACTTTGAAGAAGATGATTCTACAGAAAGTCTGCTGCACATATCTCTCTCATTGACTTATCAAATGTGTAAAGTTTTTGCTTAACCTTTGCACAAGGTGTTGCCTATAGTTTGCGCACCTTGTCCAAGTTAAATCATTCCAAAAGACTTAGTAGATCTTGAGAAATGACCTCAACAAATCACCTATGTCTAAAACTGTTCTTCTAAGAAGTCCATTCAGACACCTATAACTTCTAACACTTGGTTCTCTGAATCTAGAACCCATTTATGCAAATGCTTTTAGTCAAAGGTAGCTTACGTTCCAACTTAAAGAATGAGTGCTTGCTTGCTCAAAACTTTACACTATGGAAGGAGAACTAACCAAAACATTAGCATCAAATTTTGCGCCTCCTACAACTTCTCTACTTTCCAATTACACATATAAATGTTCCTACACTCAATTCTCTCAGCCTGATCACAATTAGAAGCTCAAAATTTGTGCAGAGGTCAATCAACTATAGACTTAGACTTGTACAAAGGATTTCACAAAAGATTCAACACACAAGGAGAATACTCACAAAGATCAGGCGCAACATTTTGCATTTCTGAGAAATTTACAACTGAGTGATGAGAGAGATTCTACTCACTTCTAAAATGTCTAATGACATCTAATTCTTCTCAAAACTTATTCTAACACATTCTCACATATTTGCCCCGACATTTTTCCTTGTATATATAGGCAAATATTTACAAGCTCATGACTATACAAAAGTATAAGTAAACTATCTCTGAATTAATGTACATATGTGTACAAATCTTCATCTTCTGGATATGCACTACTTTCAAGCTTCATAACTTGATCTTTTCTTTAGTCCTTGGCTTCAATTATTCATCAAAACATCAATTGTTGATTGCCCTACACCAACAGCTCCCCCTCAATCATAAATTGAGGTTTTCTCTATCTTCTTTATACGTGCCATGTCTTTGAAACTCTGTAGGTTTGGTCCATCCAAACTTTTGGTTAGCATATCAGCTATCTAATCTTTTGTTGATGTATGTATTACTTCAATCTCTTTATCCATCACCTTCTCTCTTAGAAAGTGATACTGAATCTCAATGTGTTTGGTCCTAGCATGAAAAACAGGGTTAGTAGCTAAATACAATGAACTCATGTTATCTCCATGAATAGTGGGTGTACTCTGAATAATGTCAAAACTCTTCATAAGAGTCTTAAGCCATATCACTTCCTTTGCAACTTCCACCATACCTTTCTACTCAGCCTCTGTAGATGATAAAGCAACTGTGTGTTGCTTCTTTGAACACCAAGAGATTAACTTATCTCCCACATAACACAAGTATCCATATGTTGATCTCCTATCATCTGGATTACCTGCCCAATCTGCATCACTATATATCTTGATGTTTGTATCTGATGTAAAACCATAATACAAAACCTCTTTGATTGTACCCTTAATGTACCTGAACACTCTTTCTCCTCCAATCCAATGTCCTTTCCTAGGACAATGCATGAATTGAGACAATACTCCAACTGCATATGAAAAGTCAGGCCTAGTTAAAGTAGCATAGATCAGACTACTAACCAAACTTTGATATAGCTTCATATCTTTGAACTCTTCTCCTCCATATCTGCTTAATTTGTGATTCACCTCCATTGGAGTAGGTGCTACCCTGCAATCATTCATTTTAAACTTGATCAACATGTTCTTCAAGTACCTGTCTTGAGTTATATACACTCCATGTTGAGTGTAAGAGATCTCCATGCCCAAGAAATATGACAAGTCTCCCAAGTCACTAATCTTGAACTCTTTCTCCATTTGCTTCTTTAGGCTTTGAATGCCTTTCTCATCTGTACCTGTAAGAATTATATCATCAACATATATGCACATGTAAATGAACCCATCATCACTTGCTTTAACAAGCAAGCTACTATCTGCTTTAGATACTTGAAAACCTAGTTCTTTCAGGAACTTCACAAGTCTATAATTCCATGCCCTTGGGGCCTGCTTCAAACCATACAAAGCTCTCTTTAGCTTACATACATACTCTGGATATCTTTCATCTCTGAATCCTTGTGGTTGCTCAATGAAAACATCATCTGAAATATAACCATTTTGAAAAGCATTCTTCACATCTAATTGAGATAACTTCCAACCTTTACATGCAACAATGGCTATGAGTGTCCTGATGGTTGTCATCTTTGCCACAGAACTATAGGTCTCATCATAATCTATACCATATGTCTGAGCAAACTCTTTCACAACAAGTCTAGCTTTATATCTAGACACACTACCATCAGCAAATCTCTTTGTCTTGTAGACCCATTTGCATCCAATAATCTGTTGACTATTTGGTTTAGGAACCAAATCCCATGTCTGATTCTCCATCAATGCATCATACTCTTCCTGCATAGATTTCTCCCAATTTTCCTTACCTTTTGCCTCTTCATATGTAGAAGGGTCTTCATCTGCCTTTATCATATAAGCATAATCTTTCGTAGCCAAAAAAGAAGTATCATAGCTATACCTTGTAGGTTGCCATTTGTGACTTGTTGACGTTCTCAGTTCTCCACTTCTTGAGGTTTCTAGTTCATCACGTTCTGGATGAAATCCTGGCACTTCTTCAACTTCAACCTGTACTTCATTGTTTTCTTCTTCATCAAATATCTGAACCTTTGACTTACCTTTCTTTTGATTCACAATTTCTTCATCACCTGCATAAATATTGATTGTACCTGCATACCAAGTACCTTGCTCATCAAATGTAACATCCTTAGACACAAGGAATTATTTTGTGGATGGACTCCACAACCTATATCCCATCTGCTTATCATCATATCCAATAAACACATATTTTTCAGCTTTAGGTTCCAATTTGTGCCTTAATTGAGATGGCACATATGCATATGCCAAACATCCAAATACTTTGCAATGATCTAGAGTAGGTCTCTTACCCCACCATGCCTCATATGGTGTCATACCGTGCAAAGCTTTACATGGTAACCTATTAACCAAATAAGTAGCTCTATTTACAGCCTCAGCCCACAAGTAATTTGGGCAATTTTTCTCCTTCATCATGGATCTTGCAAACTCAACAAGAGTTCTATTCCCCCTTTCTGCTACACCATTTTGTTGAAGAGAGTACTTGCAAGTAATTTCCCTTTTTATACCTACATTCCACAAGTAATCACTGAAATCATTAGAGAAATACTCTCCCCCTCCATCTGACCTTAGTCTCTTCAACTTATGACCTATAATTCTCTCTGCATACACATGATAATGTTTGAATGTATTGAATACCTCTGACTTATCTTTGATAATATAGATAGTGATCCATCTGGTAGCATCATCAACATAAATCACATAATACCTTGAACCATTGATACTGAAATCCTTTGATGGTCACCACACATCTGTGTGTACCAACTCAAGCTTTTCTGAATACATAAAACCATGCTTGGAAAAAGATTTCTTATGAGCTTTACCTAATTGACATGCCTCACATCTGTATGTCATATGTTGACCTGCAATATTAGGCAATCCAAGCACTGAACCATTATTAACCATATCTTTGATACCTCTTTCATTGAAATGGCCAAGCCTCTTGTGCCAAAGATCCAACTCAGAGATCTTATGTCCTCCATAAGTGAAAAAAGCATGACCAACATTACCTTGGATCTTCAATGTGAACAATCTTCCTTCTTTCTTCCCTGAAATAATTTGTTTATACCCATTGCTAGGGTCTTCCACAAACACTCCTTCATTAGTGAACCTAACTTCATAACCTTTTTCAACAATTTGTCCTACACTTATCATATTCTTTGGAATTGTAGGAACATTCAAAACCTTACTCAAGAGAGTACTAGCATCCTTGGACTTCACTGATCCAATTGACTTTACATTGTGCTTTGTATTGTCACCTGTTTGAACTACATGGTTAGTTACCTTACTATCTAAATCAGTTATCAAAGCCACTCAGGTGATTGCTACACCCTGAATCAATGTAGAAGACTCTTTGGTCTTCACTTTGCCTTTCACAAGTTGCATTCATTATCAATGTTGAATCCTCCTTCTGATCTGAAGCATAATTGTAGTAGGTATTGTTGTATTGTTGACTTTAGAATCCTCTACCTGCATTTCTTCCAAAGTAACCTCTACTACTCTACCTCTAAAATTACCTCTTTGATTTCTGCCACCTCTTCCTCTTGAATTAGAATTCTGATTATATCCACCATTACTCGGAGTATTATGCCAACAATCATTAGCTAAGTGATTTGTCTTACCACAAATCCAGCAAGCTTTGACTTCATCTTTATGACTCCTGCCCCTTCCTCTACCTTTGCCACTTCCTCTTCCTCTTATGAAGTTAGCTTGGCTAGTTGTGCCTTCATCTTCATTTGCTTGTTGCTTCCCTTTGCTATTCTTCTTCTTATCCTTTCAATCCATTGCTTGACCTGCACTCTTATCACTTTCACCTTTGACATCCTACTCAAAAGTTAGCATGTGTCCTAGCAATTGATTTAGGTCAGGAGTAAAATGATCTAGTGATAATTCAATAGACAAAATGAATGGCTTCCATTTATCATCACCTCTCAAACCTGTAAGGATTTGCCTTACCAATTTATCCTCCTTAATGTCTTCATCAATTGCTCCTAATGCATCTGCAATGTCCTTCATCCTTGTTACATAATCTGAGATGGATTGAGAGGCCTTCTTTTTGAATGTAGTAAATTCTATCCACAAGGATGCCTTCCTTGACTTTGTGGTGTTTTGAAAATGCTCCTCCAAAGCATTCCAAATATCACTTGCACTTTCAAGACCTCTAATATGAGGTAGCAAGTAGTCATTAAGTGCCATATAGATAATACTCCTAGCTTGAGCATCTCTTTTCATCCAATTCTTCAAATCTGATAATTCCTCCCTAGTTGGAACACTAGGATCTCTGAACTGAGGCTTTTCTTCTTCACCTGTAATATAATGTATCAAGTCTTTGCTCATAAGATGAGCTTCCATCCTCATTGACCATGCTCGAAAGTTCTCTCTATCCAACTTCTCTATTTGAAGAGAATCTCCCATCCTTTCTTCACCTGTGTATTAATCCTTCAAGCTTTATGAAGAATAAAGTTACCTTTACTTCGAATGATACTCCTTTTGTCTTCTTTGATGTCTTATGGCCTCCTTCTCAAGCTTTGCTCTCAATCTTTCACCTTTTGAATCTTTAATTGTTGAATTCTTTATGACTGCAGTAGTCGGGGTCCTTCTTCCTTCAATTTTGATACTTCCTACTCTGATACCACTGATGGAGAGTGTTAATCTCCAAAAGAACAAGATACTCCTGAAGTTAGACCACCTCTATATCAAGAGTAACTCCAAGCCTTTCTCAATTTGGAGGATTAATGATCAATTATAAAGATTTTGAATAAACTGTGAAGAAGATGATTCTACAAAACGTCTGCTGCACATATCTCTCTCATTGACTTATCAAATGTGTAAAGTTTTTTATAAAGCTTTGCAGAAGGTGTGACCTAAAATTTGCGCACATTCTCCAAGTTAAAGCATTCCAAAAGACTCAGTAGATCTTGATAAATGACCTCAACAAATCACCTATGTCTAAAACTGTTCTTCTGAGAAGTCGATTCTGACACCTGTAACTTCTAACACTTGCTTCTCTTAATCTAGAACCCATTTATGCAAATGTTTTTAGCCATAGGTAGCTTACCTTCCAACTTAAAGAATGAGTGCTTGCGTGCTCAAAAATTTACAGTATGGAAGGAGAAATGACCAAAACATTAGCATCGAATTTTGCACCTCCTGCAACTTCTCTACTTTCCACTTACACATATAAATGTTCCTACACTCAATTCTCTCAGCCTGATCACAATTAGAAGATGAAAATTTGTACAGAGGTCAGTCAACTAGAGACTTAGACTTGTACAAAAGCATTCCACAAAAGATTCAACACAGAAGGAGAATACTCAGAAAGATCGGGTGCAACATTTTTCATTTCTAAGAAATTTACAACTGAGTGATGAGAGAGATTCTACTCACTTCTAAAATGTCTAATGACATCTAATTCTCCTAAAAATTTATTCTAACACATTCTCGCATATGTGCCCCGACATTTTCCTTGTATATATAGGAAAATATTTACAAGCTCATGATTATACAAAAGTATAAGTAAACTATCTCTGAATTAATGTACATATGTGTACACATCTTCATCTTCTGGATATGCACTTCTTTCAAGCTTCATAACTTGATCTTTTCTTCAGTCCTTAGCTTCAATTCTTCATCAAAACATTAATTGTTGATTGCCCTACACCAACAAGGTTTGACTCATGATTATAAAAACAACTTGCAATAGCTCATCTCATGCAAGGTTGCTTAAAGGGGATGCTATGTTTAAATGGATAATACGACCGATGCAAGCAATAGGGGCAATCCAAAATTCTCTGATTCCTCGTATCGCTTGTATTGGTCATGTCCTCTTTCTTCTTTACGTTCTTCTCTATCTTCTCCAATTTAAACTTTCCAACAAGAATGAAGTAAGAAACCCGCAATGCAGTCATATTTGTGACACAACCAAATTTAATTGGACCATGCAATGAACTTTTGTTTAACTCTCAAGAGGTTCAATACAACTATATATTTCTCAAGGCATATAAATATTGATAAGGCAAATAAATATGGTTACAATGACCATCTTCCAGATCAAGATTGACATAAGTACATACAATTTGTACATGAATAAGTCTTCCAACCTATGTTGGTTTTACAATAGATTTCAATCTTAGACTCAAAGATGATTCATCCCTTTCTATCCTTTTTGGAGCCCTCTTTTCTTTGATGCTTGTGGCCCTTTTTGGAGCTTTCACCTTGACTCATTTTCTTGGTCCCATGGTTCAATGGTGAGTGAAGAGAATGCCCTTTCTTTTTTTTTGTCAGACTTCTTTTTATCAGGTGGAGGGGATGGAGGTGAGTCTGGATCATTGGGGCAGATTGCATGTTTCATAATGCCATTTATTGCTCTCTCTCTTTGATCAAGATGATCCATGCATTTGGATAGTCTAATAAATAAAACCTTCTTTCCAAGAATCTTATAGCATTTGCAATCACTCTGCAGTCACATGACGTTGCATCTTTCAGCAATGGCACATGAATTTGTATGTATCCAAATTGCTTTTGTTCATTCAATTTAGCAATTCGAGGAAAATTCTGATCAATATGCATCTTGAGAAGCTTTGCAACACTACATTGTAAAGTGAAAATCAGAATGGATGGCATGGCTCTTAAATAGAGAAAAACAAAATGTATAGCAACTTACACTTTGCAATTCCCATGTTGTGATTTAAGATAATTGAGGAAAAGAGCTTGATATGCACTAAAGTCAACAATAATAAGAGTCCAATGGCCCCTGTCAATGAGTTGCATGTAAATATACTTTCTTTAATGAAACAAATATATTTTCAAAATGAAGATGAATACTTACTTTTCAATATATGGGTAGATAACACATTCTACCTCTTCTGTGAAATTCTCTAGAGTGGCATCTCCATGTTTATGCAAAAAACACTGTGTCACTAGAGGATCTATGATAAATACTTTTCTTTGAACTGCTTCCTCACATTGTTGAAGAAGAACCCTACAAATCAAGAAAAAAAATCAGTTAAGGAACTAGAAAATTAAGCAATACAAGAGCACTTTATGGCCTCTACATAATACCTAAGTGAAATGTTGACCACACTATTTGATATTTCAACATGAAACTCCCTCAACATTTTGTTGTCTTCAGGTTTAATGTCAAGGAACCATTCATCCTGCCATGCCATTGCAACGTTAACTATTATATGCCCATCTCCTTTCTTAAGGAGCTCTTTATTTGCTTTCTGTAACTTTTGAATCTAGTTTAAGATGACACTTTCCTCTGTAAATAATCCCTGCTTTTTCCTCTCCTCCTCACTATTTGCTGCAGTTCTAGTTTCATGATCATGAGTGACTTGAGGGTTGATCTCTTCAATGACAACTGTTGTTTTGGGTGCTTGGGCTGGAGGTATATTTAAAATATTAAAGAATTTTGTATCGTGGTGATCAATAGGAACCAGAGATTTAACAAATTTATATTTTATTCTTGATACAATAACATAATCCCTGGCCATTAGTGTTACCCTATGAGAATGAGCAGCACATAAATAGGCATCATTCATAAAGTCAATAGCAAAGTCCTTTGTAGCTTCATGCAGGCATAGCAGTGCTTACGTTTGCCACCTCACATTGATAAAGGATGAGGTCTTCATCAAAGAACAGAGATTGGCTGTGATTTGCTTGACAACACTCATAAATGGAAGTCTAGGGATCAAAAGTCCCACAGACTTTTGAGCTCTTCTAATTTCCCTCAAGGACTTTACATGGTACTTGATCCTTTTCTTTGAAGGCTTCTCTGATACATTGCCTTGACTCTTCTGGGAATTTTGCTCCTAGACATTTTGCTTGTGGGCATTTTGTTCCTGGGCATTTTGGTCCTGACCCTTAGGGTACAACTTCCTTGTTGTCTTTTTGTTCCTAGCCATAACCTGCACAAAGTGAGAGTCTTTAGGCATGGAAGTGGAAAGGACTCTCAAAACTTTGATCAAGGAATCTTTCCACTATCAGAGACACGACCGATCCAAGCGATAAGAGTCATCTGAAAATGCTCGGATGTCCCTAATGGCTTTGTCGTGCTTCTAATCGTGAAGAAATATCAGTGAATATCATTTCCCTTGGAATGCTAATTCTTTACCAAATAAAACGTTACTTCAAAGCTTTGATCAAGGATGCCATTTAGGAAGCATGACCGATCCAAGCAATTAGGATCATCCAGAACCTAATCGCTTGCATCAGTCGTCCTTGAAATCATCATGAAATATCAGTCAATACTATTTTGAATATAGCTTACAATGCATAATAGTTGAAACATCACTAAGCAAAACATAATTTGCAAGCTATGATCAAGGACTCGATGCCATTTAAGAAGCATGACCGATCCAAGCGATAAGAGTCATCGGAAAACATCTGGATGTCCCTTATCGCTTGGATCGGTTGTGTCCATATTACCTAACACGGAGAGCGTTCTCTATAGAAATTGTTAAGAAGCAGCGAAAACACTTGGTGGCGATGGCAACTCGACGCTTGGAAAGTGTTGAGAAAACAATGAGAGAAATGAATAGGGAAGCTTAAATAGGTCTCAAAACTGAGTTGACCGTTGGTGCCACATGGCACACCATGATTGGTCCACGTCATATAACCGTTGTGAATTCCAATGTTCTTTGCCATGTAGAGTAGGCCACATCATCTATTCGTTGGGATTCCCAACGTACCATTGCCATGTGGCACTCATTGATTGGTCCACATCATTTGACCATTACTCCCTCCCTCCTCGCCTATAAATAGCAACTCCCTTCACCAATTCAAATTTTGAACCTTCATAGAATTTGTCTCATTTCCGTGCGTATTTTTCATTCATCCCCAACATGACCGATACAAGCGATTTTCCCCGTTTGACCCACGTTGACTAGCTTGAGTCGCTTGCATCGATTGTGTTCTCCTCTAGGACATACAAGAGAAGTTGCAGCTTAGATGGAGGGAATGAATGAGATCCTTAGTGTCTCTCCATTAGATAAACTACTTGATTTCATGGTTGAAGAGGGTTTAACTGTAGATTACTTTCCTGATGCAATGACGATATTCAACCCCAAGATTGATTTTGAAAAATTCCTAGAGAAATCAAAAAGTTTTCTTAAGGATGAGTGGGAGAACTTCTTGGGGTTGATCAATGGAAAGATTATTTCTATTTCTCATAAAACCTATGTCCATCCTCACATCTTTGGGAAGAATCCAATAGATAGGGCAAAAATCACAAGA
Organism: Ceratopteris richardii; assembly: GCA_020310875.1. Taxonomy (NCBI): domain Eukaryota; kingdom Viridiplantae; phylum Streptophyta; class Polypodiopsida; order Polypodiales; family Pteridaceae; genus Ceratopteris; species Ceratopteris richardii. The sequence continues at coordinate 46,670,785 of CM035438.1, forward strand.
AAATGCAAAAGGATATCCCCTTTGCCAAGGAAGCTAGATTTATGCCCAAAGCATGAAAAGGACTACTGCTTGCTCCCTTTAAACATTGCTTTCTTGATATGGCTTGATCATATCTCAGTTGAAAAGGAGGAAAGTGTTCATGTTGAAGAAGAGCCTTTCTTAGAGCTGACACTTGAGGGAAGCTCAAAAAGTATCAAAGGTGTCATGGAGGTAGTTGAGGAGATCAATCTCCAAGCAGAAGAAGAGCAAGTCAAAGGTTTTGATGTGTCAAATTTTAAAGCAAAGATTGCAATAAGGGAGCCAATTGAAGAAGTTCAAGTGTCTGAGAAGTCCCTACTTCTCCCAAATCTACCATTTTACTATATATCTGAAAAGGACTTTATCCCTCTATTTTACATTCAGGAACTTTTCAATCTTAGGGAGGACTACTGCTTTGCAGCTATAGCTGAGTGAGAAGAAGTTGTAAGGAGATTCATCAATGAGAAAGGAGAAAGAAAAGAAGAATTTTTGCATCTTGATTTGGATTTTTCAAATGAAGAATTCAAAGATTCATCACAAGCTCTTTCAAAATGCTTTGAGAAAGCTATCTCAGAGAAGCCAACACTTGCTCATGAAGAGTTTGATGAGCATCAGAAGCAACTTGGAATATACTCGTTTGGGCGCAGCTATTCATTCTTGGATGTTGTTGAGGACAAAGGAACAATATGTATTGACTCAAAAGAGCTCATTGAGGAGGAAGATGAGGTCAAGGTATGTTGTTTAATATATTCTCATTAATTTTAGGGTTAGGAAATGAGATGCGACCGGTGCAACATCTTTAGCTTGTATGGGTTTTGTCCAAGATCTCCATTTATAGAGTGAGAAATCAGTCACGACCAATGCAAGAGATAAGGTCCATCGGATATTTTCCGTTGGGCCTTATCGCTTGCATCAGTCGTGTTTGGACTTGAGGAGGAAGATGAGGTCAAGGCATGTAGTTAAATATATTCTCATGAATTTTAGGCTTAGGAAATGAGATGCTATCGATGCAACTTGTATCTCTTTTGTCCAAGATCTCCATTTTAAGTGTGAGAAATCGATGACGACTGATGCAAGAGATAAGGCCCATCGGATATTTTCCGTTGGGCCTTATTGTTTGCATCGGTCGTGTTTGGACTTGCATGGTGCAATGACAGGTAAAGTTTTATCATGTGAAAATCACCGTTTTTTGTGTATAGTTTATTTTCCGACAGATGCAAGCGATGAGGCCCATCGGTTATTTCCTGATGGGCCTTATCGCTTGTATCGGTTGTGTCTAGGAGTTGCATGCAGCATTGATAATAGACATCTGGCTATGTAAGAATTCACCATCTTCAGCAAAAATAACATGTTTCTAGGTAATTTACAAAGAGATGTTGATAAGGACCGATGTAAGCGATAAGGACCCTAATCGCTTGCATCAGTTGGGTCTCTTGCTTTTTGTCTATTTGTTTCAAGTTACTTTTCATGACTCCTTAAGTGCACTTGCACTTCATCTGACCTTGTTTTTCATTTTTACCATAGTTAACTATATTGGATGAAGGCAACTACCTTGGCAGGGGCAAGGGAACAAGAAAAACCATAGAAGAGAAAGGAAAAACAAAGGTGGATATTCATTCAATTATCCACTATCTTCCAAAATTGAACCCAGACTCTTTTTGTGTTATTCACAAGCACTATAGTGAGGAACCAGACTTTGCATTGTTCTCCTTGACTCTATCAAAATACATGGGTTTTACTCCAATACCCTTTAATGCTTTCAGAGTTTTGCTGCTTGAAAGAGGAGCTGCATTCAGAATTTTTGGATATGCCCTAGGACTCAATGCTTCAAGGGCAGGGTACTTTCTTTGTTATTCAAGCTATGCAATGGCTGCAGGGGTGTCAGATGTAAAAAGCATTGTTGGATACAGGAGAAGAGAGTTCCTCAGATATAGAGGTGATTTTCCAGAGCCAAGCTCTTTAAAGAGACTCAAGGAATGACTTCATTTTTTCAAATTCTATTACTTATCAAATGTACATATACAGAAATTGCCCAATGTGATATAAGACATTGCAATTTTTTTTGGTGTAACTGATCCATGTCCTAATATTAATCGTTATTGATTCATGATCTGTTCTTTGGTCAAAGTCATCAGATGGTTATAGACATGTTTCTGATACATCATGAAATGTACATACATGACATCTTTATTTCTCAAAGAAATAAAAGACATTGCAAATATTAAAGCTCTGTTTGAAATGTAGTCTTTTTCATTTTGTGATATTGATACATGATGATTTTGTCTGGTGATAGTCATATTCTTCTGATTATATTTGGCATGAGGTCCTTTGTAATTGTCTTCTAAAGAACCAATCAAAAAGCTCTTTGAAGGCATTGCTCTTGTTACTCCTCCTCCTTTCCTTGTGCACCTAAAGAAGCTTGTCCTTGCTTGATAATGAGATTTTTCCATGCCTTGGGTGTTCCATATGGCAAGTGGTTCTTTTTCTGCAAAGAATGCACCATGCACAAGAAGAATATGCTAGAAGAGCAGAAGAATTTCATCAGATCTTTATTTCAATTAAAAAAAATAAATTGAATAAATTATCTTTGGAACTCACCAAGTCGTATGTTATGTCTTTGGCACCCCATGCCTCTATGATGGTGTCAACTTGAAAGTTCCCGTGGACTTTGACATTCAACAATTCTCCTGCATGATGCCTTTGGATTATAACATTTGGAATGTTTGTCTGTGAGAATAACCATTTAAGTGTTTTATGGCTCTCAGATGGAACTTGAGCACATCAAACCCACCATAACTCCATTTTTTATTGTACTTTGAGTGATGGAGTATCCAATTTCCCAAGGCTATAGTCCAAAGCTTTGTTCATCAGTGCAATACTTATTCTCTCCATCTTTTGATGTTTTTTAAGCTCACCTTCATCAAGTTTGATTACAAATTTCAACAGACCAGAACATTCATGTTCTTTTATATTATAGAACTGAACCATGTATGTTTGAAGTTTTATAATATCTATCCATACGTTGTTAGATGCATTGTAAGTGAAATGTAACTTTTGTTTTCCTACTTGGTAAGGCATGTTACCGTGAATATGTTTATATTCACCAAATACTGATGTGATCTTTTTATTCAAGCAGAGCCGAAACTTTCCTACATGATGGGGTCTAGGCAATCCAAAACTTTTAACTTTGTTAAATTTTAAAAATTCACACCAAACTTTTGAAATTGCTCTATAACCTTTCCTACTCACTCTGATGCTATCACAAATCTTCTGAATTTGAGATGGTTCTAGTAACAGATTCATTTCTGTCATGAGTTTTTGGAAAACAAAGTGTTTCAAGCATGTATTTTCATTCAGTTTCAATAGTCTTAAAACATCATTTTGAATCATAATTTCATTACGGAAATGTGCGTGCTCAAAACTACTCAACATATTGAAACCTAGCACATTTGTCACATGATCTCTTACAATTTTCATTCTTTTCTTTTTCTGGCTAGATTTTTCAGTCAAATCTAAAAAAGGTTTTACTTGTTTTGACCGCATTCTCAAACCGATAGGAGTTTCTTTCATTTTTTTAAAAGACTCAAACTGAGAAGATAAAGTGGATAATTTGCTTTCTAGCTCCCTCATATGTAAATCCTTCTGATGCAGTGTGTTTTGTAGATAGTTTATGTATTGTACATAATTCCTTGAAATCTCCCAGAGCCTTGAACAATAGCCTCATAAACCATCCTCACCATCTCCTACAAATCTAATCAAATCATGAAGATTATGAAAAGGGGGATACCTTCCAGTTTGTGGATGATCAATTGGATAAACAGATCCATCTGTCCATATGTCGATATGTTTCTTGCCTTCCTTTCACAATCCATCCACTTCAGGAGGATGAAGAGCCCTTCGGAATACTTTTCTTGTCATTGCATACTCATGACTAAATGAAATGTTCATATGGAACTTATCACAATGATTTCGATTGTTTGAAATCTCAACGAGAGTATTTGGGTTAAGGTTCTCCTTGGTCTGCTATGAAAAGTGACCGGCAAGTGTCTAAAATGACATGAAAGAGAGAAATAGGCCTGCTATGAAAAGTAGAGTAAAAAAGTGCAAAATGTCATCAGCACACATTATATAGGTCCGTGAACAAGAGGAAAATTTGAATTTTGATCAGCGCCCGATGAGCACAAACTTCAAGGCATAAGATATCACACAAAATTTTCATGAGTATCACACGAGTTTCTATCTCTTCAAAATTTGCATAAGATATGTTTTAAATGAACTTACATGAATTTTCTTAAAGGATTTGACAACTTTAATCCAGATTAAGCACAACTAATTGAAATCCTTACACGGCCCTTTTTGGTCCGTTTTTTGCCCTAATGACATAGTCCATTGAGATCAATCAATAGATAGAAATACTATTGGTTAGTTGATGAGGACATGTATATGACGACTTTTAAGTATTCAATATCAACATCATATGCTTATTCTATGGCATCAACAAGATAGAGCAAATAAAAACTCAGGATTATATAAGTATACTTGTATTTCATTTACTTATTTACATCATAAATATAACTATGTTAAACTTTGATTTAGATTCTTTATTAGTTGGTATAGAGACTTGAAGTGGGATGAGCCACGACAGTATGAAGGAATGCATATGATATAGAACGGGCTTCTAGAGTTTGTGTCTTAACAAAGAAGGCAACATGATTCATTTGGATTTCCTAGCTCCATCATATAGATAGTATGTATGTATGTTTTGATGGCTTCATAGGTTCTGTTTTAAGTAGTTTAGTATGTATGTATGCTTTGATGGCTTCATAGGTTCTGTTTAAATTCCATATGACTAATTGTTGTGTTTTTATGCATGTATGCTTTCTACATTGTGCACAAGAGAAAGCTACTCATATGTACATTACTTATATATTTTCTGCATACATTGCATTTGTATCATTATCGTCTTAGTGACTGTTCAATCTTAATTTGCCTATTTGTAAGCTATTCTCTGTTCTATGGCTATGGTTCTGGATATGCTTTTATAGGTTATGGTTATGGTTACAGTTATGCTTTTATAGCTTATGGCTATAGTTATGTGTATGGCTATGTTCTTTGTATTGTTACATTTTTGCAATTATAGTCATGCTTATGGTTTTCTTTTTGCACGTCATGGTTATGATTGTACTCTTGCACCTGATGTTTACATGTGTGAGTGTGTGTGTGTGAGAGAAAAAGAGAACAACCGGAGAAAATGAGAATATGTAAGGATTTGTAGTCTTTTCTCCACATAATCATAACCACAGAGAGAGAGAGAGAGAATGAGAATATGTAAGGATTTGTAGTCTTTTCTCCACAGAACCATAGCCAAAGTATCCCGGGAAGAGTAGGTGAAGGGAGCATAGACGTATGCTACATACCATCAGGTTCTGAACAGAGGCTTTTCCAGGACAGCGGAAAGATAGATCTCTTTCAGTTCAGGCCCTCTGTCAAGCTTCGCTCCCACGTTCCATCTTAGCTTCTGGTAGCCGAGCTTCTCTATCAGCGGAGTGTATATGGCATCCAACTGGTCTTCGACACAGAAGAAGTGGTCCAGCCATAGAAGGCCACCGGGTCTGAGGATACGATCGATGTCGAAGAGGAGGAATTCGAAGATGCGGATGGGAAGCCAGCGGCTGAGCACATGCATAGTGTGGACCATGTCGAGTGTGTTATCGAAGAAAGGAAGCCTCTGGGCTATGGTGAGAAAGAGAGGCACGACGCCCCTCAGGGCCATGAAGTTGTTGAAAGGTCCATTCAGATTAAGGGACGTCGTCACTATAGTCACGTTCCTCTCCTTCATCCTCACTGCAAATGTTCCTGCATTTTACACAACGCGACGATCAAAACAGAGAGAGAGAGAGAGAGAGAGAGAGAGAGAGAGAGAGAGAGAGAGAGAGAGAGAGAGAGAGAGAGAGAGAGAGAGAGAGAGAGAGAGAGAGAGAGGCATACAAGCTAACGGCCAAGAACCAAAGAAAAAAAAAGGTAGAAAGAGTAGATTCCGCTGCCAGTGGACTGCAGAATCGGCCATAGCCTGATAGTTAATTATCTTCTGTATTAATGAATATTTGACGCAAATGTAGCTAGATGGATGTTGATTGTGTTCTATACAGTCTAGATCACATCGAAATAGAGTTAGGTCAATGTTGATTATCTTCTGTCCTATCATCGATCAGACCTAAATGGAGCCAGATGGATGTTGAATATCTTCTGTATTATCATAAATCAGACCTAAAATGGATCTATATGGATATTCATTATCCTTTATGTTATCATGGATCAAATCCAAATGGAGGCATGAAGTATTTCGATGGCGATGCACCACAATGCGCTCTCTTTCTCGAGAGCTCCACAAAAATATCCTCAGAAAAATCAAGCTCCTAGCATCACACATGGTACTCCACACAGCGACTGCAAAATACACATAAAAACATAATACACAAGGAGCACGAACACAGAATTCTTAGGTCTTACAAATGCAGTCGAACTTATCGTCTATGACTGACTAGGCTACTATATGTTTTATTAAAAAACATATACAAAAGTGTTCAGTGGCCATTTGACCTTTCACATGGACAATAACGATCACAAGTCAGAAGGATCTTGATTATATTCCATGCTCCCAAGGATCAGACCCGCATGGAGCTAGATCGATGCCGATAATTTTCCGTCCTATCATGGATCAGACTCCGATGGAGCAAGATGGATGTTGACTGCCTTCTGTAATATCATGATCAGCCTCAAACGAAGTTAGTTGATGTTGCTTATCTTCTGTACTATAATGGATCGGATGAATGGGGCTAGACAGATATTGATTGTCGTCTGTACTACATGGATCAGATACATTAAATGGAGGTAGATGGATGCTGATTATCTTCTGTACTATCATGGATCAGATCCGAATGAAGCTAGATGGGTGTTTTGATTATTGTACTATCATGGGTCAGACCCAAATGGAGGTAGGTGGATGTTGATTATCATCTGCATTGTCATGAATCAAACCAAAATGGAGCTGGATGGATGTTCATTATCTTCTAATATATTATCAATAATTTTGTAGGTGAAGACTTGAATGATGTGTGTGTGAATCTCCTCCCATCCATATATACCCTCTTGTATTCTAAAAATAACAATGATCTGGAATAGTCTAGTGCCATCATGTGGCCACCATGCAACACTCATCCCCATTAGTATTGAATCCCTTAGGGTATCCCCCGAGCTTGAGACCTTGGCTAGTAAACTCTTGTCCCTCACACACATAGATTGATCCCTATGGACCAATGTCATGATCCCTGTGGATCAATGTCTGACAAATTTGATCCAGGTGGAACTAGATGGATGGGGATCACGATCGTTCGTACTATCGTGAATCAGACCCAAATGGAGCCAGATGGATGTTGATTATCTTCTGTAAATCATGGATCAGACTCAAATGGAAGAGCTATCCATTTGCTTCATCTTGGCTGGACTACTTGCTCGCACTTCTATTTGTGTAAGAATGAACTGACAATAGAACTCTGCTAACCAAACCATAGCTTTGCGCAAAGCTTTTTGTTTATACATCAGCATGCAGGCATGCATGTACATACAGCGCACATGTATTTGTGCATGCATGCATGCAGACATACGCAAGAACATAACTGAATTTAACACATGTATACTGTGTTTCCTACAGCTTACGGTCAGTAAAGTCCAATTGAGAAACTCAGTCATGGAAGGAAGGAGAAAAGTTTAGGCGACAGTGAAGCTCGCCATTGACACAGGCTTGAGATAGTTGAGCCCGGTCCTGATAGAAACATCTTAAGGTTAACGACTTGCGGAAAGAGGAGAAGTGTATACCTCTGAAGGTGTTAAACAAGCACTTAGGCAAGAAATCATCTGAACATCTCTGTCTACACATTATATACATGTATACCTGTGCCGCCTCCAATGTCCAGCCCGATTCTGATTGTTCCCGGCTTTAGCAGTAGAACTTCATCGACGGAGAAATCAAGCTCGTTATGACTGACAGTCCATCTGTTCTTCTCCCTCCCCTCCAGATCGAAGCAGTCGACGCAGTCGTCGAACACTTTCCTCCTCTTCCTTCCATTGAGACACTCAAAGCTTTTGCATATGTAAGAGGACCAGAGTATGCTGTCATCCGGCGGGATGCTCCATAGACTGTGTGGCAGAGGGAGAGGCTCCCGAAAGAAAGGAGGACCTCTCGCAAAGCAGCGCCGCCTCGGCAACGGTTCACATCCATGCACCATCAATGTCTGCACCAGTGCCTGATCGTCTGGGCAGATGCCCCCGATGTCGTAATGCATAAATTTGGCCAAATTTATGTGGTTTGTTTCACTCCCGCAGGCATGGCCTATAGGTGAGACCATGTTCGAGGCTGTGGTGCCTGCGTTCCATCCCAGTGGAAGTGTGTGTGCTCTCGTGAATTCGCGCAGCTCACCGCCTTGCGCTTCAAGATCCGCCAAGTTCGCCCCTAAATATGTCAAGTCCTGGCCGACTGATAGATTCTCCTGAAGATTGAGAGAAGTTGAAGATCTCAAGCACTTAGTCGCTTCTGTAAGGAGGGTGTTGGAGAGCTTCTGTGAGGCTTGAAGTGCCTGCTTCAATTGGACAAGCTCATGCCTAGTGAGGTGAAGCTCCGCCTGCGTGAGGTTGAGACGGGAAGATAGGGTCGCGATGAAAGAAGCCAGGGCGAAATCTTGTCGAAAATCAGCTGGAAACTTAGATGCAGAATGATCGGACAAAGAGCGCCAAGAAATGCCCATGAAAAGCATGAAGAAGTTGGAGGCAAGAAAGATCAGGAGGATAGCCAAGCTGCGCCATTCCTTGAAGCTCGGCAAGTCTGCCATTATGTGTTTCTTCTCAGGCGGGTTTCACGTAGGGTGATGGCAGCTCAAAAATGCACTGTCCTGGATGCTGCGGTTCACGAGTAAAATCTGATTCGATGGAGTCTCGATTCTGCAATCAAGCGAATTCTGTGTGTGTGTGAGAGAGAGAGAGAGAGAGAGAGAGAGAGAGAGGGGTAGTTTCACTTCTCTCATACTGTTACATTACCATTACAGTAGATGGTTGCTCTCCTAATTGACGATCATTGTGCATCTTCGTCGCGGACTCATTTCAACGCCTTATACAAACAAACATGTGTAGGCTGATGATGCTTACGTAGTAGAGGAAAACATGATCTGTAAGTACGTGTATCAGCATTAGATAGGATCTATTTCTTCTGTGTAAATGGTTGAACAAAATAGTATCGACAACTTAGAAATAATAAATAATCAAAATGTGCTAGAGATACTGAATTATATATATATATATATATATATATATATATATATATATATATATATATATATATATATATATATATATATATATGCATAATCAAGAATCCTCTGTAGGTCCATTTTCAAGAGGCTAAATGCTGCAAAGATCCATCAAATGCTACAATGGTATAGATCCAAGAACTTTGGAATGAAGTATCTCGATGGCAACGAACCACAGTAAACTTTTCGTCTTGAGAGCTCCAGGACGATACTCTCGAAGTAGAAAACCAAGTTCCAGATGCCGCAGATAGTACTCTACACAAAGGCTTCAAGATATGCAAAAAGCACATAGTACACAAAGAGCACGAATACAGATTTCTTAGGTCATACAAATGCGGTCAAACTTACAGTCTGTGGCTGACCAATCCTCTATATCCTTTATTGAAGAACATATACATTAGTGTTTGATAGCCATTTAGCCTTTCACATGGACACTAACTGTTTTAGCCTTTCACATGGACACTAACTGTAACAATCTCCCGCTAAAGGCTAGTATGGCCAAAATGTCTATGGGAGAAAAATAAAGAATGATAAAGAATATGTGAGTGTAAGTATACAAGCTATAGCTCCCACCTGATGAGCATGTTATACAATATACAAGTAACTGTGTAAGATCATGGGTCAAGTAGCCCCCATCAAGTGACAACAATGTCAAAAGCTATCCTGTGGTAGAGCTTTAGTCAAAGCATCTATAGAATTATCTCGAGTATGAACCTTCTAAAGAATAATGTGCTCAGTGGCTAATGAGTCTCTAATGAAGTGATACCGCACCTCAATGTGCTTGGTCTTTGCATGATAGACTAGATTCTTAGCCAATGCAATGGCACTCTAACTACCAATTAGGCAAACGAGGTACATGCTAAGGTAGACCTATATCACAAGCAAGATGGGAAAGCCACAATGCTTCATTACATGCCTCACTTGCTACAACATACTCTAGTTTTGTAGTGGAAACAACTGTACATTCTTGAAGACGATATCTCCAAGAGATAGCACCCCCAAAAAAATGAAAAATGTATCCTGGTGTAGACTAATGATTGTCTACACAACCACCATAATCAGAACTTGTGTAACCAATAATGGATGCTTTCCCTCTACCCAAGCATAGACACTTGTCTTTAGTTCCACTCAGATATCTCAAAATCATCTTGACTGCTTCGCAATGTTTCTTGCCAGGATTAGACATATATCTGCTCACAACTCCCACTACAAATGCAATGTCTGGTCTCGTAGTTACCATGACATACATGAGACTACCAACAACAGATTGATAAGCAATTTTGGTCATGAAATCTTCTTCCTCATCTGATTTGAGGCAATTATCCTTGCTCAATTTCACATATGTGGGTAAAGGTACTCAATGCCTTTCCACCCTGCATATTGACCCTATGAAGTACTTTGGATATGTACTCACTTTGAGACAAGTATATGAATCTTTTACTCCTATCACGAGTAATGCGCATGCCAATAATATCTTTGGCTCCCCAAATCCTTCATAACAAATGTCTAACTCAGTTTCCTTTTGAGAATTGACAAGTCATAAGAGGACTTCCCAACAATCAACATATCATCGACATAAAGTATCAAGCATATCAAGGTTCCATCTCAGCATCTCTTTGTGTAGAGACAATGATCCTCATTGCTTCGAGAATAGCCTTGAGACATCATAAAAGCATCAAACTTTTGGTACCATTGTCTAACAGACTACTTAAGTCCATATAAGCTCTTCTAAAACTTACAAACTAGACTATCATTGCCAAGGACTACATAACCCTCTTGTTGTTCCATATAGATCACATCTATAAGATCTTCATGCAAGAAAACAGTTTACAAATCCATTTGGACTAGCACGTGCTAAGTCCTCCATTGGAACGAATCCAAGCAACATTCTAAGGGTAGTCATCTTGACCATTGGAGAGAAGATTTCCTCGAAATCAAGACCATATTGTTGCTTAAAACCCTTTGCAACAAGTTGTGCTTTATACTTTGGAGAAGCACTATCTGATGTGAAATTCAGATTATATACCCATTTACATGGTAAAGCTTTCCTGCCCTTTAAAAAAGGTACAAAATCCCAAGTACCATTCTTGTGAATAGAATCCAACTCACTCTTCATGGAATGCTCCCACCTGACTTGATCCTTTGTCTACATGGCCTCTTTGTAGCAAGAAGGCTCACGAGCATCTGTTAGCATAACAAAATCCAAACCTTGAACATATCTATCAGGTGGATGTGAGACACATGCAAAGTGTCTCAATGGTTGCTGAACAAGAACATTTGTAGACTCATCTGATCGGACATTCTCTTGAACACCCCTATCTGCATCATTTTTCTGCATGCTAACTAGAGGACTAGTATCCTCAAACACCACTCTTCTCACTTCAACGTCCTTAATTGAAAAATGAAGGATAAAGTGAGCCAACTTTGCTTCCTTTTGCAATAACCATATTACCTTTTGATATGCAAAAGGACTGAGCATAGAAAACCACCTTATAACCAAGGTCATCAAGTTGGCCAACTAACATCAAACTACATGATAATTGAGGTACATGGCATACATTATGCATATTAAATTTGGAACGATCAATGAACTGCACAAACGATCCCGACAACATCACACTGGTAAGAGTCGCCAAGTCTCATAGGACTAAGAGACTTGGTATCACATGGAAAGAAGCCACATGTGAGAAAGAGAATCAACCATAAGAGCCTTAGTAGCCATAGTACTATCAAGTGTCAACACATCAGCATCATAAAAAATAGCATTGATTTCTTCAATCTGCACGATTGAAGTAGATGGTGCAGGTACCTGTTTAACATGCCCATCAAGATTCTGCCTTTTACCTTAGCATTCTTTAACGCATAGATGTCTTTCTTCATGTGTCCTTTCTTATGAAAATAATGGCATTCGATATCCCTCTTCCTTGATTTTCTTCTACTCTTATTCCAATGAACATTCTTTTCCTTGTTCTTGGTCCTGCCATGTTGTTGATTCTTCCTTGGTAAGAATCATGAACATTATATGCATCTTACCAGTAAGACCACAATTATCAGAAGCTTCCATGAGGAGGCTACGCAAAACTAATCCTGTGCAATATGCAAAGTTGAAAGATCTATATTCAAAAGACGATAAAGTACAAGATTTGTGTGACAATGATGAAGATGATGGCATGGCAGATTTTATTGAGGATTGGTATCAAAATGACAGTGAGAGCATTGATATTTCTAAAAATGAGAAATATCTTCGAGAGGAATGTCTAAAGCATGTATATGAAGGAAGTCGTTTGACACGACTAAGTGCGAGCTTACTTATTCTCAACCTTCAAAATTGTTTTGGATGGAGTAATGTATATGTTTCGACACTATTAAGGTATAATTTTCATTTTTCTATCTATATATTTATATATATATACATAAATAAATAAATATATATATATATAAATACATGCAGCTTTTTATTCTTACTTTAGATAAGATAAGAAGAAGAACTTGAATTGAATGGATACGATTGTTTGGATGGCAGGATACGATTGTTTGGATGGCAGGATATGATTGTTTGGATGGCAGGATACGAGTTTGTATTGGAGGATATGAATGATTTGTCGATTCACACATATGTTCAATTTGAAAGTGTGAATCGACAAATCATTCAATGAAGGTACATGCTTCATGTGTCCAAAACAAACAATCGTATCCTGCCATCCAAAACAATCAAATTTTGTGTAAATATTTTGAAAGATGCATTAATAGTTTTAAAAGATGCGTGGACAAAAAGTGTCCATTCAATTCAAGTTCTTGTTCTTACCTTATCTAAATTAAGAATAAAAACCTACATGTATATATGTATATTTATTTATTTACCTTTTTTAATATATCTTTTTTTGATAAACTTACAGGTTATTATCTGAAAAGTTTTTACCAAGTCAGAATATTCTTCCTACCTCACATGATGAAATGAAGAAGATAATCAACAATCTTGGTATAGATTATCAATGTATACATGCATGTCCTAACAATTGTATTTTATATAGAGGTGAATATGCAGACTCTTTGACATGTCCCAAATGTCAATCTCCTCGATATAAGGGTGAAGAAGGTAAAATCCCAAAAAAGGTATTGAGACATTTTCCATTGGCTCCACGGATTAGACATATGTTTCAAAGCCCCGAATTATCAAAGCTTTTGACTTGGGGACATGATCACAAAAGTACTAATGGAATAATCAGAATTCCTCATGATAGTGTTGCTTTTCAGCATATTGATTCTACATGGCCTGAATTTGTACAAAATCCATAGAATCTAAAGTTAGGAGTTGCATTAGATGGGGTTAATCCATTCTCCATGAAATCCAATAAATGGTCAACATGGCCAGTGGTAGTCATAAACTACAATCTTCCGCCATATCTTAGCATTAAAAAGGAACATTTAATGCTTTCACTTTTAATCCCAGGCAAAAGGCAAGTTAAAGATATGAATGTATATCTTGCTCCTCTCATTGACGATCTTCAAGAGTTATGGAGAGGTATTAATGTCATTGATGTACCGAAAAGCATCAATGAAAGACATATTACGGTTCATGGTATTGTGGCTTGGACTATTCACGATTTTCCTGGATATGACGTTTGTTCAGGTATTGATGTAACTTTTTTATTCAATATGCATGTAAATAAATATGATTTAATCTAATTATATTTTTATCATTTTTCATGATGCAGGAATATCTATTAAGGGTTATAAAGCTTGTCCATATTGTGGTGATTGGTTGAGATCAATCTATAGTAAGAATCTCAACAAAAATATTTATCTTTGACATCGGCGATTCTTGCCTGATGATCATCCATTAAGATCTAAAAGAGAAGCGATACATTTTAATGGAAAGCTTGAAATAGGCCAGTATCCAAAACCTATGACGCCTATGGATTGGTATAAAAAATGGACAAATGGACCTCTGATAGATCCAGAAGCAGAAATCTTCAGTGATGAAACATATCAATATGGTATTCTTTGGAGTATTGGAAAGAGTTAAAAGTATGTCATGTTCTTGATCCTATGCATATATTCAAAAATATTGGTTATTCACTATGGCAGCATCTTCTTGGACTAAAAGATACTACAACATCAAGGAATGATTTGAAAGATCAAAAATCCAAACCAAAGTTATGGCCAGTTTTTGATAGACATCGACAAGAAAGGACTTATGCATCTGCTCCTTGGGTACTTACAACAAAAGAGATACAGACTATCAACAATAGAATTCAATTGATTAAGACTCCTATAGGATATGGAGCATCGTTTCAAAACATGTTTACTATGGATGATAAGAGCTTATCTGGGTTAAAGACCCATGACTGGCATAACTTTTTGAAACATATTTTACCTTTGGTTATCGATGAATGTACAACGAAAGGAGTACGAGATGTGATCTATCATCTTGGATCACTTATAAGGTAATTATGATACTTTTATATTTAATATGTATGAATATTGGATATCTTTTATTTTTTAATTAACTTCTTTATAATTGTTTTTATGCTATGTATAGGTGGATTACATCCAAAGAGATCGATAAAAATTCGATCCCACAAAAAAAACGTGAATGCAAAGGGCTACTATGTTTGATGGAAAAAGAACTTCCTACTTCATTTTTTGATATTCAGGTTCATTTATTAGTCCATCTTGTAGATGAGATAGAGATTGCAGGTGTTGTCAACACTCGATGGATGTTTTGGGTCGAGCGATTTATGGGAATACTAAAAGGTTATGTGCGACAAAGAGCAAAACCAGAAGGATCCATGGCAAAGGGTTGGATGCTTGAAGAGTGCATGTATTACGTTAGTGAGTACCTTGAAAGAGTTCATGAAGAAGCTCCACGTGCATGGACCAATGAGTCTTCTTCAAAAATAATAGATGAGGTATTATCAGGTAAGGGGGTTCCATTCTTATTTACATTTCAAGAAAAAAATAATGTTTCTACTTTTGTAGCATATAATAGCGAATGCATGCAAGCATTCCTTAGCGAGTACGAGGAACTTCAAAGTCTCTGAAGTAAAAGGCGAAAAAACAAAAGATCTAGACGTAATCTCGATAATAATGAGATTATAGATATACCTTCTTTCACGGATTGGCTATATAGTCGTTTGCAATGCGCCAACGCAAATAATGAAGAAATCTCAGATGAGCAAAGAGAGTTAATGATAGGTTGTGAACGAAAGGTAATTTTATTAAAATAATATTTTATTTTTTTCATATATGTATATTAGTTTCTATTTACTAATTGAATTTATTTTGGAGGCTCGAATGTTTACTAATATGTGGGCTTTTGGACAGCATATTAGAATCAAAGCCATTGATTCTTTACGTAAAACAGAGGATTCTAGTATTGTTGCTTCTTTCAAGCAACTATCACGTGCTAGCTCAAAAGACACGAACCTTATAGATAGCGAACTTGGTTACGTAGGAACTATTGTTGGTATCTACGAAATTTCATTTTGTACATTCAAACAAGTAGAAAAAAGTCTATATATTTTTTTTAGAGTTAGTTATTTTTTTAAGCACCTAATAATGGGTTTTTGTTGTTATATATTTTGATAGGTCATTTTGAAAGTTGACTGGTTTCGAGTGGACTATAAAGGTAGTAATTCTACATTAAGAAGGGAATTATCTGGGTTTTGGGCAATTGATTCTTCCAAGGTAATGCGATCTACTAAAGAACCATATATTCTTCCTACGCATATTGAACAAGCATTTTTTTATAAAAACCCAGATGCTCATCCTTGGTGGCAAGTCATTCATGTGCAACCTAGAGGTAGGTCATTGTTTGAACAATTTATTGTTAGAGAGATCGAAGAATGTCCTCTTGATGATTCAGCATCAGATACTGATACATCAACATCTGAAATAGAAATTAGAATCATTATACGTGATAATGATACTAATCTTTTTGATGAAGAGGATAATTCTCTACATGCTGATTCTACTGATGAGGAAGAGGAATTACCAGAAATAGATATTAATCCATCAATAGATGATGTGATTCATGAGAACATAGATTTAACAATAAGGATAATGAAGATGAGACTATATTGATGTCTTACCAAAATGATGGCAATAATGGAAACATATGAGCAGATTAGATAGTAAATTGTACTCTAGTTATCGATCAATAATGAAATCAATAAGGATAATGAAGATGAGACTATATTGATGTCTTACCAAAATGATGGCAATAATGGAAACATATGAGCAGATTAGATAGTAAATTGTACTCTAGTTATCGATCAATAACTTGAAGCTTCTGAATGGATATCAGATAATAGGTTTTTTTTATTAACTTGAATAACGATGAATCCTATTAGAGAGATGAAATCATGTTCTTCTAAGTTAGAACATGAAGCTTGGGGGTATGCCTAATTATTTTATATATAGCTTTATCTTCGAGGAGCAAATTTTTATCATGTATGTATGCATATGTGTGTGTATTCATGTGTATTATATGTATACATATGTTAGTATGCATATATATGTATTTCATGTATATGTATGTGTTTGCATGTGTGTGATATATGTATACATGTGTTAAATATGCATATGTGTATATATGCATATGCATTTATGTAAAATATTCATGTATTCATGTAATATATGCAAGTGTTTATAATTGTGTACATGTATATATGTATATGTGTCTATGTGTAGATATGTACATGTAAATATGTATGCATGTATATATATGTTTATGTGTGCATGTAGGCATGTATATGTGATGTGTACATGTATATATGTATATATGTCTATGTGCAAATGTGTACATGTAAATATGTTAGTATGTATATATATATATTTGTGTGTGCATTTAGGCATGTATGTGTGATGCATAATATATCTACTCCATTTTATATTTATGTATCCTATCTACATGATGTGTATATATCTTTACATATATTATGATCCTCGTTGATTCGAGTAGCTATATATAGAGGCATAAGGTTGGAAGGAGAGACATCTCTCTAGTAGGACGTCAGAGGTGTACATATACTTCAAACATATGGCTAAAAAGTTGAATTAGAGTTTTTAAATTAGGGATTTCAAAAACCTAATATCGAAATTAGTGTTTTCAATTTAGGATTTTTGAAATAGGATTTATTTATGCATATGCATGTGTTGTGTATGTATGTGTATCTATATGTGCATATGCATGTGTTTTGTGTGTATATATGCATGTGTGTGTATGCGTGTATTTATACCTCTAGTCTCTCTCTCTCTCTCATATACATACATACATGCATAAACACACATACTCATATCCACATATATATACATAAAAGTAGTGCATACCATGCATTGTCGCGACGATGAGCCATAAGTGTCCGCATCTCTTTTAAACACCACTTAAGGGACCATCCTGTCCCAAACTCTATCTCAAGTGAACTAAGCACATATTTCTTATCCCTCTCATCATGATCACTACATAAATAAAAAACATAATGTAAATAAAACATAAGATATATATTTCAATTTATATGTAAAACTTTTACTTACTTCCACGGTAAGTGGATAAAGCGCAAGTAAGAGTCGCATAGTGCCCACATTCTTCTCTTGAACTCCAATCCATTCCCTATATAAACAATGTTCCCCTCTGGCTCTATGTCGCACTCTAATCCTAAGGTACCTATGCATGTCCTCATAGGCAACTCTGCTCTGCTATCACGTGCTGGAGGTGGAATAGGTGTCCTGAAAATAGATAGATAGAAATAAATAAAAATATGTGTTATAATATCATTAAAAAAGTTTATGAAAACAAAACATACCTATGAGCAGCTAGCTCTCTTTCTACATGTGGAGCAGCAGAAGAGCCCTCGTCTGATTGCTAGGTAAGAATCTTGATCGTATAATCCAGCTCCTCATCAGACATCTCTGAGTAATCATGCATTATGGCCCCTAGAGTATCAAACGGAACTCTTGCTCTGATAAGACTTTTTATGAGAGTGAGTTTCGCCTTTCTCTCTCTACTGGGATCCATAATACCTAACATATAAAACAAAATGGTTAGAAATCAATATATATACGTGTGCATATGTAAGTGTGTATGCATTAAGTATGTGTATGTATGCATGTGTGTGTGTATGTATGTGCGTGTATATGTGTGTATGTGTGTATGCATGTGTATGTGTGTGTATGCATCATTATGTGTATATGTATCTATGTGTGTATCTGTGTGTATATGTGTGTGTGTATATGTGTGTGTGTATGTATGTGTATATGTGTGTGTGTGTATGCATGCATGAATGTATGTATGTATGCATATGCATATGCATTATGTATGTATATATATGCATGTATGTGTATGTGTGAGTATGTCTCTCTATGTATGTGTATGCATATATGTGTGTATGTATGCATATATGTGTGTATGTGTGTGTATATGTGTTTGTATGTGTGTATGCATGTGTATGTGTGTGTATGCATCATTATGTGTGTAAGTATCTATGTGTGTTTGTGTGTGTATATGTGTGCGTGTGTGTGTGTCTATGTGTATGTGTGTGTGTCTATGAGTGTGTATGTGTTTATGTGTATGTATGTATCTATGTGTGTGTATGTGTCTATGTGTGTATGTGTATGCATGTATGTATGCATATGTGTGTGTATGCATGTGTATGTGTGTGTATGCATCATTATGTGTGTATGTGTCTATGTGTGTATGTGTGTGTGTATCTATGTGTATGTGTGTGTGTGTCTATGAGTGTTGATGTGTATGTATGTATCTATGTGTATATATGTGTCTATGTGTGTATGTGTATGCATGTATGTATGCATATGTGTGTGTATGCATATGTATGTGTGTGTATGCATCATTATGTGTGTCTATGTATGCATGTGTATGTGTGTATGCATCATTATGTGTGTATGTGTCTATGTGTGTGTGTGTGTGTCTATGAGTGTGTATGTGTTTATGTGTGTGTATGTGTCTATGTGTGTATGTGTATGCATGTATGTATGCATATGTGTGTGTATGCATATGTATGTGTGTGTATGCATCATTATGTGTGTCTATGTATGCATGTGTATGTGTGTATGCATCATTACCTGTGTATGTGTCTATGTGTGTATGTGTGTGTATATGTGTATGTGTGTGTGTCTATGAGTGTGTATGTGTTTATGTGTATGTATCTATGTGTGTGTATGTGTATGCATGCATGTATGCATATGTGTGTGTATGCATATGTATGTGTGTGTATGCATCATTATGTGTGTATGTGTCTATGTGTGTATGTGTGTGTGTGTCTATGAGTGTGTATGTGTTTATGTGTATGTATGTATCTATGTGTGTGTATGTGTCTATGTGTGTATGTGTATGCATGTATATATGCATATGTGTGTGTATGCATATGTATGTGTGTGTGTGCATCATTATGTGTGTCTATGTATGCATGTGTATGTGTGTATGCATCATTAAGTGTGTATGTGTCTATGTGTGTATGTGTGTGTATATGTGTGTGTGTCTATGTGTATGTGTGTGTTTCTATGAGTGTGTATGTGTTTATGTGTATGTATCTCTGTGTGTGTATGTGTATGCATGTATGTATGCATGTGTGTGTATGCATCATTATGTGTGTATGTGTCTATGTGTGTATGTGTGTGTGTATGCATTATGTACGTGTATGTAAGCATGTGCATTATGTATGCACATAAGTATGTATGTATGCATATGCATATGCATTATGTATGCATATGCATATGCATTATGTATGCATATTTGTGTATGTGTGTGTATGCATTATGTATGTGTATGTAAGCATGTGCATTATGTATGCATGTAAGTATGTATGTATGCATATGCATATGCAATATGTATGCATGTATGTGTATGTGTGTGTATGTCTCTCTATGTGTGTGTATGCATATATGTGTGTGAATGTGTGTGTACATGTGTCTGTATATGTGTATGCATGTGTATGTGTGTGTATGGATCATTATGTGTGTATGTGTGTGTGTCTATGTGTATGTGTGTGTATCTATGAGTATGTATGTGTTTGTGTGTGTGTATGTGTCTATGTGTGTATGTGTCTATGTGTGTGTATGTATCTATGCATGTGCATTATGTATGCATGTAAGTATGTATGTACATTGTATGCATATGCATATGCATTATGTATGCATATGTATGCATATGTATGCATGTATGTGTTTATGTGTGTATGTCTCTCTATGTGTGTGTGTAGGCATATATGTGTGTGTATGTGTGTATGTGTGTGTATATGTGTCTGTATGTGTGTATGCATGTGTATGTGTGTGTATGCATGTGTATGTGTGTGTATGAGTGTGTATGTGTGCATGTGTGTGTGTATGTGTGTGTATGTGTGTGTGTCTATGTGTATGTGTGTGTATCTATGAGTGTCTATGTGTGTATGTGTCTATGTGTGTCTATGTGTTTATGTGTGTATGTGTATGCATGTATGTATGCATATGCATGTGTATGCATGTGTATGTGTGTGTATGCATCATTATGTGTGTATGTGTGTATGTGTTTGTGTATATGTGTGTGTATCTGTGTGTGTCTATGTGTATGTGTCACTATGCATCTATGAGTGTGTATGTGTTTATGTGTTTGTATGTGTCTATGTGTGTGTATGTGCATATGCATTATGTATGCATATGTATGCATATGTATGCATATGTATGCATATGTATGCATATGTATGCATATGTATGCATATGTATGCATATGTATGCATATGTATGCATGTATGTGTATGTGTGTGTATGTCTGTCTACGTGTGTATGCATATGTGTGTGTATGTGTGTATGTGTGTGTGTATATGTGTGTCTATGTGTGTATGCATGTGTATGTGTGTGAATGCATCATGTGTGTATGTGTCTATGTGTGTGTGTGTGTGTATTTGTGTGTGTATGTGTGTGCGCGTCTGTGTGTATGTGTGTGTGTCTATGAGTGTGTATGTTTGGATGTGTGTGTGTATGAATGTGTGTCTATGAGTGTGTATGTTTGGATGTGTAAGTGTATATGTGTGTCTATGTGTGTATGCATGTGTACGTGTGTGAATGCATCATTATGTGTGTCTATGAGTGTGTATGTATATGTGTATATGTGTGTGTATATGTGTGTCTATGTGTGTGTATATGTGTGTCTATGTGTGTATGCATGTGTATGTGTGTGAATGCATCATTATGTGTGTATGTGTCTATGTGTGTATGTGTGTGTATATGTGTGTGTATGTGTGTGCACGTCTATGTGTATGTGTGTGTGTCTATGAGTGTGTATGTGTTTATGTGTGTGTATGTGTCTATGTGTGTGTATGTGTCTATGTGTGTATGTGTCTATGTGTGTATGTATGCATATGTGTGTATGTGTGTGTATGCATAATGTATGCATATGTGTGTGTATGAATTATGTATGTGTATGTATGCATATGCATTATGTATGTGTATGTATGCATGTGAATTATGCATGCATATGTGTGTGTATGCATGTAAGTATGTATGTATGTATGCATATGCATATGCATTATGTATGCATATGTGTGTGTATGCATGTAAGTATGTATGGATGTACGCATATGCATATGCATTATGTATGCATGTATGTGTATGTGTGTGCATGTCTCTCTCTATGTGTGTGTGTATGCATATATGTGTGTGTATGTGTGTGTGTATGTGTGTGTGTGTGTATGTGTCTGTGTATGTGTGTGTATATGTATGTGTATATGTGTGTGCATGTGTATGCATTATGTGTGCATGTGTGTATGCAACCTTATTTGTGTATGTGTGTATATGTGTGTGTATTTGTGTGTATGTGTGTGTGTATGTGTATGTGTGTGTGTGTGTCTATGTGTGTATATGTGTGTGTGTACATATGTATGTGTATGTAAGTGTGTGTGTGCGCATACCTGCTTGCTGTTAGTTTGTTCAGCCCTCTCTCTTTCTCGCGTGCTCTCTCTCTCTCTCTCTCTCGGTCTCTTCTTGCTCGCGTCCAAGTCTCGGCACAAATGTGCCGGGAGAAATCAAAATTTTTTTTTTGCATTCCAGAGCGTCGCATATGCGACGCTCTGTAGTTTGCCAACGTCGCTCCCACCGTCGCTAGGCAGCGATGAAATTAGCGACGCTCTTTAATTAACGTCGCATAAGCGACGCTAGCATCGCTTATGCGACGAGGGTCGGGGAAAAAAAAATTCGAAATTCTGACCGTCGCTTATGCGACGACCATGTCGCATAAGCGATGCTTCCCATTTTTTTTCCAATTTGGGGGCGTCGCTATGCCCCCCTTTTTCTTGTAGTGCATGATGGTAGAGAACTGAATAGAATGATAATGGAGCTAGAAGAGTCCAATCACCACTAAGGCTCAAAAAAGGATGACCAAGTGTCAGATTCTGGGAAAAAATTTAGCAGAGTCTTCCCAGAAAATGAATTAATGAACAATAATGACCAACTAAAAGGATTATGTGGGAATAAATGTGCTCAAACCAATTAAGTGTATTAAGGAGTAAATCAACCACTATATAATTGAAAAAACCAGAAAATTTGGAAAATTTTTGCCAGAGTTTCTTGTAAAATGAGCATATGAACAATGTCAAAATCTCATAAAACTACAAGTACTAACATGTAAACCTACATAGTGAATCACTGATTCTACTACGTATAATCAGTTAACCGAAAGAAGCCAACTAGGCTTATCGAGCACCTATGAACAACTAGCATACATCTCCTATGGCGAGGCTAGGTAAGTCTTCCACCTTTATCATCAAAGAGACCCCGACATCTAGGTATCTCCCACTTAAGAAAAACTCACCACGACCCTCTTTATCAATGCCAAATGCTTTATGCAAATACGTAAGCACTATGTCAATGACCACATGGACGTACATAAGTGGTATCCACACAAGTGTACATAGTGTGTATGTGCTCAATATGTAGTAAATGGCACTGAAAGGTGGAACTCACAAGCCAAACACTAGCCAACAAACACATGCAAGTGTTTTTCAACTATGTTCTTTAGGCTCGAAAAACTTGTGCTCTATCTTCCTTGATTGTTGAGGTCCTCCCTCGTGTGCATTGAACGACACCAATGGTGACTTCGTGACTCGGATGACAAGGTATGCCAAGGTCTATGCCTTGGTCACTTTCTTAGTCATAAGCCTTGTAGAAAGCACCACAATGGACTCTCCCTCTCGAGATCTCCATGGCGATACCCTCGAAGTAGAAAATTGAGTTCTAGATGCTGCACAGAGTACTCCACACATATGCTATAGAATATGTAGAAAGCACACTATACACAAAGAGCATGAACAAAGATTTCTTAGGTCATACAAATGCAGTCAAAATTATAGTCTGTATCTCATTAGCCCACTCTATGTTTTATCAAAGAACATATACAAAAGTGTCTGATGGCCATTTGACCTTTCACATGGACACTAACGGTAACATGGAAAACATGTTTGCCAAGTTTTCCTTTGAAGTACAATGCTTAAAAGTACTCTCACTGGATGAGATCTTCTCTCAAATGAAATAATGTTGGATCTCAATATGCTGAGTTCGAGCATGGAAGATTGAATTCCTAGCAATAGCTAGGGTAGACTGATTGTATGTGTGAATGTAAACATAAGACTCCTATATGAATCCATTGTTTGGATGTAATGAATGAATCGAAATATCTTCACATGTTGCAAAACATGAAGCTTGATATTGTACCTTCGTTGATACAAGAGCTATTGATTGCTTCCAATCTACGCAAAAGATAGGTCTTGATCCAATGAAGAACATGTATCAATATATACAATGGTGGACTTTGAATATTTAGCCTTATTAGACTCACAAAAAATCAATGTCCCCTCTATACCAAAGAGTATTACACATTGGGAATTATCCATTATTTTTTATGCACTATCTTACATGAAGTTTTGTTGACAAAAAGAGTTTAATATGATTGTAGAGTAGTATTCTTGTAAGAGGGAAGGGTCTTTGCTCAAAAATACATAGAAGAGGATATTCTTGAGTAGGCTCTTTTATTTTTTTAGGAAATTTTGACATAAAATATAGATGGTCTTGAGGGAACCACTATAAAAAGGCCACGACCCTCATTTGTAAGAACTTTTTGTCAAGTGAAGTAGTGAGCTCTATCTTCTTGCAGACTCATGTTTTGATTGTTACATTCATTTCGAGTGTGTACTTTTCTTGATTATGGATGTGTGAAACTATTTTGAAGTGTCTTGAATTATATCATATTGCATCATTTTGAAGTAGTTTGGCATGATTATACACTTGTCTAGGTGATTAGAGCAAGTGAAGGAGGATTTTTACAAGAAATTAGGAATTACGACCACCACGTGGTAGGGAGATGACTCTCCTCCCAACCTTATGCCTGTATATATAGCTGCTCGAATCAACGAGGACCACAAATGTAATTAGAGTCCACAAGTGCATGTGCAATCTCCTCCACTCCTTTCATATCTTCCACTAGAGTCTACTAGTGGTTGGAGTGATCTCCACCATGGCTTTAGTACCTTCCACTAAATTCCACTAGTGGTTGGTATACTTGCCACTCGAGTTAAGTCTCACTAGACTCAAGTTAACTCACGTTAACTTGAGTTAGAAGGCTGTAGAGCTCCTTGGGAAAAACATTCTCCCCATGCTCTCCATGGGGGTTGAACCCAAGACCTTCTCCTTTACAACCTTGAGACTTAACCACTAGGCTAAGTGGATCACTTCTTTAAGAAAACTTATACTTAAGTGAAGTCTCAAGATCTTTGGCCATACACATGACTGACCAAACCATGTCGGATTACATATCCTTTTGAGCCGGTTGGACCCTTAGATCATAGAATTACTTTGTTACATTCTTCTCCCCTTGGGAAAGATTTTCTTCCTAAATAATAAAGCTCTATATAATAACCATAGGCAACCCTCGAGCCTCATGTCCTTAAACCGGAAGAACATGTTCATGTTCTAAAACTAGAAGAACATGTCTCATCTCTGTGGTGGGATCCCTGCCCAAATGATTCAAAACACTATCGAGCTTTGCACTTTGATAAACTGGTCAAAGTATAAAGTAATGAATGAATTATAAAGGTGGATCTAAAAACATTCCCAACCACTTCATTGTTTTTCGATGTGCCATCTAGGCACAAAAATATGAAATGGATGGATTCCAATTACGAGTCCAATTATGGGCATAATTGTGCATGGACTTAGTAACTAAGGTGGTATTTTTATTCCTCGCAAGACTTTGAGAACTCTTGATTCATATGAATATAAGTTGGAAAGTTTGAAGTTCACTTCCCACAAACATCTAACTTGGATGTTTGTATAATGGTTTACTCCCATTCAACATTTACTAGATTTTTTCACCAAACTAGAGGACTACTTTGTCCTAATGGGCTTGAAAATCCTATGTAAACTGCAAGAGAATGTTTAGCATTTACCTTGGTTCAATCGTACTATACCTTGACCAAAATTCAAAATGAAAATTGTCCAACTTGGGATATTTTTCTCAAAGACATTATCTTTAAGTTCTTGGGAATTGTCAATCAGATGAGCAATTCCTAACTTCTTTATTCTAGAGTATTCTGGACTCTAAAAAAGTCATTTATGCTACATAACGTGAAGCAAAATCATTTGAGTAAGTCAACCTTGGACTTTTCATCTTTTGAAGATTGAATAAGTTCTTGTACAGAACATCTATCTAGGATGTTTAATAGTTATCTAGGTCCAATCAGCTAACCCTGGACTTGTGCAAAAAGGAATCAGATACCATATCTGAGTCAATTTCAAAAGATTTGGAAAGCGAAAGGAAATAACTAAAACTCTATATAACTAATTCAAACTTCTAAGATATGAACTTTGCTATGAGTCAAATACTTGATGAACCAAGACTTTAACTTCTCAATAATCTATTATAACAAGGCATTGAAGCATTTTTCATCTATCTTTAAGAGAAAGGAACTCGATTCTCAAAAAGATTCATAGAGTAAATCTAAATACCATCCAACCACAAGATACTAGTGTGCTATCTAACATCAG
This sequence comes from Ceratopteris richardii, assembly GCA_020310875.1. Classification (NCBI taxonomy): domain Eukaryota; kingdom Viridiplantae; phylum Streptophyta; class Polypodiopsida; order Polypodiales; family Pteridaceae; genus Ceratopteris; species Ceratopteris richardii. The sequence goes on from CM035438.1 coordinate 46,697,190, forward strand.
TATGTGGACCCATTGAGGTTCTATTGATGAGTTTATACTCAAACAATGCTCCACTCAAGACTAAGTTCATGCCTATATTCAATCTTTATGACTCCTTACTGGGAAATGCAATTCTTTTGCATTTCTTCAAGTCAAAAGATTGAATTTTACCAAGTTATACTAAGAACTTGTTGCTTGACTTAGTCAATCTATTCCTTAGTTGAAAGGATGTTTTCAATGTCAAAGTCCAACTTCTTCATAAATTTCTCAAATATTTTTGAATAAACAACACTTTAGCTTGAAGTGCTCTAAGAAGATCTTGGAAGTTACTTACTTCTTATCTTCTTATCTACTTGATCTTGAAGTATCTTGAGATCATTATATTATCCTCCTTGAATTTAAACTTCTTCTTTGAAGTCTTTAATTCCTGAATCAGATCTAACTTCAAGATTTATTCTAAGACTATAAGATAATTATCATCCCATGGTTCGATGTCCCATACCATCTTTCCTACATCAATCTGAGTATAGAATTTGGCATCCCATACCATCCTATTTTATATTCACATTAATGTATGGGTGATACGTATCCTAAAGTCTAAACATATCTTTATAGAGTACCTTGTCACTTCAGCTATTTCAAAGAATTTTGAAGTTTCAGACATAACCTCTAACTTTGATATTCTAGGTTTTGATTCCTTGACATGATTGTCATACAATCACGTGCTTTGCCTTGGAAACTTGAAAACCTCTAAATCAAATATATATTCTTCTTTACTCGAGTTTTCAAATGAAAACCAATTATGATTCCAAGTACTTGAAGTTTTACAATTTCAAGTCCAATTGATTTATTCTTGACCAATTTGTAGTGACAAGAGCATTTAACTTCTCGTCTTTAGATTCCTTTCTTACTGATGTTTTAGGTGCCTACCCCAGTTGGGACTTTAGGAATCTTTCTATTGCTTAAGTCTAAGCATCCGCTCATGCTTCTTGGATTGTACCAAAATCCCTTGTAAGGATAGGTAAACTTTACATTATACCTTCCACATACTTAATTACCGTTGACACGGTTGCAGACTACATACTTGGAATTTTTACTCTGTTCAACTTGTAATAGCTTACTCCTTTCATCGTTTTCCATTGGATAAATGGAACCTGAATGAATAATTGCCAAAAGGAATTTTATTGCCAATACTTGGGAAAACTTCAAAGTATTTCCAATCACAAGTTCTTGGACAATCACGGCCAAGCTTGATCAAGTCTTATTGATCTTGCGATAAAAATAAAGACTTACTTTTTATCCTTAAGATCACTTGAACTATTGAAAGCTTCTTTGCTTACCTACGGGACTTTAGAGATCTTTCCCCAACTTAAGTCCAAGCATGTACTTATGCCTTTCAGATTCTAAAGCTAAGAATTTTTGATACACTGCCAATTGATATCAACCATTGGACATTAAGTACCACTTCTGGTGGTTTCAGACTTCTAGGAAAATACTTGTTGTCTAATGAGTTTGAAGAATTTCATTCTCACTAATTGGGAGAATGTTATTCTTCAAAGACTTGAGATTCATTCTAGGGAATCAAATAACCTGAGCAAATGATTCATCTTTTTTGCAATACTCTAGGCTATTTGATAGAAATGTTTAGATTTTAAATCAATATCCATAAAGTTTCAAGGTTGCTTCTCTTTGTCTCTGGATGGTGGTTGAGAATGATTAATAAGCTCAAAATAAGTTGTTGAAGTCAAAGTCAAGAGAAAGGTGCAAAATTGGCTCCACTTTTGGCTTCAAATTTGGCTGGAGGTTGGTTGTATGCTCGATATGGCATGTCGACCAAGCTAGTTGCCTTCCATCTTAGTGATGAGGGTTCAATTCCCTACTTCTAGATAGACGAAAGGGTCAAATTGTGGTGGCTACAAGCCCAAGAAGCTTGGTTTTGGTTTGTTCTTTGTTGATACCAGATCTTCTGCAATCAAATACAAACTAAGTGTGTATAATTTGAATCATATCCGTGCCAACGGAGCACACGTTTGATTTCTTGGTATTGACAATCATTTCTAAGTTGGTGGTTGATGGTTCAAGTCCGGCAGCTGATAGATGCAACATGGATGTCACACCAAAAAGGTCACATGGAGCGTTGGAGGTTCAAAGAGAAGGAGCACACCATTTGACGTTTTGTACCCGTAACAAGCTGGAGATTTTGAGATAACATAGAGAACAAAACACACAAGAAAGATTCTAGGCCGATTGGTGAAGGGAAGGAGCACACATGCACTGATTTAAGGTCCGATTCTTGCCTGCAATAGGCTAAGAGAATTCTCTCGTTTACTTCTTTGTCATCTACAAAGTTTTGCAATGCAAGTAGAATGGGGTATAAATAGCTCATTTGTTACAATGGATAAATGGGATCTCTCTGCTCAGGAAGATCACAAGTTCTGAACCCGTAGGCGACATGACAATAGTATATAACGCTTTAGGATTTTGTTTAGCATTTCAAAGCTTATACACTATAGGCAGTACATATTTTTAGCATGTTGTGAGGATCTATCCTGATTGATCGAGCATAAAGGTATGACCTAGAGGACCTGTGTTCGATTCTTGAATACTATAGCATACAATATTTCAAAATCATATTCATTTTGCTATACAACCATAAGCGAGGACTAATTCGTACACGCAATGCAAGAAACAAATTTGTGAACAAGCTATGGATTGAAAGAAGAGCATATGGAAACATACACAGTATGAATAAATGATATGAAATCTCATCAACTAGACAAGATAATCAACCATCAAGTTCTTCATGAGATCTTGAGGAAGAAGATGATGAGAGTAAGGTCTCCATGAAAGCTTAACCAAGCTCTGATACCAATGCAAGAAACTAGGAATTACGACCACCACATGCTAGAGAGATGACTCTCCTCCCAACCTTATGCCTGTATATATAGCTGCTCGAATCAACAAGGACCACAAATGTAACTAGAATCCACAAGTGCATGTGCAATCTCCTCCACTCCTTTGATATCTTCCACTAGAGTCTAGTAGTGGTTGAAGTAATCTCGACCACTGCTTTAGTACCTTCCACTAGAGACCACTAGTGGTTGGTGTACTTGCCACTCAAGTTAAGTCTCACTAGACTCAAGTTAACTCACGTTAACTTGAGTTAGAAGGCTCTAGAGATCCTTCGGCAAAACACTCTCCCTATGCCTCCCATGGAGGTTGAACCCAAGACCTCCTCCTTCACAACCTTGAGACTTAACCACTAGTCTAAGTGGATCACTTGTTTAAGAAAGCACATGAACTTATGCTTAAGTCTAGTCTCAAGATCTTTGGCCATACACATGACTGACCAAACGGTGTCCGATTTTAAATCTATTTGAACTGGTCGGACCCTTAGATCATAGACTTATTTTATTACAATTTTCTATAGCTTTGTGAGGTATGTGCTCTTAAGACACTTGTATTAGTTATAGATGTCATCAAAGGCTTTGAAAAGAGCAATAGCACATACAAAATAGATCAATAACAAAGGAGATAAAAGTATTTTGGTGATCCAACCTTGTGATCCTATCAAACAAGAAGGCATCAACCTAATCAGGGAAGGGTGCACTTCACCTTATCAAGGAAGCCCATGCTTGACTCTACCATGGAAGGACATGTTTATTTTAACTTGGAGGAGTTTCCTAAGTGATTGTTACTCTCTTTTTACTTATTCATTGACAATCATCTCATAGATAGACTTGACTATCCCTTAATTTGTGAGTAGTATGGACCTGATTATTTCTCATTGACTTTCTTGATCACCTATCATCAAAGGAGGGATCATGGAAGGCAAGGACTTATTGGCTTGTGGAATGTGGTGAACTTGATCATGTAAGCATCTCCTTTGAGGCTAAAAAGGTGTATGTGCCACACACACTCAATAGTAGTTGTAAAAGCCACCCTATACTCGACCTCATAACTATAAGTGGCTACAGTAGGCTACTTCTTACTCAACCAAGATATGCATGAGCTTCCAAGAATGAAGCAGAAACCACTAGTACACATATAAAGTGTCATAGAAACGAACCCAATTTGAGTTACTAAAAGCATGTGAAACTAGCAATAAAGATCCCTCCTTGGGATAAAATAATCAAAGTAGCTGGCTACCACTCAGTAACAAAAGATGCACTTAATTGCCTACCAAAACTTGAAAAATGAGGAATGCATAAACCTACTGATCCAGAGACAAAAAATTGAATACGAGGTTGGATTATGCATAAGTAAATCAAACATCCAACAATCTTCTACTAGAGAACAAAAAATGCATATCCAGCATCATGAAGACTCTAACCATTAACCTATTTCCACGGGAGTGAAATGTTGATATATTTTGGTAGTGATATGTGTGAACACACTTAGGATTGCTAGGCCACCTTCTTCCCTCTTTAGTATGTTTTCCCCCCCGGGCTTATATAAGTGGTGATCTGGTTTGATACCAATTGTTGAAGGTGATGAAGATGGCATTGAACATGATGATGTTCAAATTCTTGTTTGTGTTACAGTTCCTACTACACCTACTATAAAGCAACTTTGTTGGGATGGCAGAGATGCTTAGGCACATGCATTGGTAGCTTTGTGTGCCATTATCCCTCACATTCCCTCATGCAGAAAAACAAAGGTTGCTTGGGATAAACTTACCACTTTATATCAGGCAAGAAATGAGGCTCGTGTTGGTTACCTCCGAAAAAAGTTGGAGAGTGTGCATATGAATGAAGAAGATTCCATGGACAATGTTTTTGACAAAGATCAAAGATTTGGAGTAGTTGATTTGTGCTAATGAAGTCTTGCCAGATATTCACTTGTGCATAATCGTCTTAATGGTCTTCCATATTCATATATGAGTTTTGTTTCTAATCTTTGATTGATGATGAAAGGAGATCCAAATGCCTTAAAATTTGAGGAATTAGCCTTTGTTTTTTTGCAAGAAGATCAGTCTAGGCAGAATATGTCCATTATCTGTGTTGCAGATCAAGTTTTCCTAGCAAGTCAGAAGGGCAAAGCTAAATGGAGCTCATCTACTAGTAAGCAAAAATCTGCTAATGTTGCATAATTGTAGAAGGAAGAAAAAGATGAGAAGAAAATAGAGAAGCAAAAACAATTTTGCAAATACTATAAGGGAAAAGATCATGTCATAAAGAGTTTTCCAAAATTGGATACAAAAGAGGCAAAGAAGAAAGAGGCTTCAAGAGTTGTTGTAGAGGCCTATACACCTAAAGCAAAGTCTAGTAATCTTGTTCAGAATGAAGAATGGGCATTTACTATTGTATGCAGTTATGACCCGTCTTCTCATGAGTAGTGTATGTTTGTAGCAGACTTGGATGTTTTGGTACTTTGATAATGTGGAAGCCAATAAGATTACCTCGTAGTGTAGTTTCTTTAGTTCACTTGAGTGTGCCCCTATGGCGAATACTATCACATGTGCTAACAACTCCTCTTATCCTATAATGGGACTTGGTGAGATAATTTTGAATACTATTGATGGTAGTTCTTACACATTTTTAGATGCTTTCTATATACCAATGATCAAGAAAAATTAGGCATTACTTCTAGCATTAGCCAAGATTGGCTTGGTTGTCAAATTTGTTGATGATAGATGTATAGTTCATGATCTCTCAAATACTGATGTTATTATTGCTTCTGGAATTTTATGTCATGGATTGTATAATCTCATAGATATGCAAAATCTATGAATGATTCAGGATGTGCAATCAAGATTCTCACAATATCTCAGATACAAAGCTTTGGAATGCATGCTTTGGTCATCTGAATTTTGTTACTTTGCTATGCCTATATAAATATGAAATGGTGTCCTCTCTGGCCAAACTTGAGGCACCTTGTAAACATGTCTGTGAAGGTTTTATTTTGGGAAAAATCTAGAATTCCTCCTTCCCAAAAGATTGTTAAGTTCAATCTGCTCATAAATTGAAGCTTGTTCATAGTTATGTTTGTGTTCTTTTGCAAACACCTGCTTTTGGGAACTACCTTTACTTCCTGACTTTTATTTTACTATTTCTCCAAGTATGCATGGTTGAATCCATTGAAAGCAAAGTGGGAAGTGTTTATGTGCTTCAAATAGTTTCTACTTATGGCTAAAGATTCATCAACATGTGTACAGAACCCTCCATTCTAATTGAGGGGGGATACATGTCTTTTGATTTCAATGCATTTGTGGCTGAGCATGGGATAAACATTAGTGTATAGTTTCATATACACCTCAACAAAATGGAGTTTTTGAAAGAAAAAGTTTCATATACACCTCAACAAAATGGAGTTTCTGAAAGAAAGAATAGTTCTCTCATGGTGTTGGCTAGGTGTATGGTCAAAAGTCAGTCTTTACAAAATAACTTTTGGCTTTAGGTTGTTATGTGTGCAACATATGTACTTAACAGGTGTCCAACCAAAGCACTAAAATCTATCACTCCATTTGAGTATTGGCATGGTCACAACCCATCTCTTGCTCATCTCAGTAAATGGGTTTACAAGCTGAAACATAAGTCTAATGGATCAGTTGAGAGGTAATAGTCCAGGCTTGTTGCAAAAGTTTATGCTCAAGAGAGAGGCATTGATTTTGATGAGATCTGTGTTCCCACATGTCGAATGACCACTTTTCATAGCATCTGTGCACTTGGAGCTTATCATGGTTGGAATGTTGGAATATACATCATTTGGACATTCAAAATTCATTTTTGAATGGTGAGACATGAAAAACTATATGTACTTTAGCCCCATGGTTTTGTGTAGAAAGGGCATGAAAACAAAGTGTGAAAGCTAAAAAAAGCATTATATATTGAAGCAAGCACCAGGTACTCGTTACGAAAAGATACATGCCTACTTGATTGCACATGGTTTTGAGAAGAGTTGAGTTGAGAGGAGTGTGCAAATGATGTACTTTTGATCATCATAGTATATGTTGATGACATGTTGCTCATTGTTCCTAATGAGAAGCATGTTGCTGAATTTAAGGCTGATTTGCTTGCCAATTTTGAGATATCATATTTGGGGCATTTGTATCATTATTTGGCCATTCATTTTATGCAAGTTGATGGGGGAATATCTATGTGTCAAACAAAATACATTGACAATTTATTGGAGCATTTTGGCCTTGAAGATTGCAAAATTGTTGCCACTCCTATGGAAATAGGTTTACAATTGAGTCTTCATAATCTTGGAGATGCATTCGATGTTGTTCTTTATGAGCAAGCTATTGGATGCTTGATTTACTTATGCATAACCCGAACTAATATTTAGTTTGCTATCTCTCATATGAACAAGTTTATGCATTGCCTAGGTGTCAAGCATTGGTAAGAAGTTACGCACACCTTTTTCTACTTGAGTGGTACCCAACTACTTGGATTGATTTATCCCAAGGGGGGATCATTAATACGAGATTTACATGCTTTTTCTGACTCAAACTTGGCTAGTTGTTATGAAACTCATGTGGTCACCAATAATTTTTGCTTCATGTTTGGTAGCTCATGCACGTGGGGATGAGTATAGGGCAGCTTTCAAAATGACTCTTAAGTACGTGTGGCTCAGATGCCCTTTGGTTGATTTGAGTGTTGGTCAGTCTTTTGCCACAACCATCTTCACTGAGAGTCAGAACACATCAACAATTGCAAGGGAAAGGTTCTCTACTGAAGAGATCAATTTGGCATATGTTCACATACAAGATAACATTGCAAACCTTTTCATGAAGGCTCTGCCTAAGGAGAAGTTTTAAGCTTTCCACAAAGCTTTAGGCTTATTTCCTTTTGTGGATTGATCTCTTTCCACATAGCTTGGCACTCCTTGTTCACTACATCACTCCCAGGGGGAATTTTTGATATATTTTGGTAGTGATGTGTGTGAACAAACAAGGACCATCGATGCACTTTTTTCCCTCTTAAGGAGGTTTTTTTCTCACAGCTTGTATATTTGCCTATAACCCTATTGGATCACTTATCTTTGTACATTCACTTGGCAAAAACATCAGTATTGTTTTGTTCTCGGAGCTTCTTCTTTTTCCTTGTGTTGTTTGTGTGCTTCTGCAGACCTCAACCTCCAACATGAAAATAGGTTTGCAATCTTCAAGGATGAAATGTTGCAATAAATTTTCCATGTACTTTGTTTCACACAAAGTTATTCACCCATCAACTTATATAAATTAAATGCCTAAATAATGATGCAAATACTCTACATACGACATATCAAAAGAGGCATACAAATCAATCTTAAACTCAGCAATATGCATCTCATTGGGACTAGTGAGGAGCATATCATCAACATATATAGTGCATCACGTAAATTTGCATCAGAAATAGAATAATCTACATTTGAAATCTATAAAGGCTACAAAATCACCTCACTAGGAGAAGGATTTGATGTTCCACATGTAAAAAAGCACAACAAAATGACATACATATCCTTTGAGTTGATTTATGTCTACTTGGTACATGAAAGTAAGGGTTGAATTGCATCCTCCACAAAAATGACATCATGAATAACCAAAATATGTTTAGCCTATTGATGATACAAATGATATTCTTTTCTTTTAGAAATGTACTAAAAAAAAAATTACATTTCACTATATTATCATCCAATTTGGTGTGTTGTTGTTTAGACACTAATGCACATGATAGACAACCAAAAACACACAGATGAGAAATAGATGGCGATCATGCTAAGCCTTATATGGAGTGATAGATTATAATGCTTTGGTGGGATGCCTATTAAGTAAATATGTTGCACATCTAATATCATCAAGCTAGAATTTTCACCATAAACGTTGCCATTTCTATTAGATACTTGTTCTTGCTCTTGATGTTGGAGTTAGACATCTATGGAAGCACGCGAACAACACAAGGAAGAAGAAGAAGCTTGGAGCACAAATGCTTACCCTCGTAGTCAAAGGGGATTTGCATACATTAATGATATTTTACCCCCAACTTGCTGATGCTAGGTCAGATTTTATCACCCTAAGTCCCCAATTCCACTCCATTGTAACCTTGGAGAAGAAGGAAAAATACGTACACAAATAAATGTACGACCCCAGTGATCACTTCTAACAGCCTCCCTCTCTCCTGGTTCACCCTCTCTTCCTTTTCCTATTTTGCATCCACATGTACACACACATTCATACAAGCGCACCCCTCCACACACTCTATTACGGGTTTGTATGTACACTCTCACACACCCTCTCACTTCTTCCACTCTCGCTCACTTACCTTCGGAAGCAGATCTTGATACACTGTTCCTTTTTCTTTCCCTCACTCCTTCTCCCACACTCACACTTGCGCATGCATATTCATCACCGCTCGGAGGAATCCCATGCCCCCTCGTACACGCTCACATACACTTACACACATACATTTTTTTTTATTAACGGGAAGGTGTGACGACAACAAAGATCTTTACACAACATCCATTCATGCTTTTTCGTATTTCCAAAAAAGCACAGATGTCATACCTTTCTACCTTTTTGTACTTTATTTGAGTCAGACCATCCGAACACAACTTAATAATAAGGTGTATTCTCTCAAAATCTCACCCAAATAGCGTTCCAAGTTCATATGCCGATTCTCAAAATGCTTTTGCACTATCATAGTATCACTCTTGCCACACAAGAAGCAAACACATTCACTATCCCTTTAGCCCCCCTCAAGCTCAATACCAACTCTGGTATCAGAGCTTTGTTCTGTACACTCAACCCTCATAAACAGAATTATTAGTCAAATAGTTAATTTTCTTCATCAAGCTGCCCATACTTCCGCTTCCATGCAGTTGCAGCCTCCTCTCTGGTATGGAATGTCCAGATATGAGCCTGTATTTTCTCTCTTTCCCTTGATCGCAGTAATTCCTGTGACCGAGCTTTTGAGAGTGTTTTCAAGTGGAAACAATAAAAAAGATCACCCCATTTGCTTCGACAATTATCAAAGGTTCCCTCTCTGTAGTATTCTTTCACCTCATAGAAAGGGCTCCAATGAAAGCTCATAAGTATGCCATTAGAGATCCCCTCGCTTTCGAGATACCAGAGAACTTAAACGCAGCTAATTCTCCAGATCGACATTACTCAAAAGGTACAAGTCATCAAATAATTGTTAAGTGATAAAGCTCCAGCTCAATGTATCTACACTGCATTCACTTCGAGTCTTGCAACCTAACATGTTGGCATCTGCATGAATCCCACATCTTATTTGATCAAGCTTTCACGTGGCCTCCACATGCAATGCAGAGCTTGTAGATACATTCACTATAGATATACGCAGAACCTACAGACAAAGTTTATAGCTTGCAAAGTGATGAGCGAAGTATGCAGAGCATCAACACTAGATTTTGAGCTTCGAAGACTCTCAAGTCTTGACTCTACATGTAGCAATGGCACACTCTGCTGAAGATAAAGTACCTATTGAATACCAAGTACCTTACATTGAATACCAAGTACCTTACACTGAAAATGCATGCACATTTCACAATATGCTTCGTTTACAACATTGGATGACTATCATTGGATGACTATCCACAATTTGGGAGAGCTTCAAGAGCCACAGCAGAGTTCTGACTCTCTCTGTCTAATGCATAAACATTTCTACAAAATGCATGCATACAATGCTCTCTCTCTCTCTCTCTCCACGGAATTATGAATACAATTTCACGAATACTCAAGAATCACATTCTAATGAAGCCACATATGATATTAGCTACCGAAAGCGGAGAGCTCTGATTCCTGGCGATGCTTGCTATGGTCTACCCACTTGTCTGCACGTAGAATGGGAGAGCTCTAATTCTGACTCTTGAGTGACACAGTCGATTGAGCAGTGAGAACCTCCAAGCTCCAGCCTCCAACCAAGAGAGACCTCGGACGATGAAGAGTGATGAGTCGATTCATGACTCACGACAGCTCGAGAGAGGAATCACGATTTAGCTACCAGCATATGCAGAAAAAGACTTCTGCTTCGAAGTTCGAGCGACAAGAATGCTTCAGTCGGCCCCGACTACCCGACTCCTAGGTTTTTTTGGTTCAGCGCACTCCTCTCCCTATAGCTTCGTTTCCCAATCCCCCAACACTCGTCTCTGCACCAAAAGTGACAAAAAAACAAAAAAAATAAAACAGCTCCAGAACTGTAGCCCCCCTCTCCTCTGCACATAGAACGGAAAACCGACCAGCTTTTGTTTTTTTTTTTTTCTCTAACATTTAAAAGGTCATAGCATAGAACACAACTGAAATAGAGTCTATGGTGCAGAGCCACAAGAAGGACTTATTGGGCTCGATCACGATCACACTCTATCAAGTAGAAGAGGCAATTACACAGAAGTACAATCTACTGAGGAGAGTCATTGGTTGGGCTGAATTCTTCAAGCTCGTCCAAGAGATAGCGAAGTCCTGGGACTAGATAAATGTGATCTGTTTGAGGACGGGGGTTCTGAAAATCTGGTGGAGGAAACATCCTTGTTCTTCTCTACCATCAATATGCACTGCTTCTAATAAAGCTTATGCATCTCGTGTAGCGGCTCCTTAAATACAGGTTCATGTTGAAGAATCGTATGCTTTACAGTTTCCACGGTACGTGCTGGAAATTGCTTTAATACTCGATCGCTAGTCGGTAGACCCTTTGTTTGCCCCTATGATTCTCTTTGATCAAGAAGTCATCGTGTGGCCCCCAAATACTTCCAATCAAACATCTATTCAGCTCTTCAAGCACCCGTAATCAAACAAATTCCCTGCTAAATACAAACATATTAGTGCATAAAAACCAACCATTTCTGGAGCTAACATACTCCCCTCTTCTTATTTGCGAAGTCGTCCTCGACGAGCCACTCTCGCTGCAATATAATCAAAACAGCCATGAAAATGTCAGTGTACAATTAGTTTGCATACCTTTCCATCGATCCGTTACTCCAACGGAACCTGCACTCATTGAAGCTATTAGTGCTTAAAAAAAAATCACTCATGAATACATACAACTCATTCACTTCAAAATGATCCAAGAACATGCACATATAAGCAACTCCCATTCCAACATGCATCAAATTGCTCAGGCATTCCATTATGAAAATAGTCTCAACCAAAATAACATATTCATACCTTTCCATGTTTTACACATGCAACTGTCATTGCGGAAAAAACAAAAACGGAAAGACCAAAATAAACAACAACAACTTGAAATGAATTCAACAGGAGATGCAACATACCCAAAATGCATACCCCTTTTATTGACCTACTATTCGCTATGTACACATATTCCATGACTAGACACTCCCGAAGAATCCCCCTCGTCGTCCTACAAAAGCCATCGAGACCCGAGTACCAATCAAGGCCTACATAAAAACCCTGGAGTGTCCCACACACTGGAAAACCCTCGGATAGAGCACACAAGTTATAAAGCAAGACCATTGCATTACCTTGCTAAAGGTCTCATCTATAAGTACACATACAGTATCCGTGACTTTGAGAATGTTGATTCAGAGTGAGCTGATCTGTCGCAAGCCGCCATATACCAATCACACAAGCAAATAACGTTCCCTTCCAGGCGATCGTCGCCCTCTCCTCTCTCTCTCTCTCTCCCCCTCAGGAGTGGGGAATAACTTCATAGGTAAATTTTATTTATAATTACACGTTGGCCTGCATTGACATTGGATGCGATTCGTGGACCTGACCACCCGGCCAGGTTGATTCCACCCATCTACCAATGCAATGCAGCGCACAACACACGAACACATAACGATAGACAAGTAACATATATCAGCTAGCCCATAACGAAGCTGGATGCGGCTCGTGGTCGTGAATACCAAGCCACGATGGCTCCACCTACCTACCAACCCGTTATGGCGCGTAGCTAAGACACAAACATATACATCCCAAGCCTATGGCGAAACTAGCTGCGGCTCGTGGTCCTAACCACCCGGCTAGGATAAATCCACCCACCTACTAGCCCATCATAGCGCATTGGTACAATCACAACAACACAATGTTTTTTTTTTTTTCATAGTTAATTAATTTGCCCAGTCCTGAGAATTAGGGAGAGGAAGAAAGGGATTTTCCCCACTTTTCCCACACAGACATGCAAACATACACACTCCAGCCTTTGACAGATCAACCACCTCTTCACTCCATTCTCTCAATTACAGACACTACATATGTATTCATCGATTTGACTTTTCACTAGGTAACTACAATTGGCTATGCCTTGGTCCCTCATATACCTATCCTTAGATGATCTAGAATGTGGGTCTCCTGGATGTCTCATGTAGCCTCACCTCATACTCGTATCCGACAACTTCCCTAGGGCGAGTCAGGCTCAACTTCAGGAGCCCCGTCATCACTTCCTATCGTTAACACATCTGCCCAAGCCCAAGTGATATCGTTTTCTTCGTTAGGCATTTCCCTCGAAGGTTCGAAATAGTAATATCGATCCCCCGCCCATCCTACATGTCGGATCAAGTATGTCTCAAACCACTCAATATGAAAAATAACATCCAACCCCTGGTTTATGAAGCATACCAGCTAGTGCGCTTGTTCCACATCATATTCGGTCTCAAAGTTCATGACCTCTATGTCCATGCGGGCGAATGTCTGGTCCGAGAAATATATCCCCAGCTCGTACAAATAGAGTTGAGTTATTTGATCTTCCATTTTGTTACTTAGCTCCTAACAGTCTCTGCGCAACACAAAAAATAATTAGAAGTCCAAAATTCTTGAGCTAGCAAGAGATAATATTCATGACAACAAAAATTATAGCTAACATATGCGCATATATATATATATATATATATATATATATATATATATATATATATATATATATAACTATACATCTATTTACAAGGGGTCTACTACGTACTCTCGCTTGGATCTCGTCTGGCTTCTCCCGTCCTAATGCTATTTGAAATATGGTTTGACTCGAAGCGCGTTAACCTTCACGGGAGCACATTCTTCTCCTAAATCTTGAATTTGCATGGAACCATTGGAGTTGAGTTCCACCACTTTAAACGGTCCTGCCCATCTTGTCTGTAACTTCCCCGGGAATTTATAATATTTGCTATCATAGACTAGCACCAAATCCCCTTCTTGAATCACATAGGTCTTGAGATTCTTGTCGTGCCTCTCCTTACATCTTTTCTGAATAGCTTCCAGACTTTGCTGTGCAATGAGTCTCTTTTCTTCTAGCTTGACTAGTTGTGTGTACCTCTCCTTCAATGACTCTTCCTCTCCCAGCTTGGCCTCGATGGCCACTCTTAATGTTGGAACTTCTTTTTCGATGGGAAAGATGGCTTCCTTGCCATATACTAGGGAGAACGGAGTGCTCTTGGTCGTCACTCGGTAGGATGTTCGATACGTCCACAAAGCTTCCAAAAGTCTCTCATCCCAGTCTCGCCTATGCACAGCTACTGTCTTTGTCAGAATCTGTTCAAGAACCTTGTTGGTAACCTCCACTTGTCCATTCGCCCTCGGGTAATATGGAGTGCTTTTCCTATGTTTGATTTTATATAATTCCATTAATTCCTCGATCAATTCGTTGACAAAATGTGTTCCTCTATCACTTACTATCTCCAACGGGCATCCGAATCGGGTGATAATTTGTTCGTACAAAAATTTAGCTACGTCAACAGCTCGGTCAGTCTTCAGAGCTTTGGCTTCTACCCACTTGGTGACATAGTCAGTGTAGACCAAGATATACCTGTTGGATCTACGTCTTGAGGGAGGATCAATAGGCCCCACAAAATCAATTCCCCATTTTTCAAAAGGCTTAAGAGCCAGCACCGGTGTAAGAGGAGCTGCATGTGCTAATGTTGGTTTGCCCATTCTTTGCATTTGTCACATTTCTTGCAGTATGTGTGAGAGTCTTTGAACAGCGTTGGCCACCAATACCCTGCCAATAAGATCTTTCTTGCCGTCAACTCACCAGCAAAATGCCCCCCGCAGGGTTCATCATGCAATGCTCTCAACACTAGGGTTGCTTCTTCTTCCTCGAGACACCTCCGATAAATGCTCTCATGGACAAAATATCGATAGAGCTGCCCCCCAATGATGCTATGGTGCTTCGCCAATGCTAACAGTTTTTGCTTCTCTCTCTCTCTTGCTTGCTCCCGGCGGGTATTTAGTGGTGCACAAGAAATTCACCAAGTCGGCATACCAAGGTACTTTAGCATCAACCTGAAATAGATGCCCATCAGGAGCATCATCGGGCACGCCAGAGATTGGCTCCTCATTAATAATTTGAGATAGATGGTCCGCCAATATGTGCGCTTTGCCTGGTTTGGTTACCATTGTGAACTCAAATTCTTGTAGGAGTAGCATCCACCTCATCAATCGCCCTGATAGCTCGGGTTTATTGATGATATACTTTAGGGCTTCGTGATCCACATAAAACGTGAAATGCTTTCCCATCAGATAGTGCCGATACTTGTTTACCGCAAAGATCATCGAGAGGCATTCTTTCTCTCTAGTCGTGTAGTTTCTTTCAGTGCTATTCAAGTTTCGGCTTGCGTAATAAATAGGGTGGTCCAACTTCTTTTCATCGGCTTGACATAGAACTGCTCCAACCGTAGTATGAGAAGCATCTGTGTGCACATGAAATTCTTTCGTCCAGTTGGGTGCTACCGAAATCGGTGCATTTATCAATCTCTCTTTGATCAAGTCGAATGCAACTTGACACTCTCCAATCCATTGATATTGTTGGTCTTTCCTCAAAAGATTCGTCAGTGGTGCTGCTATTGATGCAAAATTTAATATAAA
Source organism: Ceratopteris richardii (assembly GCA_020310875.1). Classification (NCBI taxonomy): domain Eukaryota; kingdom Viridiplantae; phylum Streptophyta; class Polypodiopsida; order Polypodiales; family Pteridaceae; genus Ceratopteris; species Ceratopteris richardii. Next base: position 46,712,923 of record CM035438.1, read on the forward strand.
TCGTCGATAATAATTAGCATGCCCCAAGAATCCTCTGAGTTGCCGCAAGTTTTGAGGAGGTGGAAGTTGTCCAATTTTTTGCACTTTATCCTCGTCAATCGCGATCCCTTTTTCGGAAATAACATGTCCCAAGAGCAATCCTCTTCGTACTCCAAATGTACACTTTTCAGGATTTAATGCGATGCCTTTTTCAATGCTTCTTCTTAAAATAGCTTCGATCCTCTCCATCATGTTTTCATCGTTGCCTCTGATTGCAAAATCATCGAGGAATATCTCCATCCAATCCTGCAAATAGTCTTGATATGCAGTTATCATTGCCCTCTGGAATGTGGCTGGTGCATTGCATAATCCAAATGGCATCACACGATATGCATACGTACCCCATTCTGTCGTGAAAGTAGTTTTTGATTGATCCTCTTCATGGATTTGGATCTGGTTGTACCCACTGAAACCATAAAAAAATGAGTACAATTTATGGCCAGCCACTCTGTCCAAGATTTGATCAGTAAACGGCAAAGGGAAGTGATCCTTTTTTGTGCGTTCGTTCAACTTCCGATAATCTATGCAAATGCGGATTTTCTTATTTTTTTTCGGAACAACTACAATTGGTGATACCCACTCACTGGAGGCTATGGGATATATGAATCCTGCTTCCAATAACTTAGTCAATTCCAGCTTGATCAATTCCGAGTAGACTGGATTTGTTCACCTAAGTCGTTGACATATTGGTTGGGTGCCTTCTTCCAAATCTATATAATGTTGGCAGATTCGGGGATCAATTCCTCTTAGATGACCATGCAAAGGCCTTGCTGAATTTTTTGAGTGCCAATTTAATGCAATCTCGTACTCTATTTGGTAGCTCTGACCCCACGCTCAAGAACTTTTCTGGAAAAACTTCCCATTTTTCCACTTGAGCTTCTCGCGAATATTCCTTATTCCTTGATGATGTTGTGATTGGAAAGTGTTCCCCGATCACGCGTGCATGGTTGGCCAGTAAATCATTGTTTTTTTCTTTTTCAACCGCACCCAATTTCTTTAGTTCAGCTTTTGCAGTGGCTTCCTGCACTTTAGTCTTACTCTTCGCTCCCTTTTCCGATTCTCGACTTCTCCTTAGAGGCTCTGCTTCTAGCACTCTGACCCTTTCTCTCAGTTGTTGTACTTCCATTGTCGGAGCTAACTCAAGCGTAAACTCTTCTTTTGAAGTTCCCTTCTCCAGGGATTGGGTAGCTTTGTTTTCCTTTGCGTCTATACCTAACATGTAGCACTCAAATTCACTGGTATGTGTCAACCATCCTAGTAACTCCTGGTCTGAGTCATCCTTGTAACATAGTGGATCTTTGTACTCGCCCACCTTCGCGTGTTGGAGGTTGGACAATTGTAGGTTAAATCCATCCTGTGAAAGGTCCTTGGAAGTCTCCGTGCGCAAGGCAAATCTTACCCGCACCATTTCTTGTCTAACCTTTTCCTTTGCTTTTTGCTCTCTTTCCTCAGCTGTTGTCGATTTCTTGCCGGTCAAGTTTGGAGACACTTGAAGTTGTATTCGATCGCCCTTCGGTCCAATTATGATAAATCCTGTGCGCCAATCGTGCACACATTCGGCTTGCACCAGTCATGGCCGTCCAAGTAAGATCGAGAAGGTAGCCTCTGAGGTCCTTGGTCTTACTATTAGATAGTCAACTTTAAATTCTAGACCGCCCACAACTGTGCTTACATTCTTCAAAAGACCCGCAGGCTTCACTTGCGTTTGATCTGCCATCCTCAAGGACATTGGAGTTTCCTCCATGTGATTGAGGCCCAAAGCTTTCATCATGTACTCAGTCATAAGGTTGACTGCGTCTCCACTATCTAACTGAGCCCCAGGGACTGCATATCCCTTAATATCAACCATCACAGCTGGAGCATTCGAATCGATTTGCGTCGTAATACTTTGAATCATACCTTGGACCTCTTTATCTTGTCTCTTTTTATCTCGAGCTTTCCTCAACTTCTTAATATATTTGTTGTAGAATTATTTCCTATAAGCAGGTGAACATTTCAGCAATGTGCCAATGTCCAGCGTGACTTCCGTGTCAGCGAGCAACTTTACGATGTCCACTTCTTCCAAACTTTGTTTTTCCTTCCTATACTTCGGAGCCCTTAATCTTTCAGGAAATGGTGCTATGCCTGGCACAAACTCCTTGGTCACTGGTGGGAGAATCTCTATCTCTTCCCCATCCTCAAACTCTTGTTGCTCATCAAATCCTCCAACTTGGTTTTCTACCTCTCCATGTTCGGGTGTCTTCTCTTGACTAGCTTTTTCGCTTTCACCTTATGGATGTTGCTTTAAATACTCTTGAGTCCTTGTGACTACTGCCACAATTGGCTCTGTATGCGGTTTCTTGGCTTGGTAAGCATCCACGAAGTGCATCGACGAGCTAGAGCCTTCTTGAGGGTTCGGTGTCTTGAACACTACTCCGATTGTAGGAATGTGCTCTTGAGCTCTCGTTGTGGAATGCATCTGAGTATCAACATAATTCAAGGACCCTACTGGTCCCTTATCCTTGCTAGTGGAAGCTCTTCGTTTTGGACAATCTTCATCAAAGTGGCCCTCTCCACTATAGTACCTACATAGTGGGGTATAATCAATTGGTTTCTCTTCGTTTGGACATCTAGATTGAGTATGGACAAAGCCATGGCACCTCCAACACTGGATTGGACCGTCTCTTCTTTGATCACATGCGGCTCCTCTCGGATAGTCTCCTCCCTGGCCCTGAGCATCATATCCATAAGTCGGTCTGTTTTCCCAACGAGATGTAGGTGGGACACTTTGAGCGGGCAATCCCGTGTAGGGTCTTTCTCTTGTATCTCCCGATTTCATGGTCCTCTCTTCATAGGCTCTCTTGTTGTAACATCGGTCCTCCGTGTGATTTGTTCTTCCACAAAAAGTACAATGCATTCTAGGTGGTGATCTATCTGTGAATACTCTTGAGACTGTAGGGCATTCTGAAGCCAAATGGCCGTAACCATGGCACTTTCCACACCATGTATTCGATTGAAACACTTGATTTGGGTTTGTAGCTACCTCTGGTTTTACTGTGTATGTTTCCTGGGTCATTGTGGCAGCTTTTATAGCTTGCGTGACCAACTCCAATATTCGTTCTTCAGTTAGCGCAGGCTTTACCTCGCCTGGCGTACTAGTGGCAGCTACAAAAGCTGGGGTCATCAATGTTGGACTTTTGTGGCCAGGATCTTTCATTGGTATGTTTCCTGGGCCTCCCATTGGCTCGTATAAGAGCTCTATCTTCCTTTGTTGACATAATTATACTTCCTCCCAAAGCCTTGCTTGTTCCTTAGCATCTATTAATGTTGCCGGTCTTGTCAGGCTGATATGCTGCTTCGCCGTAGGATCTCTTAATCCCGCAATGAATCTTCTCTTCAATGTCTCATTGTTCGGGGCATTTGCACCCATCTTTCTTACCAAGGTTTCCATTCTCTGAATGTAGTTATCAATTCTCTCATTGACTCCCTGTCGAAGGTAATCCATATGTTGGGCCAATCTATCTTGGAAGCCTTGTCGTCAAAACTTTGCCAAGAAGGCTTCCTTGAGCATCTGATAAGTTCCACGCCCTTGTGGTGTCAGATTCCCATACCAGTTGGCTGCCTCATCACGAAGAGTAGCCGGAAAGATCCTCAACCTTTGACCTTGGTCAACTACCTCATTGGCCTCACAAGTAACTTCAAATAGTTGGATAAAACTATCAAGATCCTCATCCCAAGCACCTAAGAATTCAGTGAAGTCCCCCAAATGAACCGAAATCCGTTGAGCCATTTCAAATAGAGGTGTGATGTCAATATCACTTTGATCCCAAAAATTTAGTGCACGCGGCCTCAGGATCCCTCCTTCAAACTTTTGCATTTGATTCGCGACTCTCCTACGGGAGTACACGGTTTTGGCAGATTTCGTCAAGCTAGTCGAGGTCGACTCACCTTGCGAGTCCAACCTCTTCCTTTCTCTTTCAAGGGCTCTTCTCTGAGTGCATTCCTCTCTTTGTGTTTGTGTTGCTCCTGAGGATGAGCTCCCCTCGCTCATGTACTAGATCTAGGGTCCGCAAGCTCGGCCAACATGTGGCGCTAGGCGAACCTATGGCACTCCCTTATAGAGACGTGCCAAGCTTTTCCCAACAACCGCACCAAAATGCTTACCCTTGTAGTCAAAGGGGATTTGCATACATTCAATGATATTTAACCCCCAACTTGCTGATGCTAGGTCAGATTTTATCACCCTAAATCCCCAATTCCACTCCATTGTAACCTTGAAGAAGAAGAAAAAATACATGCACAAATAAATGTCTGACCCTAGTGATCACTTCTAACAACCTCCCTCTCTCCTGGTTCACCCTTTCTTCCTTTTGCTATTTTGCATCCACATGTACACACACACTCATACGAGCGCACCTCTCCACACACTCTGTTACGGGTTTGTATGTACACTCTTACACACCCGCTCACTTCTTCCACTCGCGCTCACTTACCTTCGGAAGCAGATCTTGATACACTCTCCCTTTTTCTTTCCCTCACTCCTTCTCCCACACTCACACTTGCGCATGCATATTCATCACCGCTCGGAGGAATCCCATGCCCCCTCGTACGCGCTCACATACACTTACACACATACATTTTTTTTAATTAAAGGGGAGGTGTGACAACAACAAAAATCTTTACACAACATCCATTCATGCTTTTTTGTCTTTCCAAAAAAGCATAGATGTCATACCTTTCTCATACCTTTCTGTACTTTAATTGAGTTAGACCATCCGACACAACTTAATAATAAGGTGTATTCTCTCAAAATCGCACCCAAATAGTGTTCCAAGTTCATATGCCGACAAGAAGCAAACATATTCACTATCCCTTTAGCCCCCCTCAAGCTCAATACCAACTCTGGTATCAGAGCTTTGTTCTGTACACTCAACCCTCATAAACAGAATTATTAGTCAAATAGTTAATTTTCTTCATCAAGCTGCCCATACTTCCGCTTCCATGCAGTTGCAGCCTCCTCTCTGGTATGGAATGTCCAGATATGAGCCTGTATTTTCTCTCTTTCCCTTGATTGCAGTAATTCCTGTGACCGAGCTTCTGAGAGTGTTTTCAAGTGGAAACAATCAAAAAGATCACCCCATTTGCTTCGACAATTATCAAAGGTTCCCTCTCTGTAGTATTCTTTCACCTCATAGAAAGGGGCTCCAATGAAAGCTCATAAGTATGCCATTAGAGATCCCCTCGCTTTCGAGATACCAGAGAACTTAAACGCAGCTAATTCTCCAGATCGACATTACTCAAAAGGTACAAGTCATCAAAAATTGTTAAGTGATAAAGCTCCAGCTCAATGTATCTACACTGCATTCACTTCGAGTCTTGCAACCTAACATGTTGGCATCTGCGTGAATCCCACATCTTATTTGATCAAGCTTTCACGTGGCCTCCACATGCAAAGATAAAAGATGCAGAGCTTGTAGATACATTCACTATAGATATATGCAGAACCTACAGACAAAGTTTATAGCTTGCAAAGTGATGAACGAAGTATGCAGAGCATCGACACTAGATTTCGAGCTTCGAAGACTCTCAAGTCTTGACTCTACATGTAGCAATGGCACACTCTGCTGAAGATAAAGTACCTGCTGAATACCAAGTACCTTACATTGAATACCAAGTACCTTACACTGAAAATGCATGCACATTTCACAATATGCTTCGTTTACAACATTGGATGACTATCCACAATTTGGGAGAGCTTCGAGAGCCACAGCAGAGTTCTGACTCTCTCTCTCTAATGCATAAACATTTCTACAAAATGCATGCATACAGCGCTCTCTCTCTCTCCATGGAATTATGAATACAATTTCACGAATACTCAAGAATCACATTCTAATGAAGCCACATATGAGATTAGCTACCGAAAGCGGAGAGCTCTGATTCCTGGCGATGCTTGCTATGGTCTGCCCACTTGTCTGCACGTAGAATGGGAGAGCTCTAATTCTGACTCTTGAGTGACACAGTCGACTGAGCAGTGAGGACCTCCAAGCTCCAGCCTCCAACCAAGAGAGACCCTGGACGATGAAGAGTGATGAGTCGATTCATGACTCACGACAGCTCAAGAGAGGAATCACGATTTAGCTGCCAGCATATGCAGAAAAAGACTTCTGCTTCGAAGTTCGAGCGACAAGAATGCTTCAGCGGGCTTCGACTACCCGACTCCTAGGTTTTTTTGGATCAGCGCACTCCTCTCCCTATAGCTTCGTTTCCCAATCCCCCAACACTTGTCTCTGCACCAAAAGTGACAAAAAAACAAAAAAATAAAATAGTTCGAGAACTGTAGCCCCCCTCTCCTCTGCAGATAGAACGGAAAACTGGCCAGCTTTTGTTTTTTTTTTTTTCTCTAACATTTAAAAGGTCATAGCATAGAACACAACTGAAATAGAGTCTATGGTGCAGAGCCACAAGAAGGACTTATTGGGCTCGATCACGATCACACTCTATCAAGTAGAAGAGGCAATTTCACAGAAGTACAATCTACTGAGGAGAGTCATTGGTTGGGCTGAATTCTTCAAGCTCGTCCAATCCCGAGATAGCGAAGTCCTGGGACTAGATAAATGTGATCTGTTTGAGGACGGGGGTTCTGAAAATCTGGTGGAGGAAACATCCTTGTTCTCCTCTACCATCAATATGCACTGCTTCTGATAAAGCTTATGCATCTCGTGTAGCGGCTCCTTAAATACAGGTTCATGTTGAAGAATCGTATGCTTTACAGTTTCCACGGTACGTGCTGGAAATTGCTTTAATACTCGATCGCTAGTCGGTAGACCCTTTGTTTGCCTCTATGATTCTCTTTGATCAAGAAGTCATTGTGTGGCCCCCAAAAACTTCCAATCAAACGTCTATTCAACTCTTCAAGCACCCGTAATCAAACAAATTCCCCTGCTAAATACAAACATATTAGTGCATAAAAACCAACCATTTATGGAGCTAACAACAATGCACAATATTGAATGTATTACTAGAGAATGTACAAATATAAGTAGCCCATTAGGGCAATAGGTGTATATACAAGCCGGGGGAAAAAACCTTCTAAAGAGGGAAAAAAGTGCCCCGAAGGTCCTAGTGTGTTCACACACATCACTACCTAAATATATCAACAAATCCCCCCTGGGAGTGATGCGTTGAACAAGGAGCTGGCACTCATGTATAAGGAAGTGCCAAGCTATGTGGAAATCACTCCACAAAAGGAAGTAAGCCCAAAGGTTTGTGAAAAGCTTCAAACCTCTCCCTAGGTAGAGCCTTCGTGAAAAGGTCTGCTATGTTCTCCTGCGTGAGCACATATGCCAAGCTGATCTCCCCAGTAGAGAACCTCTCCCTGACATAGTGATAATGCACCTCAATGTGCTTATTGCAAGCATGGAACACAAGGTTCCTCGCAACTGCCAATGCGCTCTGACTATCAGTGAAGATGGTAGTGGCAGAAGACTGGCCAACACCCAAATCAGCCATAAGGCGTCTGAGCCACACACACTCAATAGTCGCTGTGAAAGCTTCCCTATACTCAACCTCACAACTGGAAGTGGCCATAGTAGGGTGCTTCTTGCTCAACCAAGATATACATGAGCTACCAAGCATGAAGCAAAAACCACTGGTGGACACAAGAGTGTCATAGCAACCAGCCCAATCTGAGTCACAAAAAGCATACGTACAGCTAGAAATGCATTAAAATCAGAAGACATATATTCCCCCCCTCAATTTGAACGGAGGGTGCCCATTTTACATGCTGACAGATTTTCAGCCAAAACCAAAAACTGTTTAAAGCACATGAACACTTCAAACTTTGCTTTGAGTGGATATACCCATGCATGCCTAGAAAAATCATCAATGAAAGTCACGAAGTAAAGGTAATTTCCAAACGAGGACCACAGACATCACTATGTACAAGCTGCAATTTCTGTGTAGCCCGAATGGAACCATCTTTTGGAAGAGAGGAATGCTACATTTTGCCCAAAATACTGCCTTCACAAACATGTTTTCCAGGTGCCTCAAGTTTGGGCAAAGAGGATACCATTTCAGATTTCTGCAGGTGTAGCAAACTAGCAAAATTCAGATGGCCAAAGCGTGCATGCCAAAGCTTTGCATCTGACATAGCTTGAGAATCATTTACAGCACATGCCAAATCATTTTTAGATCTTTCATAGTCTATGAGCTTATACAACCCATGACATAAAATGCAAGAAGCAATAATAACATCGCCATTTGACAGATCATGAACTGTACATATGTCATCAACAAATTTCACAACCAAGCCAATCTTGGCTAATGCAAAAACTGAAAACAGATTCTTCTTGATCCCTTGCACAAATAAAGCATCTGACAAATTGAAAGAACTACCATCAGCAGTAGTCAAAATGATCTTACCAACTCCCATAACAGGATAAGAGGAGTTGTTGGTGCATGTAACTGTATTCCTTGTAGGGGCAGGCTCGAGTGAAGAGAAGAAACTGCGCTGCGAGGTAATATGTTTGGTCGCCCCACTATCAAAGTACCAAACATCTCAGTCTACTGCAGACATGCACTGATCATGAGAAGATGGGTCAAAACTGCAAACAGTAGCAAACACCCATTCTTCTTCCTGCACAAGATTAGCAAACTCCATTTTTGGTGTAGAGGCTTTTGCAACAACCATTCCAGCCTCTTTTTTCTTTGCCTCTTTTGCAGCCAGTTTTGGACAGTTCTTTATGATATGATCATTCCCTTTACAATACTTACAAAACAATTTCTGCTTTTTTGATTTTTTCTCATCTTTGTCTTGGTTCTTCGAATGTGCAACATTTGGAGATTTCTGCTTACTAGTAGAAGAGCTCCATTTTCCTTTGCCCTTCTAACTAGCCAGGAAAGCTTGATTTGCAACACACATAATGGACCTGTTCTGCCTAGACTGATCTTCTTGCAATAGAACAGAGACTAACTCCTCAAATGACAAGGCATTCGGATTGCCTTTCATCATCAATCGAAGAGTAGAAGCAAAACTCTGATATGAATCAGGAAGACCATTCAGAACGGTCTGCACAAGTGAGCTATCTGGTATAACCTCATCAACAAAAATCAATTGTTCTTCAAGTCTTTGATCTTTGTTAGGAAATTATCCATAGAATCACCTTCATTCATGTGCTCAATCTCCAACTATTTTCGGAGGTAAGCAACACGAGCCTCATTCCTAGCTTGGTACAATGTGGTAAGTGTATCCCAAGCATCCTTAGCTATTCTGCAAGAGCGAATATGAGGAATAATGGCACGTTTGGTAGACAAAGCTATCAATGCATGTGCCTGGGCATCTCTGCCATCCCAACAAATCTACTCTGCAGTAGGTGGAGCAGAAACAGTAACACGAATAGGAATCTGCACAATATCATCTTCGACACCATCTTCATCAGCTCCAACACATGTATTTGTAGTACCTGTTGTTACAGGTGTAACAGGACGTCTTTCAACACCCTGCACAATGTTCCACAATCCTTTTGCAACCAATACATGTCGCATCATATAAGCCCATAATGGGTAGTTGGTACCATCGAACTTATCTTCAACAACCAACATACAGAATACATCACTGCTTTCAGCCATGGCTGGTGACTAAAATACCTTGATGCAGAAAATTGACTGTATCTCAAAAAGTTTAACGGAACTGCCCAGACGAGTTCTGCTAAACCTGTAGCAGACTTTGAGACGCTTATACTTGCAAACAAAAACTGGTATATACCTTTGGCACAAAAAGACAAAATAGCATGCACAAGCACTACGATAGCGCGTTCGAAGGATTCTGAGACTACAAACGAAGGAGTGTCGACGACGCCCTAGATGAAGTGACGACCTACTCTGATACCAATTGTTGGAGTTAGACATCTGCGGAAGCACGCGAACAACACAAGGAAGAAGAAGAAGCTTGGAGCACAACACACAATACTAAATGTATTACTAGAGAATGTACAAAGATAAGTAACCCATTAGGGCAATGGGCGTATATACAAGCCGGGGGAAAAAAACCTCCTAAAGAAGGAAAAAAGTGCCCCGCCGGTCCTAGTGCGTTCACACACATCACTACCTAAATATATCAACACTTGACAACTCCATCTTTTTGAGGTGTATAATGCAATAGAATGAGATTTACGACCACTGTGTGCTAGACAAATGACTCTCCTCCCAATCATATGCATCTATATATAGCTCTCTCTAAGGGATTACCTTCTTAGGCAAGTGGATACTAACCATCCAAGTGTCCATCATGTAACTACATATGTGCCAAGTGTCCCAGTTAATTGGACTTAAGTCAACCGGATGCTTCTAAAAGGCTATAGAGCTCTTTGGACAAAATCTCTCCCCATATATCCCATGGGGGTTAAACCCAAGATCTCCTCCTTCACGCCCTTGACACTTAACCATTCATATAAGCAGATCACTTGTTCACAAGAGCACATGGCCTAGTACATAAGTTTAGTCTTGAGATCTTTGGTCATACACATGGGCGATCAAACAGTGTCTGATTTTAGATTTGTTTGAATAACTAGAACCTTCGATCATAGACTTACTTTATTGCATTCTTCCCCCTTGGAAAAATATTTTCATCCGTAGAAATAGAGCTATATAGATACTATAGGCAATCCCCAAGCCTCATGTTCTAAAACTAGAATAACATGTCTCATCTCTATGGTGGGATCCTTGCTCAAATGATTCAAAACATTGTCTAGCTTTGCACTTTGATAAACTAATCAAAGTAAAAAGTAGTGAATGAATAATAAGGGTGTATCTAATAACATACCTAGCCAATTCACTACTTGTAGCTCAGTGATGAGTAGCACCTCCTTTAATGTCAATCCGGGAAGACGTGAGGATGGTATGAAGACCTCGAGCAAGTGGCGGCACAAGTGCGTGAGTGAGAAGCACACTAGCATGCACACACATACACACACGCGCACACACGGCAAGACAAAGAATGAAAGGCAATAGAGTTCTTAGATTACTTTCAAAAAGCTCTTACAAGTTTGTTTCTATTACAATCTAACCTCAAAAATGAGCTCTCTAGCTCTTTTTATAGTTTTTGACTAGCTTTGGCCCTGTTCAGACCTAGTGTCCGGCCTAGTTAAAAATTAGGTTCCAGGGCTTATTTGAGGGCTCAAACGAGATCTAAAAATTATGAAAATTGGTAGGTAGATACTTCTAAAGCTCCTCAAGCTCAAGGACTCCTTGGCTTGCACAAAATGGAGCTACAAAAAGATGAAATGGTATTTACAATGGTGTTTAGTGATGAGAATCACTTTTAATTGGTGTAGAGGTTTTGAAAAATTAAAGGTTGCCTAAGTGCTAGATTTGCGTGAATGCTCATACTTGCTTCTTCATGAGGAAAATTATTGGCCTATTTGCCAGATCTTCGTTGACTCCCTTGTCTGCTTGTGCCTTCTCTCCCTTCTGACTCTCTTCTCTGACTGCCATGCCTCGTTAGTCCTTCAGTTCCTTGTCCGCTGCTAACACCCCCCCTCTCTCGCGTCTGTTGTCCCTGACAGACCCTTGTTGTGTGGGTTTTTGGATGTAGTACTCAACGACATCCTGCACTAAGTGATGTTCGGCAATCCTCAATCCTTTGGCCAAATCTGTGAGTAGAGCATCCCAATCTACCGGCCCGGGAACCTCTGGATGTGGTATACGTAGCTTTTCGGAATGGAGAGCTTGTTCCACTGCAAACAACTGTAAGAGATGGGATGGTCATTAATCGATGGGGTTGTGCTCATGTCGTATACAAGGTCCTGATTACCTTCATTAAATCCTAGTGCTGAGAGATGCGGTTCCTTGACATTTTTGAAGGTCCTGAAGGTGACCAACATAAGTTCAAAAATCTTCAGGCACATCTGAGTCATGACATCAGGTACATTCTTGAACCGGACCCCCCAATGTCGAATCGTCGAAATCATATATCCAATAGTAGGTGGGCCCTTAGGGGGTGCGAAGTACACATAATTGAGCCACTTCTCACATCCTTTAATCGTCAACACTGTTTGTGTGTACTCCGGCCATGATCTCCTTCGAAATACAGGGCAATAACATGGGTTATATTTGATGTACAGTGGCATATTGTTCCATGTTCTTACCATTTCTGGGTAGGTTTCAAGCAGCCGAATTATCCACGTCGGTTGGCGAATATGTCCCTGCTTGGCACTTTCTGGGATGTCGTCAGGTGCAAATTGGGTGGCAGAGGTTGGTTCCCTTGAGGTGTGGTGCTTGATCTCCGCATTATAATCCGCCATTAGAACGCAAAAAGGAACATACAGGTCGTCCGATGGGCCGATCCACCTATGGTGTGAGAGATTCTTAAAATAATCAGATTTTATTACAACCTCTTCCAATTTTGACATCAGTGCGATTTGGACTGCCACCCTGTCATCATGCGTCGTGGCTACTTTCTCTAATTTTTGCATCCATTCAGGTGCCTCGATTTCAATTGTGTCCATGCCCAATGTATCTTCTGCGGTTGTGATCTTGCTGGGTGATGTCTGTCGGGTGGCCAACTGCCTTAGCAAATCATCTCTCTCTTTCTCTAAAGCGGCATGGGCCTCCATTAGATCTGCATGAGTTTCTAACACCACTTTCATGTTCTCAGAGGGAATTGCCTTGAATCGCTCTGGGTCAATCTCCTGTGGGGAACCCTCCATGGCCGCCTCCAGATTTTCTTCGTTCTGTTTCTGTAATCGTTTATTCTCCTCTAGCGTTGTAGACATATGCTTGCGTAGGAGGCCCAAGTTCCGTTGAAGCTTAAGGTTTTCTGTGATCTGAGAATGTAGTAGCTCGTCCATGTGTCGCCGTTCTTCATCATCTGCTTGGGGTGGGTTGGCTACTAACTGTGCATATTGTTCCTGTAATGTCACGTGCTGCTGTTGTAGTCGCTGCTTCTGCTCTTCAAGATCCCTACATCGTGCTTGGAGATCTTCGTGGCTTCGGAAAAGCTTTGTATGTTGGTCGTCAAGGTGTTGGTAGTGTTGCTGAAGTTGGGACATGCATTGATGCATATTATTAAATACATTATTAAGAGGAATGGTGGGAGAAATGGTGTTGAATGCAGAGGGGAAGGGAAAGGGAAAGGGAATTGTGGATGCAGTACTGGAGAAGGGTGAGAAGGGAGGTGGGGGAGTGGGAGATTGTGGGTAAATGGGGGGTGGGAGAGGTTCAGAGGTGGGTGACACCTCCATGAAAGTGGAGGCCGTTGTGGGAGTGACTGTGAACATGGGGATTGTGGTTGCGGTGAGAGTTGTGAATGTGTATAGAGGTGTGTGTAATTGTGAACTCCCAGGAAGTGTGATCGAAGTAGTGGTGTTTATCGTGGCTGTGGTCGGACGTATTTTTTCAGTGAAAATAGAGTATGTGGGTTGACTGATGGTTTGTGCGTCGGTGTGTGTAGTGGGTTCGGAGGTGGTGACAGTAGAGGTTACAGTGGTAGAGGGAGGTGAATGGGGCGGATGTGGGGGAGAAGGTGGCAAGGGAGGTGATGGAGGTGCACTCGATGTGTGGGCTTCCTCGATGTCGTGAACAGTGTGTGCTGTGCCAGTGGTTGTGGGGGTGCCTTGTGGTCTTGATCCTAATACATTCATTTGTTTTCCCGTTCGTGGGGGGCGTCTGCCATATCTTTTCTCTGTCCTTCGTGATTGCACTAGTGTAGTATGCACCGTTTCAGGTACTCCCAAAGCGTCCGATATCATTTCCAAGGTGGCACGGTATTGCTCGTCCACACCTTCCTCCTCCAGAATCTGGTTCATGAGGGCTTTACCTGCAGCTAATGATAGTCTGTGTTGCTCTTGAACTCGGTTCATCGTATCGTAGAGCTTCTTTAATGCGTTAGTATAGGCTGGGGCACTTTCCAGTACTTGTAGGGCTTCCTTATCATACTCTTGTTCTTCTGCTTCTGATTGTCCACCCTGTGCCTCCTCATGTGCTTCTTCGTCATCATCCACATTGACTACGTCCGGTTGGCTGGGCTGGGCTTGGTCTGGGGCAGTCTGCTGTCCACCAGCTTGCTCTTCTTCAACTTCCGCGTTTACGGCTTTGATGATTCTAGCAACTTCTTCGTCCGTTAGATCCTCCAAAGTGAATCCATGCGGGAATTCCAGATGAGTCGGTACTGGTGGAAACACAAGATTAGGGCCATCTGTGCTGTGCCTGGGTAACCTGATAGTAAATGGTTGTACTCGGCGGGGACGTCTTGGGGTTGTTTCAGGCGTTAGGGTTGCACCGCGAGCTTGCGCACAAGGCATCTGGACAGTGCCTCTCATCTTCTTTGAGGGAGGCCCTACCGCTGACAATCTGCGTTGAAACTCCTGTGCTCTGGTCCAAATGAGGGCCCTCTGCACTGGTACATCATATGCGAGACATCTGTATACAATTCTTGTGAGCGCACAACAACCATACAGCACAGACTTTTGCTTCTTATACCATCTCTGATGAGCCATATGAATCTGGTCGATAATCCAGTGGGGCATATTGATTGTCAAATCAAAAGCATCCGCTAGGTAGAGGCTAAACCAGATCTTTTTGGGAGGCATTGTGAACCTTTCCTGTGCGGGGAATGCGAAATGTTGCATGACCATGCGTAAGTGAATGGCTATCGTAGGTGTCATCGCAACCATGTCCTTCAGCTTTGTCAGATTCCTATTCTTCATATTGTCTGGAACCATAGTCTCTTTCTCTGTTGGAATGTGCATGCCTCTCATGTCGAGTGCTTCTCTTACCAAGTTGATGGTCAGGCGGAAACGCTTCAGCTCGTTGCCCCTTGTGAGTGATGGGAGCACAAAGGAGCTGTATCCTTTCTTGTCTTTGCTTGGAGTGAGGGTACTAATTAAGTATGAGCACCTTAGAAAATCTGGCTTTGGTAGTTGGAACTTGAAGTAATCATAAAGCCCAGCCTTCTTCCATATCGACTTCAGTCCTTCATTATTCTGTAGCTTTTCAAACTCCCTGGTAAAGAAATGGTATCGTCCCCAACGTCCATTGAATTCTAACTCGGATTCCCACATATATGTGCCTTCACCCAGAGGTCCAGCAACGTCACTGAACCAGTGTGAGGTTTTGCCCACCGGCATTGTGTGACCCTGTGGGGGATTCTGAATCGGTATGGCATGTAATGCCCTTAATGCCACTGGTCTTTCCTATAATTCCTCCTCGACCGGAAGGCTTTCGATGTCCACCACTTGGGGGCTGGTGCCTGCCTGGGAGCTAGTTCCTACCGTATCTGCCATTTTACTTCTTGCTGCCTGTCTCTGTGAGAATATACAAACATGTGTTAACATTGTACAGGACAAGGGAGGGCCGTTGTTGTTCCCATCACAATATTAACATGAGGGTCGGGAGCGAATAATGGGTTAGTAAGTGCTCGGTGCGAGTGTGTGTGCGGTTAGTCGTTCGGTAGACCTAAGAGTTAAGTGGAATGATGTAATGTGATAGTGATGTGGTTAGTAAGTTATCATGGATTTACAAATGGGGTCTGGAGGTTTGTTACAAGTCTGAGGCTGCCAAATGCAGTGGATGGGTTTTGCTCTTGGTTTCGTAGAGACTCTAGAGAGCTTTATCAGTGTCTCGGTTTGAAAATGAGGCCTTTTAGGGACCCATTTACAAGTGATTATGTGCGTGCTCATGGGCCTTGGTGGGTTCCTGAGTGTTGAAAACGAGTGAGTACTGGCTGTGCGAGTGGATGGGTCACGCGGTGTAGGTTGTGGCTTTGGCGTAGCTACTTGCGCTCGCAAGCAATCCTTAGGCACCCAAATTTTTCTTGATTGTGGGCTAGCCTTCATCGACTTCTTGGGCACCCAAATAGATTTCACGTTAGCAGGAGAATTTCTGAAAGACTTCTTATTAATGTCGTGTTGTTGGTTACTAATAAGAGGCTTAGCCCGTGTGGTTGGCTTGAGTGCAACCGGTTGTTCGCCTTTCCGTACCCACACTTGTTTCACTTGCTGGGACATTTTGCTGTGCAGGTACTTTTGATTTCTGACATAGGAAGTACTCTGCTGCTTCTGTCTTTGATCCATCTTTGGTTGCTGCCTCCTTCTGGCCTTTGGAAAAGAAGGGAGTTCCGTTGCATCCCTGACTCCTTTTTTGCAAATATCATTCCTCTGCAACACATAGTTTTGGACAAGAACAACATGGTCATCTTCATGTGTACTCCTGGAAGGACCAGGAATCTGTGCCTTTCCTAGTTCCTCGAGTGCTCCATTATCTAACTCTACTGTAATTCGACTATGATTGACCCAAACCTGAAGAAGTCCACTTCTTAGGTTTAAGTTGACTGCTTGGTCATAGATCCAATCTTGACCCAAGACAAGAGGTTCAGTGAGATCCTCGTCTTGACACACTAGTACTTTAACTGTTATTGCCTCATCATGAATGTAGAGGGGAAGTTCCACCTCGCCCATGCAAGGGGTTTCCACGCCTCCCAATCCTATGAGATATGCTTCCACAGGATTGACAGTTAACTGCAACTCTTGACAGTAAGACAACTTAACAGCACTAGTGGCTGCACCTGAGTCAATCAAGGCTCTTACGGTCCTTGCACTCTTTCCTTGTCCTATATCTAGGGTTATGAAAGGACGTCGATCAATTATCCTATGCGAGCTTGTTCCTGCAACTTCACACATGGCCATAGGATATCCTTGATCTGCATAGTCATTCGTTCTAGGCTGATCTCTACCTTGCCTTCGTAATTTCATCCTTCTGATGCGTTCTAAAGCTTCTGCTTGAGCTTCTTCTCGAATTCGCTTTTCTTCCTCTTTGCGTTTCTTAGCAGTGTTAAGTCGGCTGAGCATTTCCTCCGTGAGGGGTTCCTGATACAACTTGACTCTGCAACCGCTAATATAGTTTGGGAGAATATCGCCCTCTAATGTGGCTAGTTGTACTGCTCCACTCGTGGAGATCCTATTGATGATCATAGGTCCGTAGCCTCTCTTTTCTAGTTTCCTTGCGTGTTGTTTCAGTGTATAGACTAAGACTAGATCTCCTGCTTTCAAGCCTTTATCCTTCACATGGGCATCGAAGTATGCCTTCTGTCTCTTCTTGGCTGCATATATTCCTGCAGCGGCTCTCAGTCTTGTTTCCCCTAATCGTTCAAGGTCAAAGATCCTAGAGGAGAGCTCATGACCTGTCCATTCGTGCTCTTGTGCTACTCTCAATGTAGGAATCAAGAAGTCCAAGGGTAGCACAACGTTTTGGCCGAATACCATCTGAAAGGGGGTGGCTTGGAGTACCGTTTTGTAGGCAACTCGGTATGCCCAAACAGCATGGTGTAGCTGTTTGTCCCAATCAGAGCGTTTAGAGTTCACTAATTTCGTCAGTACATTGCATAAGATCTTATTAGTGCTCTCAGCTTGTCCATTAGCTTGAGGGTGATAGGGGGCAGACTTCTTGTGTATTACCAAGAATTCTTGGAGTAGATTTTCAATCACTTCGTTCAAGAAATGAGTGCCTCTATCACTTACAAGCTCTATAGGTAGCCCGTATCTTGTGAATACATTCTCAAACAAGAATTTGGCAGTTGTTTGAGCATCGTTCTTCATCGTGGCTTTTACCTCTACCCACTTAGTTAGATAGTCTGTTGCAACAATAATGTATTCCGCATGAGAACCCTTAGCTGGGGGATTAATAGGGCCTACGAAGTCTATTCCCCACTTAGAGAACGCACGTCCACCCATCATAGGTTTCAGTGGCATCTCATCTTTGCGTATAGGATACTGAGTTCGCTGACAGACATCACACCGTTTCACATAGGTATGTGCATCCATGTGAAGGGTAGGCCACCAGAAGCCCGCAAATAGTATTGCCTTGATCACACGATCCGGTCCAAAGTGTCCTCCTGCTACACCTTGGTGAGCAGTTTCCAAGATCTTAAGATATTCACTTTCATGGACACACAGTCTCAGGTAACCATCTTTACCACGCTTATATAGATTATCACCAATGAGGGAGTAATCTTGGGCTTCTTGTTCTAAACTCCTTTTCCTAGCCAGAGTCATGTCTGGAGGGAATGTGTTTGTCCTCAAGAAGGATACTAGTGGTTCACTCCAATCTGGCACAATGGATACTTGATAAAGAGTGGCGTGTTCCACAGGTGGTTTAGTGCAACAGATTGGGCATTCCTTGCACAACTTTTGGACATCCGCTTCCATAGTCGGCCAATGCACTCCGAGTCTCTTTAGGGTCTGTAAAGTTCGTTGCTTTGAGTAGTGTTGCTCCAACGCACCTACATGTGCTAATTGCAACCATTTAGCGTACTCATCCTCTTCTACGCAACAAGCCAAGATCGCTTGATCTGTGTGCTTGTACATGCTTCCTGCCATGATGTGGTACTTTTGGGCTCTCACAACCTCTCTATTCCGTGTGTTCACCACTGGATGATTAGGCCCGTACGTCAATACTGGTACCAATGGCTTAGCCCACTGCGGTACGACTTCCAAATTAAACAAGTAAGCATCAGGAAGATCATCTGATACTTCTTGTGGGGCTTCTCCCGACGTGAGCCTAGAGAGATGATCTGCTCTTAAATGAGTCCTCCCTTTCCTTACCACAACCTCAAAATCATATTCCATTAGCAAGAGAAACCATCTCACTAATCTTCCTGTATTGCATGGCTTGTTTACGAGATATAGCAATGCTTGATGATCAGTAAAAAATTTAAACTTATTTGCAAGCAAATAGTGTCTAAATTTCTTAACTGCATATACCATGCCTAAACCTTCTCGCTCTGTAGTGGTGTAGTTTCGTTCAGCCGCATTCAATTGTCTACTGGCATAGGCAATTGGAAGATCCATATTACCTTCACCGGTAGGCTGTGCAAGCACACATCCAATAGCAAAATTGGATGCATCCACATGAACATGGAAAGGTTTATTCCAATCTGGTGTGGTCAAAATTGGTGCTGAACATAATCTTCGTTTAAGCTCCTGGAAGGAATTCTCACATTCATCCGTCCACTCAAAGTTAGTCAGAAGTCCATACATGGGCTTTGCAATGACAGCATACATGTGTATAAATCGTCGGTAATACCCACAATGCCCCATGAAAGCTTGTACTTCCTTGACATTCTTTGGCCTAGGTAGCTCTGCTATAGCTCTCACTTTCTCTTCATCAGTGGATATGCCATTCTTTGACACTATGTGTCCTAGAATCTTGCCTTGCCTGACCATGAAAACACATTTCTCTGGGTTCAGGCAGACTTGATATTCTCTACACTTGTCAAAGATTTGTCTGAGTTAAGGAATATGGGTTTGTCTAATGTTGGAATGAGCACAAAGATCATCAACATAGACCTCTAAATTCTTCCTCAGGAACTCTTTAAATACATGGCACATTAGTCTCTGGAAAGTAGCTGGTGCATTGGTAAGCCCAAATGGCATTACTCTAAAGGCGAAAATGCCCCATTCTGTGGCAAAGGCCGTCTTATGCTGATCCTCTGGAGCTATGGCTACTTGATTGTAACCCGAAAATCCATCAAGGAAGCTGTAGACTTCCTTACCTGCCACTCTTTCTAAGAGATGTTCTGTGATGGGGAGCGGATAGTTATCCCGAATAGTGGCTGCATTAACCTTCTTCAAGTTAATGCATACGCGCAGCTTGCCATTTTTCTTGGGCACCACTACGATGGGGGATACCCATTCAGTGTGCTCAATTTCATAGATAAATCCAGCTTCGACCAGTCTATCTATCTCTTCTTTGATCTTAGCAGCGTAATTATCGTTATATGTGTAGGGTTTTTGCTTAGAGGGTTTAGCATCTGAGGTCATGGGGATGGTGTGTGAGCATATGTCAGGGTCAACACCTTTCAGATCCTTGTAACTCCAAGCGAACACATCTCTGTATTCTCTTAGCAAGGCAATTAACGCATGCTCTTCTTCCTCTGTTAGGTCATGGCCTATGTACGTGCATCTCTCCTCTCCTTCTTCTAGGGCCACTACTATTTTCTTGGTAGTTTCTTTGTTATCATAGGCCTCTCCTACTTGTGCCTCTCGTTTAGGCATTCTTATCATGACTCTCCTGTCGTCTGTCTCATACTTCTTAAAATTTTCTGGGACCTCAAACAAAGATTCTTCCTCCTCTGGTGAGATTTCTCTCTTCTTTCGTTTCTTCTCTTCTTCCTTCTGGGTCACATGTGTTGCTAATCTTACATCATTTGTAAGCTCTCCATGCCTCTGGGGTTGAAATTCTACTTCATGGAAGTATTCTTCATCTGATGCAAATGGTGGGTCCATAATGATTGACTCTAGATCGGAGTCGCTTGCATCCTCAAATGCATCAGGACTAGGTTCACATTCTTCTAGAACTGCCTCTCCCATGATTGGCTCTATGGAGAAGACTGAAATGTCATAGCCATCCTCATCACAGTGAGGTGTCCATTGTTCTTCATTGATGGCTACGTCCATTGTTGCTAAAATTTCTGCCCAACCATGAGGTTCAAATTCTTCGTCTAGAAAAACTACAGGTGCATAGGCTGGGTCTTGGATTGATCTATGGGTTTCTTTCGCACCTACCTCTTTGGCTTTTTCTCTCTTCTCTTCGTCTACGGCTACTTTGCACATCCATAAGTGGGTGTCTTCATGCATCCATGAGGATCCTGACCCTATGGAATGCACAGATTCCGTGTCATCTTTGGCTCTATGGATGGGATTCCACTGGATAGGAGGTACATCTCTATGAGAGTAATCTTTCAGATTTACTTTGGTTGTAACACCTAAGTGCTGCACGTACAAAGAATTGGTTCCCCAATCCTGTACCACTTGCAACTGTCGCATAAATGGTCTTCCCAGAATCATCTCATAGGCATGATTCTTGCTAAAATCACATATAGCAAAGCTATGCTCAAACTCGACACCACAAGTGGTGAGAGTTATTCCTTCTAGCAATCCTAAGGGTCTCTCTATGTGACCATCGGCCATTTGCAATTTCATCCTCGTGGGCCTGAGTGCCGGCTTGCCCCAACGCTTCCATAGGGAAGTGGTGGCAATTGCAACTCCTGCACCTGAGTCTAAAATGGCCTTGGTGGTATGTCCTTGATAGGTGATGGGCAGGTAGGTGTTTCCTTCTTCCCCTTCACACATGTCTCCTATCTTGTCCAATGGTATTTCTGGCACTGTCTTCTGGGATCCTACCCAGGAACGTGGCTTTGCAACTTCAGTTACTTGACTGGATACATATTTCCGCGCGTTTGGTCGATCCTCAAGCAGTTCTTCCAAAGTGAGATCGCGCTGCACCTTGGTGTTCTTTACTACCTCCGTGTTCCTAGGTATGACTGAGTCGTCGTTCCTTACCATGATTGTGGGTGCTCTCATACACATGGACTTTGCTTCCCATGGGCCTGTGGAGTGGGGTAGCTCTTGTATGGAATTAGACTCAAAGTCCAATCTCTCGTGAGATTGAGTACTCTCATGTTCCCCGTAAATAGATGGGATGTCTTGTGGGAATTGGTCGTGTGCATCATCCACAAGTTCAAAGGGAGGGGCGACTTCACTTTCGTTATCCCATTTGTCTTCTTGAATCTCTCGTAGGAAGTCTGGTGCAAACCGATTCATAGAAGAAGAAGTGTCGGGCTCCGTAGAATTAGGCACATAAGCAACCTGGGAAGGAGGGCTTATCCTATCGTTGGCTCTCTCCTCGTTCTCATAGATGGCTGGAGCACAAGCTTCCTGGGGAAGATTACTTATTCTATTACTTTTCCGAACAGGCTCATACGCTCCCTGAGAAGGAATGAAGGCAACCTGTGGAGGTACGTAAGCTTTCGAGGGGGGCTCATCTGCCTTTTGGGGGGGAAGATAAGCTTCTTGAGGAGGCACATGGGCTTCCTGAAGAGGCTGGCTTATCCGTTCTCTTGCCCTTTCCTTTCTTTGAGGGGCAGGTTCCTTTTCTGATTGTGCAATTAGCCTCTCTATTCTTTCTAGCAGTCCATCAAAGTGTAACTGCGTCTTAGCTGAGCTAGAGATATTAAAGAGGCGGCTAGCTTCGAACATGGCTTGAGCCAATTCCACCATCTTAGCACAAATTTTAGTTCGTTCAAGCTCTAGCTCGGCTCTAGGGTAGCATTTTTCATGATCGGTTATGGTTGGCCCTTCTTGGATTCTGGCCTGATATGCTTTAAGCATCATGTTTAGGTCCTCGGGAGTGGGATCTGCTAGGACTGATCCTACTCTAGGGGGTGGTGGGTTTAGGTGAGGCGGGTTGGAAGGTGGCTGGTCGGATGGTGATGGGAGTGGTGGTGGTGGGGTAGTGTGAGAGGGAGTTTGAGTTGTGAGTTCCGTTATTCTGGCTCTTGTTTCTCTTACGCTTTCCTCGAGTTCACTCATCTTTTTAGCCCATTGTCTTTTCATTCTTTCCCGACTATCTTTCCATGCTCTAGTCCTTTTCTTTGTTATGCTCTCGATTTCACTAGCCTCTGGGCTCTTATCCTGGTTTACCCCTTGATTCTGCTGCAATGCTTGAGCTCTAGTGACTACCTGGACGGGAGCAGTGGAAGTGACACTTCCTGTGGAGTCTACCACTAACCCAACAACGTTGATAGGAGTGATTTTTGGCATATTATTGGGGTTCTTTGGGCAATCTCGTAAGAGATGCTCTTTTCCATAGTCTTGGCAAAAGCCTTGGATCGTCACTGACTGGGGTTGTGTAGTTGGAGGCAAGGGACAATCATGAATGAAGTGATCTCCTTGACATCTGTAGCATGGTCCTCTAGGGAATGGGGGTCTTACCTGCCTTGGTTGAGGTCTAGGGTTGGGGTTTGCATACATGATGTTTGTGTAATCTGACTCCCAACTAGGTTCACTCGGTTCTTCACTATAGTAGGACTCACCATGTTCTGGAGACTGCATGTAGTACACCTGGGGACTATCAACATGTGTAGAATCAAAGCTATGGTCACTGAGGTCATTTTCAGAAAGCAAGGATGTTACCGGGACTAAGGCTCTATTCATGTTCTCTTCTGCAGCAGTATACTTTACCGGAATCACATTGGCTGGGGCAGGGGGTTGTTGTGCTAGCACAGGCTGAGGCCTTTGTTGGTTTTGATAGGGTTGCTGATAAGGTTGTTGTGGCCTGCCATATGGTTGTGGAGGGTACGGGTTCTGGTATCTTCCCTGCTGAGGGTATGGTTGAGGGTATGGTTGCCTAACAGCCTGCTTATTGTAGGGGCAGTCTTGCGCGGTGTGATTTGTGTACCTCCGTTCTATGGTGCAGTACTGGCTACTAGGATTTACTTGGGGCTGAGCCATAATGGGACACACGTTTGCCATATGGTCACCACCACATGTATAGCACCTCCTCGCTGGGGTAAACCTCGGAATTTGTTTGCTAGAGACGCCTAGTTTTTGGGCCACTTTCTCTACGAGTTCCTCAATTGATGTGGATTGCGCGACAGAGTGACTAGATGCACTATCTGAATCTTTGTAGATTTTGGAAAGCTCTAGTTCTTCCCCTAGGTTATCTTCAATGTCAATGCACATGCGTACACACTCTTCTATAGTCCTAGGGTCCTTCAGATACACATAGGATCTCAATTTCGTACTCAGCAATCCATCAAGGAATAAGGCTACCTGTTTTGCAGGTGTGGGTAGCTCCGAAACAGGGCACCTTTCAAGATATTGTCTAAATCTTCTTCCGGCCAATCTGATAGTCTCTTGGGGAGTCTGTTTGAAGCTGTGAATCAATGAGGAGGTATTGTGTCTTATGCCACTCTTAGAGAACTCTACAATGAAAGCCTCTAGGAGTTGGTCTATACACCTGAATTGTCGCTCATCCAATGGCTGAAACCATGTAAGTGCTGTGTTCCTAAGGGTTAGACCGAAGGCATTGTACTGCGTGAATAGATCCTCCACTTGTTCAGCTCTCAAGACTTGCTTGAACTCCGCCACATGATCATAGGGATCTCCTGTGCCATCAAAGTAATTCTTCATGGACTTAACTAGCTGGGTTGGTCTCAAAGTTCTTGTGTGCTCTCTAGGTCTCGGCAGGGGAAATCCATCCACATTTCTTTGGTTCCTGTGAGCTCTAAGTATCTCGGGTTCTACTCTATTCGTCTCCGTCCTCGTTCTTTCTCTGCCCACTGGGTTGGCAAAGCTTACTTCTGGTCTATCTCTACTTCTGTCTCTTTGAGTTCCATGAGCTTGGGATGTTCCAGCTCCAGGGTGACCATAGGATACATTCGATCTTGGTTGGGGGAAAATGAATTCACCCTTCCAAGTGTAAGCATGCCTATCATTTTCTGTCACCACAAAGATCCTTTCCGAAGTGTGATCTAAGTAGGTCACTCTACCTGGGCTATCCGGATCCTTAAACTCATAGATCATGATAGTTCCTATATCAGTTGGCTGATTAGATTTATACCTCCAAAAGGCTTCGTCAGTTTCTCGATTGAGGAGCAACTCTATGCTCTTATTATCCTGGGGAATCCATTCTGGTGTGATAATCCTAGTGAGAACTGATTTACCTCGAGGGGTTCTAGGTTCCGCACCCATGTTCCCTTGTTCCAAGTCACCTAAATCCGCCTCTGAGATTACATTCCCAAATTCATCTGTCTTGTCTGGGTGACTGGTGACTACATATATGGTTCCTTCTTTGTCCAGGTATGCACCATTTTCAAACTTGACTGCTGGGTGCTCTAGTCCTATGGATTGATCAGGATTCTTAATCTGTACCACAGATCTTCCTAGGCCGTCCTCATAGATGCTAGCACCTAATCGGTTGGTCCTAAGGTATTCCAGCTGTGTTTTGTAAGGGCCTTCTACCCTGTACAAGTAAGGCACTCCTAAACTTCCCGTAGGTCTGTCCATGCCTTGAGACATCTCTGACTCACTGGTCTCAGAGCTAGGGTAGTACGAGTGGTGGCTCAACTACTGGGCCCAAGACCTAGCAGTGTGGTTAACACTAGCCTCTGAAGATCTAAGGCTTTGTCTCTCCCTTGCTAGATGTCGTCCTGATCTAAGGTTCATATGCCTATCTAAGTAGCCCAATTCTTTGCCCAGAGTACAACCTCGTTGCTGGTTACTTTATATTAGTCGCTTGGTTCTTTTTAGTTATTCCTCGTGTTTAAGGTCTTGTCTGATATTACGTCGTCAGGAATACTTGAATGTTCTTCGTGCTTTCAGGTTGATCGTTCCACGTTAGGTTCTTTTCCTTTACGTTATCGACGGTACAGAGATTAGGTTTTTAACTTGAACTTGAGTTTTTAGGTAGTCTTCAACTTGATAACTGCCTATCGTCGCTCTGACTTACTCCCACCTCTCGTCGTTCTTAGCCTAAACTATGAATTGACAGAGGGGGTTAAAAGTTTCCAACCTTTTGTTTCCTGCTTGGTTGCCCTTGAGTGCCCAGGAAGTGTGTTCCCAAGCTTGCACTTACACTTGCTTAGAACGCCTTTCGAAGCTCTCAATAGATCTGTAAGAGTTCCAAAGTTAGCTTCAAGATTTAAATTCCAAAGACAGCACCAATTGTTTTCATTCCTGTAGCACAAACACAAACTTGCATAGTGATT
Organism: Ceratopteris richardii; assembly: GCA_020310875.1. Taxonomy (NCBI): domain Eukaryota; kingdom Viridiplantae; phylum Streptophyta; class Polypodiopsida; order Polypodiales; family Pteridaceae; genus Ceratopteris; species Ceratopteris richardii. Next base: position 46,738,481 of record CM035438.1, read on the forward strand.
TTTAAGAAAACAATTCTAAAGACCCCTGACTTTGATGCCCCTGCGTATGGTTAATTTCAAAATTCCCTCTCTGAAAATCAAGCCCTAGAGCTCAAGAAATTGATTTCGTATGAAGAAGTTATGACCGTTCAGGGTTCGAGGGTTAAGACAGGGTTCAATTTGGCTGACAGATCCTAGGATTTTCTCAAAAGCACATGTGTAGGGACCTCCAATTATGCTAATGGATTGACCATTTGCCCCAAAATTTATCCCAATTTTGAACAAAAGTAAATCCTAATTTTTGGCCGAAAAGCCTGTCAATCGCGATGGACAGGTCTGTCAATCGCGATTGACAGAGGTATCCGTCAGGGCTGTCAGTCACGATCGACAGTGTCAATCGCGATCGACACGTTTTCTGGATTTTTCGCCAAAATTTCAGTCAATCGGGGGCCTATCAGTCGCGATGGACACGTGGCTACGCGTAAAAGTCAATCAGTCGTGGAATTTCAGTCGATCGCGATCGACGGTGTCGATCGCGATCGACGGTGTCAATCGCGACTGACAGAGGTGTCGGTCGTGGCTGTCGATTGCGATCGACGGTATCAATCGCGATTGACAAAGGTGTCGGTCGTGGCTGTCGATCGCGATCGACGGTATCAATCGTGATTGACAGGGTCCTACGTGGTAGTCAGTCGATCGTGGAGGTCTGTCGATCGCGATTGACAGGGTCTGTCGGTCGCGATTGACAGGATCTGTCGGTCGCGATTGACAAGTCTGTCGGTCGCGATTGACAGGATCTGTCGGTCGCGATTGACAGGTCTGTCGGTCGCGATTGACAGAAAACCTCGGAATTTTTCTACTGTTTTTAGTGTTTTAGGATGTGCTCCTTGTGCTTGTTCTAGTGGTGCACTCAATTTTGTGAAAAACCAAAAATTTCTGTCAGTCGCGATCGACAGAAGCCTGCGACCGCGAGACAGTTTCGACGAGTTTCGTACCTGCGCAGGAAGCTGGGGATGGTGATTCAGCAAGGTCCTGCAAAAAGCTCAAGAAACATGCAAGAAAACACACACGCAATATCGCTCTCTCGCTCTCTCTCACAAGTGAAATGAGGGAAATGAGGTGGGAAAGGTGATATGATCAAAAAACAGAAATTTTTGCGATGATGGAGATGGAGGTGGGAGATGGTGATGATGATGATGGTGATGAAGATGGTGAAGAAGGTAAAAGAAAATCGATGAGAGTGAAGAAAATACCTACAACTCCAACGCGTCAACTCTACGTCTTACCATCACACGCTCGTCCTCAAAATTCGATCCCCGGCAACGGCGCCAAAATTTGGTGTAGCTCAGTGATGAGTAGCACCTCCTTTAATGTCAATCCGGGAAGACGTGAGGATGGTATGAAGACCTCGAGCAAGTGGCGGCACAAGTGCGTGAGTGAGAAGCACACTAGCATGCACACACATACACACACACGCGCACACACGGCAAGACAAAGAATGAAAGGCAATAGAGTTCTTAGATTACTTTCAAAAAGCTCTTACAAGTTTGTTTCTATTACAATCTAACCTCAAAAATGAGCTCTCTAGCTCTTTTTATTTTTTGACTAGCTTTGGCCCTATTCAGACCTAGTGTCCGGCCTAGTTAAAAATTAGGTTCCAGGGCTTATTTGAGGGCTCAAACGAGATCTAAAAATTACGAAAATTGGTAGGTAGATACTTCTAAAGCTCCTCAAGCTCAAGGACTCCTTGGCTTGCACAAAACGGAGCTACAAAAAGATGAAATGGTATTTACAATGGTGTTTAGTGATGAGAATCACTTTTAATTGGTGTAGAGGTTTTGAAAAATTAAAGGTTGCCTAAGTGCTAGATTTGCGTGAATGCTCATACTTGCTTCTTCATGAGGAAAATTATTGGCCTATTTGCCAGATCTTCGTTGACTCCCTTGTCTCCTTGTGCCTTCTCTCCCTTCTGACTCTCTTCTCTGACTGCCATGCCTCGTTAGTCCTTCAGTTCCTTGTCCGCTGCTAACACTACTTTACTAGGTGCCATTCGGCCATGAACATGTTGTTGGAGCAAGTCTATGACAAGCCTAAGTATTGGCTTGAGTCCCACAAAGTCATAGAATAAGCCTTAAAATGAAGACAATGTAAAGTTCACTTGTGAACTACCTCTTATAACTTTTGAAGAGTTTACTTAATGTAAAAGTGAAAGAATCTTAAGTGGTTGAGTCCACTTGATCAAAAAGGGAAAGAGGAGCCACAAATTCATGATTTGTGGTAGATAGAGAATTAAATCAATCACAAATTGATTGGAGAGTGATTGAGGGAAGTTAGCCTCCCAAACTCAACTATAAATAGATGGCAGTTTTAGTCGTGGCTAGAGAGACCTATGTGAAGACCTCCAAGAGCTGAGATTTATGCCATATCAAGGTGTGATTACAAGGCACACATATGTATCAGTAAGTCTATTGTATTGTACAAGCAATATACTTTCATTTTCATGATCATTTGAGTTCATATTTCCATGTTCTTATGAAGTGTACTACTCACTGCCATATCTCTCAGTTTTCTCAGTCCAATTGCAGAGATTTTTTCTCTGAGCTTGGTGCATCATTTTCAGTGATTTAACTTGGTGAAGTTAGCTCTATAAGTCTACTATATTCTCATCAATTTTCATTTCATTTGAATGTTGCAATATTCAGTTATGTTCAGTTGAAGTCAACCCTCTCTGTCATTTTCACTTCTCTGTCAGGTACCCGACTTTTAACTCATCTTGTCAGAGCTATTTCTCAGTGTGTACTTATTCAAATTCAATGATTTAAATCTTGTTGGATTTTGCTTACTATCTAGTATAAGCATACAAATTTTCATAATCATTGGTTTCTTAAATCTGGAGTTATGTTCATTTTTCTGCTCACTGGTCTCAAACTATAGCAGCCCGTGAAAATCGGGATGATGTCATCACTTGTTAAAACTCATTCTCAGTGTGTGGTTCATTATTTTTTATGAGATTACTGTTTAAAGTTAGCTCTTTAAGTTATCTAGACTTCCCCAAGAGGAATTAAGTTAATTGCTACTGTGCTCAGAGAATTATGCAAAACACTGGACAGGTGTATGAACCAAAATAGCAAGTTTTTCACCTTTGAGCTAACTCCAACTTATCTGTTTTGATCTATCTTTTTGAGAGTGACCTTCCAAGGTACATAGGGTGTCTAATACATCCATTGGCAATCTAAAAGGGCCCATCACATACTCGTGGAGTTCATTTGGCTGGTGTAGATCAAGGATTTTGCAACACCTCTTCATCTTCAAGCACATACCTATCCATCTCTTCACAGTGGTATCAGAGCAAGGTTGGACAACATGGCAGATGGATTTCCTTCATCAATTGACAAATTGGACAGAGGTAACTACTCAGCTTGGTCATTAAGAATGGAAGCTTATCTCCAAGGCAGAAGTTTATATGGTTATGTGGCTGGAGGTGAAGTTATGCCAAGTTTCAGGAACAAAAGTCAACCAACACAAGAAGAGTAAGAAAGATTGAGCACATGGTGCTCCAAGGATGCACTTGCAAGGTCTTATCTCCTCAAATCTATCTCAGATTTTTTGTTGCCTCACATTAGAAGCTGTAAGACATCTCAAGAAGTGTGGGATGCACTTGAAGCTTTCTTCTCTTCAAGTACTAAAGCTAGGAAGCATCAACTATGGCTGGATTTCACAACTCTCAAGAAGGCTCCCAAACAAAATGTGACTGATTTTGTCACAAAGCTCAAGGACATAGCAGATCAGTTGGGAAGCATTGGAGAGGTAATAGATGAAGAGCAAATTGTAAGGCAGGTCATCAATGGCTTGAAGGCAGATGAAAAGTGGGAAGCATTCACCACAACAATGGATTTGTACATGGACATGCATGTACCTGATTTCAATACACTCATTGGACAACTACTTACTCAAGAGGCAAAGCTTATCAAAAATGGAGAAAGCTCTAAAGGTAATCAATCTTCAACTTTATACACTAATAAAAGCAAGTCCAAAGATAACAAAGGAAAGGCAAAGAAAGTGGATGATGAAGCAGGTACATATCAAGCTAACTATGCAGGTAGAGGAAGACATGGCAGAGGTAGAGGAAGAGGAGGTAGACAATGCAGGGGGAGATCCCAAGACTCCAACTCATGTTCTATTTGTGGATTAACTAATCATACAACTGAAAATTGCTTTAGGAATTCTAGGAATCAAAGAGGCAGAGGATACAATAGAGGAAGTTATGGCTACTCAAGAGGAAGGTTCAACAATTATCATGGCAACTACAACAACTACAATCATTCAAACTATCAAGGAGGCTACAAAGGAAGGAGAGACTACAATAACTACACAAAAGACTCAAACAAAGAGGATTCATTATTGATCATGAACATGGCTATGCCACAAGGTAAATCTGATGAGCATGTTTTCTACATAGATTCAGGTTGTTCAAATCATGTGGCAGGAAACTATCAAGGAGGCTACAAAGGAAGGAGAGACTACAATAACTACACAAAAGACTCAAACAAAGAGGATTCATTATTGATCATGAACATGGCTATGCCACAAGGTAAATCTGATGAGCATGTTTTCTACATAGATTCAGGTTGTTCAAATCATGTGGCAGGAAATGTGGCACTCCTATCAGATTTAGAAGATCCAAGGAATAAGCATGAGGTACTGTAGCTCAGTGATGAGTAGCACCTCCTTTAATGTCAATCCGGGAAGACGTGAGGATGGTATGAAGACCTCAAGCAAGTGGAGGCACAAGTGCGTGAGTGAGAAGCACACAAACGTGCACACACATACACACACATGCGCACACACGGCAAGACAAAGAGTGAGAAGCAATGGAGTTCTTAGATTACTTTCAAAAAGCTCTTACAAGTTCATTTCAATTACAATCTAACCTCAAAAATGAGCCTTCTAGCTCTTTTTATAGTTTTTGACTAGGTTTTGGCCATGTTTAGACCTAGTGTCCGGCCTAGTTAAAAATTAGGTTCTCTACCCTATTCGGAGGTTCAAACGAAGTCTAAAAAATGTGAAAACTGACAGGTAGGTACTCCTAAAGCTCCTCAAGCTCAAGGACTCCTTGGCTTGCACAAAATGGAGCTACAAAAATAGGGAAATGATATTTACAATGATTGTTAGTGATGAAAATCACTATTTTTGTAGGGATTCTACTAACATTTGGACATACATTTCCTGGAGCTCCCTACTTGCTCCTTCTCCTTGTGTGTCCACCTCTCTGATATGCGTTAGTGTCCTAAAAGAAATATTGGCCTACTTGCCAGATCGTCGTTGACTGCTCTGTCTGCTTGTGCTTTCTCTTCTCTCTGACTCCCTTCGTACGCTTCCTTGCCTTGTGAGTCCTTCAGTTCCAACACCCCCCCCCTCTCTCGCGTCTGTCGTCCCTGACAGACCCTTGTTGCTGGGAGTGTTGGATGTAATATTCCACAACCTGAGTGGCAAGCTGATGTTCTTGTATGCGTACTCCTCTGGCCAAATCTGTCATCATATGATCCCAATCAATTGGTCCTGGAATGTTCGGATGTGGCAGACGTAACTGATCTGCATGGATCGCTTGTTCTACTGCGAATAGATGTAGCAAATGTGTGGGTCTGGGAATGAAAATTTCTGAATGATATTCCCAGAATCTCGTAGAGAACATTTCCTCAAATGTCTGCTTGAAGCATGCGGGTAAGTACTTTATTTGTGCATGCCAGGCAAAGATTATAGTGACCGAGGGAGTCTGTTTCATGTCGTAGACTAAATCCTTGTTACCTTGAGAGAATCCAGGGGCAGAGATGTATGGAGCTTGTACCTTCTGAAAGGTTTTGAAGACAATGGTCATGAGCTCGAATATTTTCATACACATTTTCGCTGCTATGTCAGGTACATTATTTAGACGTGTAGACCAGTGCCGAATTGTTGATATCATGTAAGCTACGGTTGGGGTCCCTCGAGGTGGAGCAAAATATGGATAGTTAACCCAAGCCGAGCATTCTTTATTGTTGCGTACCTTGATCGCAAATGCTTGCCATGATCTGCGACGTACCATTGGGCAATAACATGGATTATACTTGATATACAGTGGCATGGTTGCCCAGGTGCTCATCATCTCAGGGTAATCGGTTAGGAGACGTGCACGCCAATTAGGCTGGAAGATCGAGCCAACACGCGCATCTGCCGGTAAGTCCTCTGGCTCAAATTGAGTGGCAAATGTGGGCTCCTTCCCTGTATGTCTTTTAACTTCTGCATTATAATCATGTAGCAAGACAAAATAAGGCATGTATTGCGACTCTGATGTTGTGATTAACCGTTGGTGGGATAGGTTCTGAAAATAAGAAGACCGAAGGACAGTTTCTTCCAGATTTGTGAGAGATTGCATTTGCACGGCCACGCGATCATCATGTGTCTTACCCACTTTCTCGACCCTTTTGACCCAATCTGGAACTTGAATTTCTAAAGTGTCCTGTCCTTCCTCTGTAGTCCGGCCACCGGGTGTTGGCATCGGCTCGTACGGCTCTTCATAGCTATCATTGACGGGGATTTCCACTACTCTTTCAGGTTCTGGTTCTTCAGTGGGCGACGGTGGCCTTTCATATGGTGCGAGGCGTGCTTTGAGTTCTGCCACCTGCTTACGGAGGGTCTCTAATTCTTCTGTGGAGCGTTCCAAGATTATTGACTCCTGTTCAGCTGTGGGGGCACGGGCTATCTGTTTCTTTAGGTCTGCACATTCAGTCTCTAACTTTTCATATGACTCCAAGAAATTTGCATGCTCCTCTAGTAAGATGCGAATGTCTTTTGATGGGACTACTCTATACTTGGTAGGGCTAATGGTTGCTCCTGCAGTTCCTTCCATAGCCGCTTCAAAGTTGTCTTGGTTTTGTTGGTGAAGCCTCTTGTTATCTTCTAGTGCTGCGGCCATATGCTTCCTTAATAGCCCAAGGTTGCGTCTGAGTGTAGCATTAGATATCATTTGCGCTTGGAGCACTGTTTCTAGTTCCTTGACTGCTTGATCATCTATTGTCGATGTCTTTGATTCCAATTCGGAGTGAGCCTGCTGTAAGGTGGTATGCTCGGTTAGGATCGTTTGGTAGTCGGCTTCAAGAGTGTTGACTCTAGCTTGCAGACGTTGAGATTCGGCCTGGAGGGCAGCAGTGCGTTCTTCCAATTGATGGTATTCTTGTTGTAGTTGATGTGCACACTGAAGTAATGTATTGAATGTGCTATTTACATTATGAGATGCAAGGGGAAAAGTTTGGAATGTAGGGGAGGTGGGATTGGGGAGGGAGGTAGTGAATGCTGTGTGTGCCAATGATGTGGTGAGTGGTGAGGTGGGGGGTAAGGGAGGGGGAGATGGTGGAATCGTGGGGAGAGGTGCTGTGGTGGGTGAAATGTCCATTGGGTCAGACAAAGTGGTGTGTACAGGGGCTACCATGTAGGTGGGTATGGTAGGTGAAGTGAGTGTGGTGTTCGTGTAAATTGATGTCGTTGCGAACATCGGGGAAATGTGCCTCTGAAACATTGGAGAGCGGATGAACTGCTCCACAAAGGATGGGTATTGGGGTGGTGAGGTTAGGTTGAAAGAGGTGTAGGGGCCAGATGGGAAGTGAGGGTCATGGAATGGAGGTACCCATATTGGTGGATAGGCTGGGAAACACAGGGTGCCTTCGGTGGGTGCCGGGTTTCCAACCACACTTGGAATTATGGGATGGCCAATTATGGGTTCGGAGGGTAGAAGGGTTGAAGTGTACAAGGGATTGGTGACGAAAGAGAAGAGGGTGTCTTGTGAGGTGGGTTCTCGAAAGGAAAATGATGTGACTGAGGGTGGGTTATAAGTGAAGGTAGAGGTGATGACTGGCGTTTCTTCCATGGTGGGAGGTGGTGGTGGGGGTGGAGAAGGTGGTGGTGGGGGATGCTGGGGTGAGATGGGTGATGTCTGAACGAAGGTTTCGACAGAGAGGTCAATGGTGGTGGTGGGGGTAGCTGTGGCTTCAATGGTTACCTCTTGTTCTGTGACGGGCATCCTGATAGTCTTACCTGCTCGTGGTAATGTGTCGACTCTGCGTTTGTCATACCTCACGAATTGACGGACTGCAGTGTGGACAGCCTCCGAAACTCCTAAAGACTCTGACACTAATTTGAGGGTGTCAATGAAATGTTGATCCATCCCATCATCTGATAGCATTTCTTGCATCAAAGCTTGACCTGACACAAGAGAGAGTTGATGCCTTTCTTGCACTGCTTTGATTGTGTCGTATAACCTTTGTAGTTGAGTTGTATATGCAGGTGCACCTACAATTTCTGGCACTTCTTGTTGCTCATCATGATGCTCTTGATCATAATCCTCCTCATCTTCCTCCTGTTCTTCATCTTGATCATCCTCTTCATCCACTTCTACTGTGGTGACAGGTACTTGGGCGGTTGTTGCTTGCGTTTGCACATTCTCCACTTGTTGCGCCTCTTTTGCCTCCAGCTCTACATCTTGTAATAATTGTTCGAAATCTTCATTCGTGAGTTCTTCCAAAGGTGCACCACTGGGAAATTCAAGATCGGTTGGGATGGGAGGGAATATCAAGGTAGAACCATCGGTGCTGCGTCTTGGAAGTCGGAGTGTGAATGGTCGGACTCTTCGGGGTGGAGGGGTGACGTCTGGTGTTAGGGTGGCTCCTCGTGGTTGAGCACAAGGGACTTGGACAGTACCTCTCATCTTCTTAGAAGGGGGTCCAGTGGATGTCCTGCCTCTAAACTGCTCTACACAATTCCACATTAGGGCCCGTTGAATAGGGATGTCATAAGCCAAACACCTATAAATGATTCTCGTCAGAGCACAGCAACCATATAAAACCTATTTCCACGGCCATCGTTTGTGAGCTAGGTGTATCTGATCAATTATCCAGTGGGGTAAGTTGATGGTGAGGCTCTGTGTCTCTGCCAGATACAAAATAAACCAAATCTTTTTGGGCGGCATGGTGAATCTATCTTGGGTAGGAAAAGCAAAGTGTTGCATGCACATGCGAAGGTGTATTGCAACATTAGGCGTCATGGACACCATGTCCTTGAGTTTGGTGAGGCTTCGATTCTTCATGTAATCCGGCACTAGGGTTTCCTTCTCTGTAGGAATATGCATTCCGCGCATATCTAGGGCCTCTCTCACCAAGTTGTTGGATAACCTAAACCTCTTGAGCTCATTTCCTTTTGTTAGAGATGGGATCACAAATGAGCTTGCACCTTTTGGGTTCTTGTTTGGAGTCAAGGTGTTGATGAGATAGTAGCATCGCATGAAGTCAGGCTTTGGGAGCCGTGCACTGAAATATGCATCCAATCCTGCCTTCTTCCATACCGAACGTAGACCTTCTGCATTTTGTAACTTCTCGAATTCTCTTGTAAAGAAATGGTATTTGCCTTGCTTCCCATTAAAGTCCAACTCTGATTCCCATAGGTATGTTCCCTCTCCCAAGGGTCCTGCCACTTCACTAAACGAGTGGGAAGCTTTTCCTACGGGCATGATATGGCCACTGGGAGGGTCCGCTATAGGTATGGTTTTGATGGCCTGCAATTCTTCCGGTCTTTCGTTTGTTTCAGGCAAAACGGGTAAACTGTCTAAATCCACCACTTGCTGGCTCGTTTTTGTTTGAGAGCTAGTTCCTGCCGCCTCAGCCATGTTGAAAACTTCGCAGCTGGTTCTGTGAGAATACATGAATAAATGTTAACATTGCAATGGACACAAAAATGACACTGTGTCCCCGTTACAACATTAACATGAGGCTCGGTAGAGGTTAGGGGGTTAGTAAGTGCTCGGTGCTTGTGTGTGTAGTTAGGAATTGGGTAGACCTAAGAACTAAGCGGAATGATGTAGTGTGAGAGTGACGTAGTTAGTAGGTGGACATGGATTTACAACTGGGGTCCGGGGGTTTATTCCAAGTTTTAGGTTGCCAAATGCAATGGATAGGTTTTGATCTTGACTTTGTGGAGACTCTGGAGAGTGTGATAGGGGTATTTACTTGAAAATGGGGCTTTTAGGGACCCATTTACAAGTGATTCTACTTGTGCTCATGGAAGAATACGTGTTCGTACATGATGTGTAAGAGTGGGCCTCAGATGTTCGAGTGAGTGAAACATGTTGTACAGGGTTTGGCCTTGGTGTAGCTATTTGAGCCCGCAAGCAAGCCTTAGGCACCCAGATTTGTCGTGATTGTGGGCTGGCCTTCATTGACTTCTTGGGTACCCAAATAGACTTCACTTTCGTAGAAGAATGTATGAAGGACTTCTTATTAGTGTCGTGTTGTTGATTACTAATAAGAGGTTTTGGTCGTGGTGTTGGCCTGGTCGGAACAAGGTGTTCGCCTTTTCGCCTCCATACTTGTTTCATCGTCTGAAACAATTTGCTTTGCTCCTTTTTTTGGCCTCCAGTATAGGTAGTGTTCTGCTTCTTCTGTATTCGATCTGCCTTTGGTTGCTGCATCCCTCTGGCCTTTGGAACAGAAGGGAGTGCCTTCTTATCCTTGACTCCGTTGTTGAGACAATCCTCTTTCTGCATCATACATTTTTGGACAAGTAGCATTGTCAACTTCATGTGCATCCCTGGAAGGACCAGGAGTTCGTGCCTTACCTAGTTCCTTGAGTGCCTCATTTTCCAATTCAACTGTAATTCGACTATGATTTACCCATACCTGAAGAAGTCCACTTCTTAGGTTTAGGTTGACTGCATGATCATAGATCCAGTCCTGACCCAAGACAAGAGGCTCAGTGAGGTCCTCATCTTGACACACTAGTACTTTGACTGTCATTGCTTCATCTTGAATATAGAGGGGAAGTTCCACCTCGCCCATGCAAGGGGTTTCCACACCTCCCAATCCTATGAGATATGCTTCAATAGGATTGACAATTAACTTCAACTCTTGACAGTAAGACAATTTAACAGCAATAGTGGCTGCACCTGAGTCAATCAAGGCTCTTACAATCCTTGCACCCTTTCCTTGTCCTATCTCTACAGTTATAAAAGGACGTCGATCAATTATCCTATGAGAGCTGACACCTGAAACTTCACACATAGCCACATGATATCCTTGATCTGCATATGCATCTGTCCTAGGTTGCTCTCTACCCTGTCTTCTCAACTTCATTCTCCGGATGCATTCCAATGCTTCTGCTTGAGCTTCTTCTCGAATTCGTTTTTCTTCTTCTTTGCATTTCTTAGCAATGTTGAGTCGACGTAGCATCTCTTCCGCCAGAGGTTCCTGATATAACTTGACTCTGCAGCCGCTTATATAGCTAGGAAGAACATCACCTTCGAGGGTAGCGAGTTGTACTGCTCCACTTGTGGAGATCCTATTTATGATCATAGGTCCATAGCCCCTCTTTTCTAGCTTCCTCACATGTTGTTTCAAAGTGTAGACTAGTACTAGGTCGCCTACCTTCAAACCTTTCTCCTTAACGTGAGCATCAAAGTATGCCTTCTGTCGTTTCTTAGCTGCATATATCCCTGCAGCTGCTCTCAGTCTTGTTTCTCCTAATCGTTCAAGGTCAAAAAGTCTAGAGGAGAGTTCATGACCCGTCCATTCATGCTCTTGTGCTACTTTCAATGTAGGTATTAAGAAGTCCAACGGTAGCACTGCATTTTGACCGAATACCATCTGAAAGGGGGTGGCTTGGAGTACCGTTTTGTAGGCGACTCGGTATGCCCAAACAACATGGTGTAGCTGTTTGTCCCAATCAAAGCGTTTATTATTCACTAGTTTGGTTAACACAGTGCACAAAATCTTGTTTGTGCTTTCGGCTTGCCCATTAGCTTGTGGGTGGTATGGGGCAGACTTCTTATGTACTACCAAGAATTTTTGGAGCAAATTTTCAATAACTTCATTTAAGAAGTGAGTGCCCCTGTCACTTACTAGCTCTATAGGTAGCCAGTATCTTGTGAATACATTCTCAAACAAGAATTTAGCAGTTGTCTGAGCATCATTCTTGGTCGTAGCTTTTACCTCTACCCATTTGGTTAGATAGTCCGTGGCCACAATGATATACTCAGCATGTGAACCCTTGGCTGGGGGATTAATAGGACCTACAAAGTCTATTCCCCACTTAGAGAATGCACGTCCACCCATCATAGGTTTCAGTGGCATCTCATCTTTGCGTATAGGATACTGAGTTCTTTGACACACATCACACCGTTTCACATAGGTGTGTGCATCCATGTGAAGGGTTGGCCACCAAAAGCCCGCAAATAGTATTGACTTGATCACCCGATCTGGTCCAAAGTGTCCTCCTGCTACACCTTGGTGAGCAGTTTCCAAGATCTTTAGATATTCACTCTCATGAACACAAAGTCTCAGGTAACCATCTTTACCACACTTGTATAGATTATCACCAATGAGTGAGTAATCTAGGGCTTCTTGTTCTAGACTTCTTTTTCGAGCCAGAGTCATGTCTTGAGGGAAAGCTTTCGTACTCAGGAAGGATACTAGTGGTTCACTCCAATCTGGCACAATGGTTACTTGATAAAGAGTGGCATGTTCCACAGGTGGTTTAGTGCAACAGATTGGGCATTCCTTGCACAACTTTTGGACATCAGCTTCCATAGTCGGCCAGTGCACTCCGAGTCTCTTTAGTGTCTGTAGGGTTCGTTGCTTTGAGTAGTGTTGCTCTAATGCACCTACATGTGCTAATTGCAACCATTTAGCGTACTCGTCCTCTTCTACACAACAAGCCAAGATCCCTTGATCCGTGTGCTTGTACATACTTCCTGCCATGATGTGATACTTCTGGGCTTTTACTACCTCTCTGTCCTGTGTGTTTATTACTGGGTGATTAGGCCCGTAGGTCAGTACTGCTACTAATGGCTTAGCCCACTGAGGTACAACTTCCAAATTAAACAAGTAAGCATCAGGAAGGTCATCTGACACTCCTTGTGGGGCCTCTCTAGATGTGAGCCTAGAGAGATGATCTGCTCTCAAGTGAGTCTTCCCTTTCCTCACCACTACCTCAAACTCGTATTCCATTAGTAAGAGAAACCATCGTACTAATCTACATGTGTTGCAAGGTTTTTTTACCAGGTACAACAATGCCTGATGATCAGTAAAAAATTTAAACTTATTTGCAAGCAAATAATGTCTAAACGTTTTAACTGCATATACCATGCCTAATCCTTCTCTCTCCGTAGTGGTATAATTTCGTTCAGCTGCATTCAATTGTCTACTAGCATATGCAATTGGAAGATCCATATTACCTTCACCAGTAGGTTGAGCAACCACACATCCAATGGCATAATTGGATGCATCCACATGAACATGGAAAGGCTTATTCCAATCTAGTGTGGTTAAGATTGGTGCTGAACATAATCTTCGTTTAAGCTCCTGGAAGGAATTCTCACACTCATTAGTCCACTCAAAGTTAGTCAGAAGTCCATACATGGGCTTTGCAATGACAGCATACATGTGAATGAACCGGCGGTAGTAACCACAATGCCCCATGAAGGCTTGTACTTCCTTGACGTTCTTTGGCCTAGGTAACTCGACTATTGCTCTCACTTTCTCTTCATCAGTGGATATGCCATTCTTTGACACTATGTGTCCTAGAATCTTGCCTTGCCTGACCATAAAAACACATTTTTCTGGGTTTAGGCAGACTTGATATTCTCTACATTTGTCAAAGATTTGTCTGAGTTCTGGTATATGTGTCTGTCTAATGTTGGAATGTGCACAGAGGTCATCAACATAGACTTCTAAGTTCTTCCTCAGGAACTCTTTAAATACGTGGCACATCACCCTCTGGAAGGTTGCTGGTGCATTGGTAAGCCCAAATGGCATTACTCTAAAGGCAAATATGCCCCATTCAGTGGCAAAAGCCGTCTTATGCTGATCTTCTGGAGCTATGGCTACTTGATTGTAGCCCGAAAATCCATCGAGGAAGCTGTACACTTCCTTGCCTGCCACTCTTTCTAAGAGATGTTCTGTGATAGGAAGCGGATAGTTGTCTCGAATTGTGGCTGCATTAACCTTCTTCAAGTTAATGCATACACGCAGCTTTCCGTTTTTCTTGGGCACCACTACAATGGGGGATACCCACTCAGTGTGCTCAATTTCATAGATAAATCCCGCTTCAACCAGCCTATCTATCTCTTCTTTGATCTTGGCCGCATAATTATCATTATATGTATAAGGCTTTTGCTTAGAGGGTTTGGCATCTGAGGTCATGGGGATGGTGTGTGAGCATATGTCAGGGTCCACTCCTTTCAAATCCTTGTAGCTCCAAGCGAATACATCTCTGTACTCTCTTAGCAAGGTTACCAATTCGTGCTCTTCGTCTTCCGTCAGGTCATGGCCTATGTACGTGCATCTCTCTTCTCCTTCTTCTATGGCTACAACTATTTTCTTTGTGGTTTCTTTGTTATCATAGGCCTCTCCTGATTGTGCCTCCCGTTTAGGCATTCTGATCATGACTCTCCTGTCATCTATCTCATACTTCTTAAAATTTTCTAGGACCTCAAACAAAGATTCCTCCTCTTCTTGTGTGACTTCTTTCTTCTTCCTTTTCTTTCCTTCTTCCTTAGGGGTTAGATGTGTGGCTAGCCTTACGTCTTTTGTAAGCTCTCCGTGCCTCTGGGGTTGAAATTCTACTTCATAGAAGTATTCTTCATCTGATGCAAAAGGTGGGTCCATAATGATTGACTCTAGATCGGAGTCACTTGCATCCTCAAATGCATCAGGGCTAGTTTCGCACTCTTCTAACACTGCCTCTCCCATGATTGGCTCTATGGAGAAGATTGAAATGTCATAGCCATCTTCATCACAGTGAGGTGTCCATTGTTCTTCATTGATGGCTACATCCATTGTTGCTAGGATTTTTGCCCAGCCATGTGGTTCAAATTCTTCATCAGGAAATACTATAGGTGCATAGGCTGGGTCTTGAATGGGTCTATGTGTTTCGTTTGCACCTATTTCTCTGGCCTTTTCTCTTTTCTCCTCTTCTACTTCCACTTTGCACATCCACAGGTGGGTGTCTTCATGCATCCATGAGGATCCTGATCCTATGGAATGCACATATTCCGTATCATCTTTGGCTCTATGGATGGGATTCCATTGGATAGGAGGGACATCTCTATGAGAGTAATCTTTGAGATTCACTTTGGTCGTAACACCTAAGTGTTGCAGGTACAAAGAATTGGTTCCCCAGTCCTGTACCACTTGCAATTGTCGCATAAATGGTCTTCCCAAGATCATTTCATAGGCATGATTTTTGCTAAAATCACATATAGCAAATGTATGCTCGAACTCGACACCACACGTGGTGAGAGTTATTCCTTCTAACAACCCTAGGGGTCTCTCTATGTGACCATCGGCCATTTGCAATTTCATCCTCGTGGGCGTGAGTGCTGGCTTGCCCCAACGCTTCCATAGGGAAGTAGTAGCAATTGCAACCCCTGTGCCTGAGTCTAAAATGGCCTTGGTGGTGTATCCTTGATGGGTGATAGGAAGATATGTGTTTCCCTCTTCACCCTCACTCATGTCTCCTATCTTGTCCAATGGTATTTCTGTCACTGTTCTCTGGGATCCTACCTGGGAACGAGGTTTTGCTATCTCTGGTACTTGTTTGGCTACATGTTTCCATAGCTCTGGCCTTACTTTGAGTAGCTCTTCTAAGGTGAGGTTGCACTGTACTTTAGTGTTTTTCACTACCTCTGTGTTCCTAGGTATGATCGAGTCTTCGTTTCTTACCATGACCGTGAGTGCTCTCATACAAGTAGACTTAGCTTCCCATGGGCCTATGAAGTGGGGTAATTCTTGTAAAGAATTAGACTCAAAGTCTAGTCTTTCCTGAGAGTGGGTGCTCTCCTGCTCCTCATAAATGGAGAGGATGTCTTGTGGGAATTGGTCATGTGCATCATCCACAAGTTCAATGGGAGGAGGGACTTCACTTTCTTTAGCCCATTTGTCTTCTTGAATCTCTCGTAAGAATTCTGGTGTGAACCGATTCAGAGAAGATGATGTGTCTGGCTCCGTAGAGTTAGGCACATAGGCTTCCTGGGCAGGAAGACCTGCACTTTCACTTGCCTTGTCCTTGTGTTGAGAGGCGGGTTCCTTTTCTGATTGTGCAATGAGCTTCTCTATTCTTTCTAACAGTCCATCAAAGTGCAACTGTGTCTTTGCTGAACTAGAGATGTTAAATAGGCGACTGGCTTCAAACATGGTCTGAGCCAATTCCACCATCTTCGCGCAAATTTTGGTTCGTTCTAGCTCTAGTTCTACTCTAGGGTAACATTTTTCATGATCGGTCACGGTTGGCCCTTCTTGAATTCTGGCCTGATATGCTTTAAGCATCATATTAAGGTCCTCGGGAGTGGGATCTACTAGGACTGATCCTTCTCTTGGGGGTGGTGGAATTGTGTGAGGTGGGTTGGAAGGTGGCGGGTCGGATGGAGACGGGAATGGTGGTGGTGTGGTAGTGTGAGAGGGAGTTTGAGATGTGAGTTTAGTTATCTTGGCCTTTGTTTCTCTGAGGCTTTCCTCGAGTTCACTCATCTTTTTTGCCCATTGTCTTTTCATTCTTTCACGACTATCTCTCCAAGCTCTAGTCCTCTTCTTTGTCATGCTCTCCGTTTCACTAACATTTGGGCTCTTTTCCTGGCCTACGCTTTGGTTCTGTTGCAATGCTTGAGCTCTAGTGAATACTTGTATGGGTGCAGTGGTAGTCACACTCCCTGTGGAGTCTACAACTAACCCAATAACGTTGATAGGAGTGATTTTTGGCATATTATTGGGGTTCTTTGGGCAATCTCGTAAGAGATTCTCCTTTCCACATTCTTGGCAAAAGCCCTGGATCGTCACTGACTGGGGTTGTGTAGGTGGAGGCACGGGACAATCACGAATGAGATGATCTCCCTAACATCTGTAGCATGGTCCTCTAGGGAATGGGGGTCTTACTTGTCTAGGTTGAGGTCTAGGGTTGGGGTTTGCATACATGACGTTTGTGTAATCTGACTCCCAACTAGGTTCATTTGGCTCTTCACTATAGTAGGACTCCCCATGTTCAGGAGATTGCATGTAGTAAGCCTGGGGACTATCAACATGTGTAGAATCGAAGCTATGGTCACTGGGATCACTTTCTGAAAGCAATGGTGTTACGGGGACTATAGCTCTATTCAGGTTTTCTTCTGCAGCTGCATACTTTACAGGATCACGTTGGATGGAGCTGGAGGTTGTTGGGCTAACACAAGCTGAGGCCTTTGTTGGTTTTGGTATTGTGGTTGGTAGGTTTGTTGAGGCCTAGCATAGTGCTGCTGTGGGTACTGATTCTGGTATCTTCCCTGCTGAGGGTAGGGTTGCCTAACTGCCTGCTTATTGTAGGGGCAATCTTGCGCGGTGTGATTGGTGTACCTCCGTTCTATGGTGCAGTACTGGCTACTAGGATTAACTTGAGGTTGAGCCATAATGGGACATACATTTGCCATACGGTCGCCACCACAAGTATAGCATCTTTTCGCAGGGGCAAACCTTGGGATTTGTTTGCTAGAGACACCTAGTTTCTGAGCTACTTTTTTTGCAAGTTCCTCAATTGATGTGGATTGCGTGGAAGAGAGGCTAGAGGCACTATCTGAATCTTTGTATATCTTGGAAAGCTCTAGTTCTTCCCCTAGGTTATCCTCGATGTCAATGCACATGCGTACACACTCTTCTATGGTCCTAGGGTCCTTCAAGTACACATAAGATCTCAATTTGGTACTTAGCAATCCATCCAAGAACAAAGCCACCTGCTTTGCTGGTGTGGGTAACTCAAGGACAGGGCATCTCTCTAGGTATTGCCTAAATCTTCTTCCAGCAAGTCTCACGGTCTCTTGAGGGGTTTGCTTGAAGCTGTGAATCAGTGAGGAGGTATTATGTCTTATGCCACTCTTAGAGAATTCAATAATGAAAGCCTCTAGGAGTTGGTCTATACTCCTGAATTGTCTCTCATTCAATGGTTGAAACCACGTAAGGGTTGTGTTCCTAAGGGTTAGACCAAAGGCATTGTACTGCGTGAATAGATCCTCCACTTGTTCAGCTCTCAAGACTTGCCTAAACTCAGCCACATGATCGTATGGATCTCCAGTGCCATCAAAGTAGTTCTTCATGGACTTAACTAGCTGAGTTGGTCTTAGAGTCCTTGTGTGCTCTCTAGGTCATGGTAGAGGGAACTCATCCGCATTTCTTTGATTCCTAGGAGCTCTAAGTACCTCAGGTTCTACTCTGTTTGTTTCCGTCCTCGTTCTTTCTCTGCCCCCTGGGTTGGCAAAGCTTACTTCTGGCCTATCTCTACTTCTGTCTCTTTGAGCTCCATGAGCATGGGACGTTCCAGCTCCCGGGTGGCCATAGGACACGTTCGATCTTGGTTGGGGAAAACGAATTCACCTTTCCAAGTGTAAGCATGTCTATTATGTTCTGTAACCACAAAGATCGTCTCTAAAGCGTGATCTAAGTAGGTCACTCTGCTTGGGCTATCTGGATCTTTAAACTCATAGATCATGATTGTTCCTATATCATTTGGTCGATCAGATTTATACCTCCAAAAGGCTTCATCAGTCTCTCGGTTCAGAAGCAGATCTATGCTCTTGTTGTCTTGGGGAATCCACTCAGGAGTGAGAATTCTCGTAAGAATAGATTTCCCTCGAGGGGTCCTGGGCTCTGCACCCATGTTTCCTTGTTCTAGGTCCTCTATGTCCGTCTCAAGGATCACATTCCCAAATTCATCTGTCCTCTCCGGGTGACTAGTGACCACGTATATGGTTCCCTCTTTATCAAGGTATGCACCATTTTCAAACTTGACAGCAGGGTGCTCTAGCCCAATAGATTGGTCTGGGTTTTTGATTTGGACCACAGATCTTCCTAGGCCGTCCTCATAGATGCTAGCACCTAATCGGTTGGTCCTAAGGTATTCCAGCTGCGTCTTGTAGGGGCCTTCTACCCTGTGCAAGTATGGCACTCCTGAACTTCCTGTAGGTCGATCCATGCCTTGAGACATCTCTGATTCACTAGTGTCAGAGCTAGGGTAGTATGAGTGGTGGCTCAACTGCTGGGCCCAAGACCTAGCAATGTGGTTGACACTAGCCTCTGAAGACCTAAGACTTTGTCTATCTCTCCCTAGATGTCGCCCTGATCTAAGGTTCATAAGCCTAATTGAATAGCCCAAATTTGCCCAAGTACAACCTCGTTGCTGAGTTCTTTTGTATCAGTCACTTGATTCTTTTTTAGTCGATTATCGTGTTTATGCTCTAGTCAGAAATCACATCGTCAGGAATATTTGAGTTACTTTTCGCACTGTAAGTTGATCGTTCCACGTTAGGTTCTTTTCCTTTAGAGTTTTCGACCATGCAAAGATTATGTCGTTAGCTTGAACTTGAGTATTTACGTAGTCTTCAACTTGATAAATGCCTATCGCCGCCCTGGCCTACTCCTATCACTAGTCGTTCTTAGCCTAAGCTAGGAATTGACAGAGGGAGTTGAGAGTTTCCAACCTTGAGTTTCTTTCCTTGTGTTGTTGCCCTGGTGTGCCCAGGACGCGTGTTCCCAAGCTTGCACTTACTCTTGCTTAGAATGACCTCCAGTGTCCTTACTGGACCTGTAAAAGTCCCACGGTTAGCTCAAGTTTTAGATTCAAATGACACAATAGACCACTTTCATGCATGTAACTCACAGACCAATTTATCCTTTGCTTTTATGGAAAACAATCCCAAGGATCCATCAGTTTTCCTACCTCGGGGTATGGTCAACTTCAAAAAACCCTATCTAATAATCCTGATATTAATTTTCACATAAACAGTGGAAGTTTTGGTTGTTCTCCCCACGAGCTCTCCAACAAAACAAGAATCACAGCAAACGGATTTCGTATGAGAAAGTTATGTCAGTTCAGGCTTCAGGGATTAAAATAGGGTTCAAACAGGCCAACAGGGCAACAGGTTTTCCTTGGGTTATTTGCCTATAGCCTCCTTATGTGCTCTAGAGTCTATGATCCATGTCCAAAATTAGCCAAAATCTTCAAATTAAAAAACCCTAAAAAAAATTGGCTGAAATTGGTTGTCAATCGCGATGGACTGGGCTGTCAATCGCGATGGACTGGTGTCAATCACGATGGACTGGTGTCAATCGCGATGGACTGGTGTCAATCGCGATGGACTGGTGTCAATCGCGATGGACTGGTGTCAATCGCGATGGACTGGTGTCAATCGCGATGGACTGGTGTCAATCGGGATGGACTGGGCTGTCAATCGCGATGGATTGGTGTCAATCGCGATGGACTGGTGTAAATCACGATGGACTGGTGTCAATCGCGATGGACTGGTGTCAATCGCGATGGACTGGTGTCAATCGCGATGGACTGGTGTCAATCGCGATGGACTGGTGTCAATCGCGATGGACTGGTGTCAATCGCGATGGACTAGGCTGTCAATCACGATGGACAGGTGTCAATCGCGATGGACTGGTGTCAATCGCGATGGACTGGTGTCAATCGCGATGGACTCGCTGTCCATCGTGATGGATGCTATCAATCGCGATAGACTGAAATTTTGCAATTTTTTCAAAAATTTTTGTGGATCTGTGCTGTGCAAGGCCTCTAGTCTACTGTGGTGCACTCAGTTTTACCAAAAGATGAAAGTTTCTGTCAATCGCGATCGATAGAAGCTGGTGACTGCGAGACAGTTATGCACATTTCTGTACCTGCGCAACGTGCTGGAGGGGATGATGCTGCTGGAACCTGCAAGAAACTCAACAAACATGCAGAAACAACGCACACAATATTGCTCTCTCGCTCTCTCTCACAAGTGGAATGAGGGAAATGAAAGGAGGAAGGAGATATGATAAAAAAACTGAAATTTTTGCGATGATGGAGATGGAGGTGGGAGATGGTGAGGATGATGATGGTGATGATGGTGGTGAGGTAAGGAAGAGAAAAACAAGAAGAGTAAAGAAATTACCTACGACGCCAACGTCTCAACTCTACGTCTTACCATCACACGCTCGTCCTCAAAGCTCAATCCCCGGCAACGGCGCCAAAATTTGGTGTAGCTCAGTGATGAGTAGCACCTCCTTTAATGTCAATCCGGGAAGACGTGAGGATGGTATGAAGACCTCGAGCAAGTGGAGGCACAAGTGCGTGAGTGAGAAGCACACAAACGTGCACACACATACACACACATGCGCACACACGGCAAGACAAAGAGTGAGAAGCAATGGAGTTCTTAGATTACTTTCAAAAAGCTCTTACAAGTTCATTTCAATTACAATCTAACCTCAAAAATGAGCCTTCTAGCTCTTTTTATAGTTTTTGACTAGGTTTTGGCCATGTTCAGACCTAGTGTCCGGCCTAGTTAAAAATTAGGTTCTCTACCCTATTCGGAGGTTCAAACGAAGTCTAAAAAATGTGAAAACTGACAGGTAGGTACTCCTAAAGCTCCTCAAGCTCAAGGACTCCTTGGCTTGCACAAAATAGAGCTACAAAAATAGGGAAATGATATTTACAATGATTGTTAGTGATGAAAATCACTATTTTTGTAGGGATTCTACTAACATTTGGACATACATTTCCTGGAGCTCCCTACTTGCTCCTTCTCCTTGTGTGTCCACCTCTCTGATATGTGTTAGTGTCCTGAAAAAAATATTGGCCTACTTGCCAGATCGTCGTTGACTGCTCTGTCTACTTGTGCTTTCTCTTCTCTCTGACTCCCTTCGTACGCTTCCTTGCCTTGTGAGTCCTTCAGTTCCAACAGGTACAAATAGGAGATGATACAAGACATCTTGTGGATAAAATAGGCAATGTCAAAGCACCTGATGGAAACATCAACCTACTCAGTAAGGTACTCTGTCCCTACCATTACAAAGAATTTGATAAGTGTTGGGCAGATAGTAGAGAAAGGGTTGCAAGTCAGGTTCACAAAAGCAAGAGCATTTGTTGAAGATCCAAGTCAAGGATTCAGAAGGATTGCAAAAGGTGAAAAGGCAGGTAGATTGTTCACATTTGAATTACAAGACACTAGAAACATTGCTCTCTTTAATTATGGTAGTCAGACACTCACATAATTGGAAGTATGGCACAAAAGGTTAGCACATATTGGTGAAAGGTCATTAAAGCAGATTTGTAGGGACCAAAGTGTACTTGGACTCCCTAATTTGTCAAAACAACATATGATTTATAAGTGTAGTGCATGTCAATTTGGAAAGTCTCATAGATTACCATTCATGAAGAAAGGTTATATGCATGGAGATCTCTTGGAGTTGGTTCATACAGATGTATGGGGACCTAGCAAGGAAGGTTCAATATCTGGATCAAGGTATTATGTCTCCTTTATTGATGATTGCAGCAGATGGACTATCCTATTCTTTATGAAACACAAAGATGAAGTTTTTTCATGTTTCAGAAGATATTTGGCTCTTGTGGAGAATCAAACAGGTAAATCACTAAAAAAGCTAAGGTCAGATGGAGGGGGAGAATACTTCTCCCATGAGTTTGATTCTTTTCTTCAAGAAAGAGGAATCAAAAGAGAGGTAACTACAAGGTACACTCCTGAGCAAAATGGAGTGGCAGAAAGGAGGAATAGGACAATTGTTGAAGCTGCAGGTCCATGTTAAATGAAAAGCATTTACCTAATTATCTATGGGCTGAAGCTATATCTACAGCCACTTACTTGATTAATAGGTTGCCTTCAAAATCCCTTGATGGGATGACTCCATATGAGGCTTGGAATGGAAGAAGACCAAGCTTAGATCATTGTAAAATTTTTGGATGTATTGCTTTTGCTCATGTTCCTTCACAGGTTAGAGGCAAGATGGATCCAAAGGCAGAAAGGTGTGTATTTATTCGATATGACAACAATCAAAAGGTTTACAGGTTTTACAACCCTACCAACAAAGGATTCTTGGTAAGCAAAGATGTAGTTTTTGATGAAAACAATTCATGGTATGAAGATTCATACAGGAAGATCAATTTACCATATGATCTTGAAGAAGATTTTCCAAAGCTTGGTAGAGAACAACCAAAGATTGAAGAACAAGACACCTCGGAGGATGATGAAGAATCTCAGATGGAAAAGGTCAAAGCATGGAAGTCTAAAGGTAAAGAAAAATTGCACGAACTTGGACATGAGGCAGAATCATCACATCATGGCCTAAGAAGATCTATGAGGGAAAAGAAAAATCCAGAAAGGTATGGGTTTGACACCTCATTAGTAACTAAACATTCTATCTACATAGCACAGGACATAAACCAAGAGGAGCCATCATCATTTGAAGAGGCCAAAGAGGAGCCATCATCATTTGAAGAGGCCAAAGCAAAATCAGAATGGAAGCATGCAATGAAGGAAGAGATTGAAGCACTTGAGGAAAACAACACTTGGGATTTGGTGCCCAAGAGTTCATCCATGAAGGTAGTAGGCTCAAGATGGGTCTATAAACTCAAGAAGAATTCTGATGGTTCCATTAACAGGTATAAGGCAAGGCTTGTAGCAAAAGTCTTTGCACAAACTCAGGGAATTGATTATGAGGAGACCTTCTCCCCTGTGGTATAGATGCCTACTATTAGGGTTTTGCTTAGTATTGCCTCTTCCAAGAATTGGAAGATACTTCAACTAGATGTAAAGAATGCATTCTTGAATGGTTGGATAACAGAAGAGGTATATATGGCACAACCACCTGGTTTTGAGAATCAAGTTTATCCTGATTATGTGTGTAAACTTAACAAAGCATTGTATGGTCTCAAGCAAGCCCCAAGAGCTTGGAATTTTCGGCTTGTTTCATTCTTGCAGGACAAAGGCTTTCAACCAAGCAAGGTAGATCCTTCACTCTTTATTAAAAAGAGTAATTCTGAGATCATCTACCTATGTGTATATGTAGATGATATTATATTGACAGGGAATGATGCAGATGGTATGAAGAAGATCAAAGATCAGATGAGAGAAGAGTTCAAGATAAGTGATTTGGGTTCACTTACCTACTTCCTAGGTTTGGAAGTTGTCTACAAAGATCATGGTTTGTTTCTCACTCAAAGATATATGTTACAGTGTGACTGTGCTAAGTCAATTTATGCACACACCAAGGAAACCACATATGGATGCTGCCAAAAGGATTCTCAAGTATCTCAAAGGAACCATAAATGAAGGACTTTATTATCCTTATGTATCTGATTTAGGTTTGAAGCTATTTTCTGATGCAGATTGGGCTGGCTCCAAAGAAGATAGAAGGAGCACTTTAGGTTATCTTACCTTTGCAGGTTCAAAGCTTATTTCATGGTCATCTAAGAAGCAACCCACAGTTGCTCTCTCTTCTACTAAAGCTGAATATAGAGGTC
>CM035438.1:46812795-46827795 GCA_020310875.1 Ceratopteris richardii
CAAGAAATATGAAGTTGAAGACCGAAAATTTTTTGTACGAATGCCTAAGAGAGAGACCATCATAGGAGAAGCATATGATAATAAAGAGAAGACCAACAAAGTTGTTGTAACCATTGAAGGAAACAAAGAGCAATGTACATACATAGGAGAAGACCTAAAGTGTAGAAGAAGTAGAGTTGGTAGCTTTATTAAGGGAATATAGGACATGTTTTCATGACACTATAGTGAATTGAAGGGAGTAGATCCGAAAATATGCTCTCATACGATCCCGATGATAGTTGATGCCAAAGCGACCAAACAGAAGCCCTAGACATATAATGACACTTATGTAGCTAAAATAAAAAAAGAAATCGACAAGTTGATTGAAGCTAGATTCATGTATGAGATTGACCATATTGAATGGGTATCCCCCATTGTAGTGGTGCCCAAGAAGAACGGGAAGTTGTGAGTGTGTATTAACCTTGAAAAAGTTAATGCTGCTATGATCAAAGATAGTTATCCGCTTCTAATCACAGAACATTTATTGGAGTGTGTTGCAGGCAAGGAAGTGTATAGCTTATTTGATGGATTTTCAGGTTCCAACCAAGTAGCCATCGCCCCAGAAGATCAACACAAAATGGCTTTCGCCACAGAGTGGGGAATCTTTGCATTTTGTGTGATGCCATTTGGGCTCACCAATGCATGTGCAACATTCCAGAGGCTCATGTGTCATGTCTTCAAAGAGTTCTTGCAAAAGGGCTTAGAAGTATATGTGGATGATTTATGCGCTCATTCCCAAGAAAGAAGACTCCACATCCCTGAGCTCAGACATACCTTCAATAAGTGTAAAGAATATCGAGTTTGTCTGAACCCATAAAAATGTGTGTTCATGGTACATCAAGGTAAAATCTTAGGTCACATTGCCATAGCAAAGTTGCCAAGGCCAAGGAATGTTAAAGAGGTACAAGCCTTTATGTGCCATTCTGGATATTACTACAGGTTTATCCATATGTATGCAATCATAGCTAGAACCTCTTTATGCCTTGTTGACAAATTTTGGGTGGAACAACGAATGCAAAAATTCCTTCAATGAGCTAAAGAGACGTTTATGCACAACATCAATATTGACCACTCCTGATTGGAATTAGCCATTCCATATCCATGTAGATGCATTCAATCGTGCAATAGGATGTGTGCTAGCACAACCCACAAGTGAAGGAAATCTCGATTTGCCTATCGCATATGCTAGTAGACAACTAAATGTGGCTGAACAAAACTATACAACAACTGAAAGAGAAGGCTTAGGCATGGTATATGTTGTGAAGAATTTTAGAAACTATCTATTGGCCAACAAGTTCAAGTTTTTCACTGATCATCAAGCTTTATTATATTTGGTCAATAAACCTTGCAATATAGGACCCTTAGTAAGATGGTTCCTCTTACTAATGGAATATGATTTTGAAGTTGTTGTCAGGAAAGGTAGGACCCACCTCAAGGCAGATCACCTTTCTCGCATCACTTCATGAGAGCCACCACAATGAGTGTCTGATGAATTACCTGATGCTTATTTGTTCAATTTAGAAGTTGTTCTTAAATGGGAACATAAGTTGATACATATCCTAACCTTCGAACCAGCAAACAAAAATGTGAAGACAAACAAAGAAAAATTTGTAAAATCACAAATATCAAATATTGGTAGGAAGTATGCACAAACAAGATACAGAGGGTGTATTAGCTTGTTGTGTCGAGGACAATGAACATAGTAGTTGGTTGCAGCAAGCCCATGAAGGATTGCTAGGGAATCACTATTCTAAATAATGAACATTGCAAAATTTGAACCATTTAGGAGTGTATTGGCCTAGTATGGACAAAGAGATACATGAGTGGATTAAGAATTGTCCAGTGTGCCAGGAGAGACCCCCAGTTGAGCATGCCACCCTTTATCACATGTCATTAATTCCAGATTGGAGTGCTCCATTGGTAGAGTTTATGAGATCAGGAACACTACCTAGTGAGGCTAGTCTAGCAAGAAAACAAAGCATGGAGCAAGAGGCCCAGGACTACACTTTAGTAGGTGACAACGTATACTGAAGAGGCAAAGATGGTTACTTAAGATTGTGCATTCATGAATCAGACTATTTGAAAGTCTTAGAAACTGCACATAGTGGTGTGGTAGGTGGACACTTTGGTCCTGACCGAGTAATTACGACCATTCTATTCTCAAGAATTTGGTGGCAAACTCTTCATATGGATGCACATACCTATGCGAAGAAATGTGACATATGCCAACGTGCACAATATCCGATAAAAAAAGACGAGATGCCTTTTAGGCCAATGATGGGAGGACGTGCATTCTCGAAGTGGGGCATAGATGTTGTAGGTCCTATTAATCCCCTAGCTAGAAACTCCCATGCAGAATACATTATTTTTCACCGTAGATTACCTTACAAAGTGGGTAGAAGTCAAAGACACGACAAAGAATGATGCTCAAACAGTAGCTAAGTTCTTATTTGAAAACCAGGTACGAACTACCAATAGAGTTAGTGAGTGATAGAGGTACACACTTCTCAAACAAAGTCATTGAAAATCTCCTTCAAGAATTCATGGTGATACATAAGAAGTCTGCCCCCTATCACCCACAAGCTAACGGACAAGCCGAGAGCACAAAAAAGATCCTATGTAATGCATTGACAAAACTAGTAAATAATAAATGATTTGATTGGGATAAACAGCTTCATCATGCTGTTTGGGCTTATTGAGTTGCCTACAAAACGGTACTGAATGCCACCCCATTTGAGATGGTCTTCAGACAAAATTTTGTGGTACCATTAGACTTCCTAATCCCAACATTAAAAGTAGCACAACAGCACGAGTGCAATGGACACGAGTTGTCCTCTAGGATCTTTGATCTAGAACGCTTAGGTAAGACGAGGCTACGAGCAGCAGAAGGCATCTATGTTGCAAAGGAAAGACAAAAGGCATACTTTGATGCACACATCAAGGATAAAGGAATGAAAGAAGGAGATCTAGTGATGGTTTATACGCTTAAGCAACATGCCAAAAATTAGAGAAATGAGGATATGGACCTATGGTCATTAATAAAATTTCCACTAGCGGTTCGGTTCATTTGGCCACTCTAGAAGGTGACATCTTGCCAAGCTATATTAGTGGATGCCGATTCAAGCTATATCAAGAACCTCTTATAGATGACATGCTAAGGAGACTCAACACTGCTAAGAAGCAAAAAGAAGAAGAGTTAAGGGTTTGAGAAGAAGCACAGATTGACTTAGGTGCAGCAACTAGTGCAGTTAGACTTTCATACTGCCAAGACCTACAATTGAACATCAATCCCATAGAAGCTTATCTCATAGGTTTGGGAGGTGTGGAAACCCCTTGTTTGGGCAAGGTGGAGCTTCCCATCTACCTTCAAGATGTCCCAATGATAGTCAAAATGCTAGTGTGTCAAGATGAGGACCTTACTGAACCACTTGTATTGGGTCAAGACTGGATTTATGACCATGCAGTCAACTTAAATTTAAGAAGTCAACTTCTTCAAGTTTGGGTACACAAACAATGCATTACATTAGAATTAGAGAATTGCATGCTCACAAATCTAGGTGTCACACATTCTCTTAGTTCTTCTAAGCCTAATCTTAGAGAAGAAGAAGAAGAAGAAGAAGATGTTGTAGGTGTGGGTGTCGAAAGCTCTATGGTCTAGAAGGACTCAACAATGGAATAACATTCTCAAAGGCAAGTGGACCTCTCTTCTTTTTCAAAGACTCATGCAGCCACAACAATTCAACCAAAGAAGCATGCAAAACAAAACAAGACAATTGCTATATCAAATAGATAAAAAAAATCCAAGAAGAAAGAAGTTATGGCCATGAAGCATATATGGGTACGAAAAGGAGAGTAACCACTAGCTTTGCCAAAACAATTCCCTTCCAAGCAATAGCACATGCAAAATAGATCAATAACAAAGGAGATAAAATTATTTTGGTGATCTAGCCTTGTGACCCTATCAAACAAGAAGGCATCAACCTAATCAGGGAAGGGTGCACTTCACCTTATCGGGGAAGCCCATGCTTGACTCTACCATGGAAGGACATGTTTATTTTAACTTTGAGGAGTTTTCCTACGTGATTGTTACTCTCTTTTTACTTATTCATTGACAATCATGTCGTAGATAGACTTGACTATCCCATAATTTGTCAGTAGTATGAACCTGATTATTTCTCATTGACTTTCTTGATCACCTATCATCAAAGGAGGCATCATGGAAGCCAAGGACTTATTGGCTTGTGGAATGTGGTGAATTTGATTATGGAAGCATCTCCTTTGAGGCTAATGTGAGATAGTACATTGGCTACTTGACTTGATGCCCATCCATCTCATCTGCTTCAACCAAAAGGTGTATGTGCCACACACACTCAATAGTAGTTGTAAAAGCCACCCTATACTCCGCCTCAGAACTATAAGTGGCTATAGTAGGCTACTTCTTGCTCAAGCAAGATATGCATGAGCTTCCAAGAATGAAGCAGAAACCAGTAGTACACATATAAAGTGTCATAGAAACAAACCCAATTTGAGTTACTAAAAGCATGTAAAACTAGCAATAAAAATCCCTCCTTGGGATAAAATAATCAAAGTAGCTGGCTACATCTCAAGTAGCAAAAGATGCACTTAATTGCCTACCAAATCTTGAAAAATGAGGAATGCATAAACCTACTGATCTAGAGACAAGAAATTAAATATGAGGTTGGATTATGCATAAGTAAATCAAACATCCAACAATCTTCTACTAGAGAACAAAAAATGCATATCCAGCATCGAAAGACTCTAACCATTAACCTATTTCCACCGGAGTGAAATGTTGATATATTTTGGTAGTGATACGTAAACACACTTAGGATTGCTAGGCCACCTTCTTCCCTCTTTAGGAGGTTTTTCCCCCCCAACTTGTATAAGCGGTGATCTGCTTTGATACCAATTGTTGAAGGTGATGAAGATGGCATTGAACATGATGATGTTCAAATTCTTGTTTGTGTTACAGTTCCTACTACAGCTACTATAAAGCAACTTTGTTGGGATGGCAGAGATGCTTAGGCACATGCATTGGTAGCTTTGTGTGCCATTATCCCTCACATTCCCTCATGCAAAACAATAGAGGTTGCTTGGGATAAACTTACCACTTTATAACAGGCAAGAAATGAGGCTCCTGTTGGTTACCTCCGAAAAAAGTTGGAGAGTGTGCATATAAATGAAGAAGATTCTATGGATAATGTTTTTGACAAAGAACGAAGATTTGAAGGAGTAGTTAATTTGTGCTAATGAAGTCTTGCCAGATATTCACTTGTGCAGATTGTTCTTAATGGTCTTCCATATTCATAAATGAGTTTTGCTTCTAATCTTCGATTGATGATGAAAGGAGATCCAAACGCCTTAAAATTTGAGGAATTAGTCTTTGTTTTGCTACAAGAAGATCAATCTAGGCAGAATAGGTCCATTATCTGTGTTGTGGATCAAGCTTTCCTAGCAAGTCAGAAGCGCAAAGCTAAATGGAGCTCATCTACTAGTAAGCAAAAATCTGCTAATGTTGCATAATTGTAGAAGGAAGAAAAAGAGGAGAAGAAAATAGAAAAGCAAAAACAATTTTTCAAATACTATAAGGGAAAATATCATGTCATAAAGAGTTGTCCAAAATTGGATACAAAAGACGCAAAGAAGAAAGAGGCTTGAAGAGTTGTTGTAGAGGCCTCTACACCTAAAACAAAGTCTAGTAATCTTGTTCAGAATGAAGAATGGGCATTTACTACTGTATGGAGTTATGAATCATCTTCTCATGAGTAGTGTATGTTTGTAGTAGACTTGGATGTTTTGGTACTTTGATAACGTGGCAGCCAATCAGATTACCTGCATAGTGTAGTTCTTTAGTTCACTTGAGTCTACTCCTATGGTGAATACTATCACATGTGCTAACAACTCCTCTTATCCTAAAATGCGACTTGGTAAGATCATTTTGAATATTATTGATGGTAGTTCTTACACATTTTTAGATGCTTTGTATATACCAATGATCAAGAAAAATTTGTCATTACTTCTAGCATTAGGCAAGATTGTCTCGCTTGTCAAATTTGTTGATGATAGATGTATAGTTCATGATCTCTCAAATACTGATGTTATTATTGCTTCTGGAATTTTATGTCATGGATTGTATAATCTCATAGACTATGCAAAATCTATGAATGATTCAGGATGTGAAATCAAGATTCTCACAATATCTCATATGCAAAGCTTTGGAATGCATGCTTTGGTCATCTGAATTTTGTTAGTTTGCTATGCCTATAGAAATATGAAATGGTGTCCTCTCTGGCCAAACTTGAGGCACCTTGTAAACATGTCTGTGAAGGTTGTATTTTGGGAAAAATCCAAAATTCCTCCTTCCCAAAAGATTGTTAAGTTCAATCTACTCATAAATTAAAGCTTGTTCATAGTTATGTTTGTGTTCCTTTGCAAACACCTTCTTTTGGGAACTACCTTTACTTCATGACTTTTATTTGACTATTTCTCCAACTATGCATGGTTGAATCCATTGAAAGCAAAGTGGGAAGTGTTTATAGGCTTCAAAATAGTTTTTGCTTATGGCTAAAGATTCATCAACTGCATTTTTGAATGGTGAGACATGAAAAACTATATGTACTTTAGCCCCATGGTTTTGTGTAGAAAGGGCATGAAAACAGTGTGAAAGCTAAAAAAAGCATTATATATTTTAAAGCAAGCACCACGTGCTCAGTATGAAAAGATACATGCCTACTTGATTGCACATGGTTTTGAGAAGATTTGAGTTATGAGGAGTGTGCAAATAATGTACTTTTGATCATCTTAGTATATGTTGATGACATGTTGCTCATTGTTCCTAATGAGAAGCATTTGATGCATTTAAGGCTGATTTGCTTGCCAATTTTGAGATATCATATTTGGGGCATTTGTATCATTATTTGGGCATTCATTTTATGCAAGTTGATGAGGGAATATCTATGTGCCAAACAAAATATATTGACAATTTATTGGAGCATTTTGGCCTTGAAGATTGCAAACATGTTGCCACTCCTATGGAAATATGTTTACAATTGAGTCTTCATAATGTTGGAGATGCATTTGATGTTGTTCTTTATCAGCAAGCTATTGGATGCTTGATTTATTTATGCATAAGCTGAACTAATATTTAGTTTGTTATCTCTCATATGAACAAGTTTATGCATTGCCTAGGTGTCAAGCATTGGTAAGAAGTTAAGCACACCTTTTGCTACTTGAGTGGTAACTAGCTACTTGGATTGTTTTATCCCAAGGGGGGATCATTGCTGCAAGATTTACATGCTTTTTCTGACTCAAACTTGGCTAGTTGTTATGAAACTCATGTGCTCACCAATAATTTTTGTTTCATGTTTGGTAGCTCATGCATGTGGGGATGAGTATAGGGCAGCTTTCAAAATGACTCTTAAGTATGTGTGGCTTAGACGCCCTTTGGTTGATTTGAGTGTTGGTCAGTCTTTTGCCAGAGCCATCTTCACTGAGAGTAAGAACACATCAACAATTGCAAGGAACCCTATGTTCCATGCTCACAGAAAGCACATTGAGGTGCACTATCATTATGTTAGGGAAAGGTTTTCTACTGGAGAGATCAATTTGGCATATGTTCCCATAGAAGATAACATTGCAAACCTTTTCATGAAGGCTCTATCTAAGGAGAAGTTTGAAGCTTTCCACAAAGCTTTAGGCTTATTTCCTATTGTGGATTGATCTCTTTCCACATAGCTTGGCACTCCTTGTTCACTACATCACTCCCAGGGGGAATGTTTGATATATTTTGGCAGTGATGTGTGTGAACAGACTAGGACCATCGATGCACTTTTTTCCCTCTTAGGGAGGTTTTTATCTCACAACTTGTATATTTGCCTATAACCCTATCGGATCACTTATCTTTGTACATTCACTTGGAAAAAACATCAGTATTGTGTTGTTCTCTGAGCTTCTTCTTTTTCCTTGTGTTGTTTGTGTGCTTCCGCAGACCTCAATCTCCAACGTGAAAATAGGTTTGCAATCTTCAAGGACAAAATGTTGCAATAATTTTTCAATGTACTTTGTTTCACACAAAGTTATTCACCCATCAACTTATATAAATTAAATGCCTAAATAATGATGCAAATACTCTACATACGACATCTCAAAAGAGGCATACAAATGAATCTTAAATTCAGCAATATGCATCTCATTAGGACTAGTGAGGAGCATATCATCAACATATATAGTGCATCATGTAAATTTGCATCAGAAATAGAATGATCTACATTTGAAATCTATAAAGGCTACAAAATTGCATCACTAGGAGAAGCATTTGATGGTCCACATGTAAAAAGGCATAGCAAAATGTCATACATATCCTTTGAGTTGATTTATGTCTACTTGGTACATGAAAGTAAGGGTTGAATTGCATCTCCACAAAAATGACATCATGAATAACCAAAATGTGTTTACCCTATTGATGATACAAATGATATTCTTTTCTTTTAGAACTATACTCAACAAAAAATTACACACTATATTATAATCCAATTTTGTGTGTTGTTGTTTAGACACTAATGCACATGATAGACAACCAAAAACACATAGATGAGAAATAGATGGTGATCATGTTAAGCCTCATATGGAGTGATAGACTATAATGCTTTGGTGGGATGCCTATTAAGTAAATATGTTGCACACCTAATAGCATCAAGCTAGAAGCTATGTGGTAAAGCCTAACTTTTCACAATAAACCTTGCCATTTCTATTAGATACTTGTTCTTGCTCTTGACAACATCTTTTTGAGGTGTATAGTGCAATAGAATGAGAGTTATGACCACCATGTGCTAGACAGATGACTCTTCTCTCAATCATATGCATCTATATATAGCTCTCTCTAAGGGACTACCTTCTTAGGAAAGTGGATACTAACCATCCAAGTGTCGGTTGTGTAACTACATCTATGCCAAGTGTCCCAGTTAATTGGACTTAAGTCAACTGGATGCTTCTAGAAGGCTCTAGAGCTCTTTGGACAAAATACTCTCCCCATGTATCCCATGGGGGTTGAACCCAAGATCTCCTCCTTCACGCCCTTGACACTTAACCATTAAGATAAGCAAATCACTTGTTTACAAGAGCACATGGCCTACTACATAAGTCTAGTCTTGAGATCTTTGGTCATACACACGGGTGATCAAACGGTGTCTAATTTTAGATCTGTTTGAATCGACTAGAACCTTAGATCATAGACTTACTTTATTACATTCTTCCCCCTTGGAAAAATATTTTCATCCACAAAAATAGAGCTATATAAATACTATAGGCAACCCCCAAGCCTCATGTTCTAAAACTAGAAGAACATGTCTCATCTCTATGGTGCGATCCTTGCCCAAATGATTCAAAACACTGTCTAGCTTTGCACTTTGATAAACTGATCAAAGTAAAAAGTAGTGAATGAATAATAAGGGTGTATCTAATAACATACCTAGCCGATTTACTACTTTACTAGGTGCGATCCGGGCATGAACATGTGAACTTGGTGGATTCAAAATACTAGTTCCATTTCTGGGCATGACTTGTGCATGGACTTAGTAACTAAGGTGGTATTCTTATCCTTATCAAGAATTTGAGAACTCTTGGGTCAGTTGAATTTGATTTGGAAAACTTGAAGTTTGGTTGGCCCAAACATCTAACTTGGATGTTTATGCAATGGTTTACTAGAGGACTACTTTGTCCTAATGGGCTTGAAAATCCTATGTAAACTGCAAGAGAAAGTTTTCCATTACTTTGGGTCAACCATACTATAACTTGACCAAGTCAAATCCAAAATGAAAAGTGTCCAACTAAGGACACTTTTCTCAAAGACTTTAGCTAAAAGTTCTTGGGAATGGTCAATCTTATGATCAATTCCTAACTTCTCTTGTATAGAGTGGACTGGATCCTATCAACCTTGAAAATGACCTATCAAAATGTATAAAAACAAAAACCCATTATCAGGTGCTTAAAAAAATAACTAACTCTATCATAAAAAATATAAACTTTTTCTACCTGTTTGAATGTACGAAATGAAATTTCATAGATACCAACAACAGTTACTACGTAACAAAGTTCGCCATCTATAAGGTTCGTGTCTTTTGAGATAGCAAGTGATAGTTGCTTGAAAGAAGCAACAATACTAGAATCTTCTATTGTACGTAAAGAATCAATGGCTTTGATTCTAATATGCTGTCCAAAAGCCCACATATTAGTGAACATTCGAGCTTGCAAAATAAATTAAATTAGTAAATAAAAACTAATACACATATATGAAAAAAACAAAATATTATTAAAATAAAATTACCTTTTGTTCACAACTTATCATTAACTCTCTCTGCTCATCTGAGATTTCTTCATTATTTGCGTTGGCGCATTGCAAACAACTATATAGCCAATCCATGAAAGAAGATATATTTGTAATCTCATTATTATCGAGATTACTTCTATATCTTTTGTTTCTTCACCTTTTACTTCTAAGATTTTGAAGTTCCTGTTCATACTTGCTAAGGAATGCTTGCATGCATTTGCTATTATATGCTACAAAAGTAGAAACATCACTTTTTCTTGAAATGTAAATAAAAATGGAACTCCCTTACATGATTATACCTCATCTGTTATTTTTGAAGAAGACTCGTTGGTCCATGCACGTGGAGCTTCTTCATGAACTCTTTCCAGGTACTCACTAATGTAATACATGCACTCTTCAAGCATCCAACCCTTTTCCATGAATCCTTCTGGTTTCACTTTTTGTCGCACATCACCTTTTAATACTCCCATAAATCGCTCCACCCAAAACATCCATCGAGTGTTTACAACACGTGCAATCTCTATTTCATCTACAAGATGGACTAGTAAATGAACCTGAATATCAAAAAATGAAGTAGGAAGTTCTTTCTCCATCAAACATAGTAGGTCTTTGCATTCACGTTTTTTTTGTGGGATCGAGTTTTTGTCAATGTCTTTTTGTGTAATCCACCTACACATATCATAAAAAAAATATAAAGAAGTTAATTCAAAAATAAAAGATATCCAATATGTAAAAGTATCATAATTACCTTATAAGCGATCCAAGAGGATAGATCACGTCTCGTACTCCTTTTGTTGTACATCCATCGATAACCAAAGGTAAAATATGTTTCAAAAATTTATGCTGATCATGGTTCTTTAACCCAGATAAGCTCTTATCATCCATAGTAAACATGTTTTGAAAAGATGCTCCATATCTTGTAGGAGTCCTAATCAATTGAATTCTATTGTTGATAGTCTGTATCTCTTTTGTTGTAAGTACCCAAGGAGTAGGTGCATAAGTTGTTTCCTGTCGATGTCTATCAAAAACTGGCCATAACTTTGGTTTTGTTTTTTGATATTTCAAATCATTCCTTGATGCTATGGTATCATTTAGTCCAAGAAGATATTGCCATAGTGAATAACCAATGTTCTTGAATATATGCATAGGATCAAGAAGATGACATACTTTTAACTCTTTCCAATACTCCAAAGAATAGTATATTGATATGTTCTCTGCGAGTGCCAATTTTCATTTACCTCTCTTCTGGGAGGATCAAATTTATTGCAAATATTTTGAAAGATGCATTAATAGTTTTAAAGGATGGGCAGACAAAAAGTGTCCATTCAATGCAAGTTCTTGTTCTTTTCTTATCTAAAGTAAGAATAAAAACCTGCATTGAATGGATACTTTTTTTCCACCCATCCATTAAAATTATTTTTCCATCCTTCAAAATCTTTAAGATAAATTTGCTCCTCCCATTTTACATATGACTTAATACCTTCATAGCTAACTGATACTTAATATTTGTGTGCAAAAGAGTTAGCAGCACAGGTATTAGGTTGACTAAAATAGGAGAAACATATGTGTCAAGAAGATTCTAAAGGTTGGGTGGACAATTCTAAAGGCTAGATGGACAAAACATCTTCATCCGATACAGGTATGTATAATTTGACCTTACTCTCATAACATGTGTATGTGTATGTATGTTTATATGTGTGTATACATTCATGTATATTATGTGTATGTTTATATATGCATATATATATATATATATATATATATATATATATATATATATATATATATATATATATATATATATATATATATATATATATAGAAAATTGAAAATTATACCTTAATAGTGTCGAAACAGATACATTACTCCATCCAAAACGATTTTGAAGATTGAGAATAAGTAAGGTCGCACTTAGTCGTGTCAAATGACTTCCTTCATATACATGCTTTAGACATTCCTCTCGAAGATATTTCTCAAATATCAATGCTCTCACTGTCATTTTGATACCAATCCTCAATAAAATCTGTCATGCCATCATCTTCATCATTGTCGCATAAATCTTGTTTATCTTCTTTTGAATGTAGATCTTTCAACCTTGCATATTCCACACGATCACTTTTGCGTAGCCTCCTCATAAAAGCTTCTGATAAATGAGGTCTTAGTAGCAATTGTGAATGGTGTGGAGGAATATCATCAACATCATATGTTGGAATCTACACATTAAATAAAATTCATTAGTATTCCATAAATGAATCAAAAGTAAACTTTGAACATAAAATTAAATATATAAGTTATTAAATATGGATAGAAAATTTTCATTCTCTCTAGCTAAAAGGTGCTCTTGGAGGTCTATGCCATCCATAATTCACTAATAGTTCATCACCAGCATGTTATGTAGTAATAACATTGACAACTATGTATCTTGATACATCTCTACTCATGTATGGTGATTAATGACTATTTTCACGCTCCTCAAATGTGCAATTAGTCCTTGAACTATTATGTAACCCTCGACTACTATTTATTAAACGTGCTATATTTCCATGCGTGTAAGGTCTTCCATCAATATATTATCTTTCATTTTCTGCATGTAAAATCCTTCTACTAATAAGGGATGTTGCGTTCAAGCATATTCCATAAGTACTCATGCTTTGAACGAAACATGAAAGTCGATGCCAATCTCCCCATCCATATATAAGACCACCAAATGACATAAGATTGACTTTAGAGTTCGGAGGCATATACAAATCCTCTACAATAAAGAGACCATGACCAGCATTAGTAATAGTGGATGGAGCAATCATATAGCAATTACCACAAAAGTTGAAAACCTCTCCATCTAAAGGAAGTGGTCCTCTATTCCATCCTCCATATCTTCTTCTATCATATGTTTGTACTAGAGAACGATCATGAGCTTGCAATGGATAATCTCTAGTTTTTTCAGTCTCTAAACCAGGAGGTAGAGGATTTCTAGAAACCTCTGCTTGTAATTGATGAACAACAAGTCCATGACGTGTACGAGGTATATTAACATCATGAGAAAAATTATCATCATCATCGTCATCAAGCAATTATTCTTGTATATCAACAGTAATTTGATTTTGTATATGGTTTTTAAATAAAATAATGACATTAATTTATATAAAAAATACATACCCAAGCATTATCACATTGATCAGTTGATGGTGCATGCTCAAAAGTACCATACTCTGCCTCATGTTCAATACATTCCAATCGTGGTCTTTGATACGTGCCATAACAAGAGTTACACCAACATATAATATGCTCTTGATAGTAAAAATCATCATAATTCCTATCGGAGGACACATGTGAAGTCGTTGCATGGGTAGGAGGTGGTGGAGTACCCTCTAATTGATCAGAATCTGATTATAATAAGAAACAAAAAAATATATATAAATTATGTATCCATCAAATATAATTAAATTAAATGTTTGATATACTTACAAAATATAGTTGTTGCATGATGAGGAGATGGTGGTGTAGTTCCATCTGATTGATCAGAATCTACAAATAATGGTATTTGATATTAATAATCTGATTATTTACATACATAAACATTCACATATACATATTTACACATACACACATATTCACATATACACATTTACACATTCACACATATTCACATATACACAAATACACATTATTGTGGGATAAATGCATGTATTTTGTATGAATGAGTGTATATGCATGCATGTGTGTGTACATATATATGTGGATATGTATATGTGTGTTTATGTTATATGTATGTATATGTGTATATGTATGCATATATGTATGTGTATATGTTTGCATGTATATGTGTATGTGGGTATGTGTATGTGTATGTGTGTGTATATATGTGTATGTACTCTGATTTTTTTTTTCTGTTTGAGATTAAATTAACAAGAGATATTGTATGGTGAAAAAAAAATAAGAGGCGACCTAGCATACCACCTGAGACATGGTAGATTTTTCGTAGACAGCTACGTCTTCAGGAGTCATTTCCGTAGCAGAAGTATACAGATTTTTCGTAGACAGCTACTAAAATATAATTTTCATATATTTTAGTAATTTTTTAAATTTAATTTATGTATTTCTTTTTTCTTAAATAAATAGGCTACTGCAAAGAAGAGAGTTGAGTCAGGCCACACATCGCACCTAGGCCAAATGGGTCATCATGGCTTTGTAGCTACATTTGTAAGTATATGTGTTATTGTGAGTATATTTTTTATTTTAGTTAAAATGCAAGAAACTAATCTTTGTTATTTGTTTCAATGCAGCAAAAGGATTATGGCCGATATCCTACGAAACATGAGATCGAGTATGCTACACATTTTGGATATCGGCGTTTGAGCGAGTATATGCGAAATCATCTGGATGCCTTTGTGAGTATTATGAAATTTTATATAATTATTTTATTTTTATGAATGGTTTAATTTTTTTACTTATTTATGTTTGTTATATGTAATACATGAGTATTATGGAGAGGCAGATATGGATGAGGTGGAGAGACAGACACAGGAGGGACAATCTCGATCGTCATAGGGTGATCATGATGATGAGGATGAGGATGATCAGGATGATCATGATGCTGATGATGATGATGATGATC
>CM035438.1:46835295-46940337 GCA_020310875.1 Ceratopteris richardii
TCCTTGATGTTAGAGCACCTCTATATCAAGAACAACTCAAAACCTTTACCATTTTGGAGGATCAATACTAGATTATCAAAATCTTGAACAAATTGTGAAGAGAGTTAATACTCAAAAAGTCTATTGCACATAATTCACTCATTGACTAATCAAATGTGTAAAGTTTTTTATAAAACTTTGTATACAGTGTGGCCTATAGATTATGCACCTTCTCCAATTTAATTCGTCTCAAAAGATTCAGTAGATCTTGAGAAATGATCCTCACAATTCACCTATGTCTAAAACTATACTTTTCTACAGTCAACTTTCACACCTGTAACTTCTAAAGCATGTGTGTACTTAATTCAAGAAGACTCAAGGACTTGTGCCAAAGAGACTAAACCTCATTTGCAACACAAGTGCGTATAGTGGGAAATTGACACACGCTTATATGTCAATCCGATCAAACGACCTAACCAAGTGTATGAAGATATGTGCACACATGATGGAAATGAAGTGGTTCAACTGATATGCATGAGAAAAGACTAATCCACCTCTCAAACTCACTGAAAGACTGAAAGTGTCTGCTGTGATACCTCTTACAATAGTTTTCAGTAAATCAAGGATTTCTCCCAGCTCCAAGCTCCGAAGATAGTCAATAGGGTACTGCTTTCGAAGCTCTCGACAAAACGCATCTATTGGAAGTGGCTTCACTCGATTCTGACAACTCTGCTTCACGTTATGACCAAAATAGTGAATGGCGAGAAGCACCCACGCTCACGCCACAACTCCTACAAGCTCACACACACACTACAGTAGCTCAAAAACAGTGGGGAGGGATAGACAACAGTCCTACACACACATTCCAAGCATTACACACACATGCAAGATCAAAGTGAAGATGGAAATCTGCAAGAAAGAGGCAAATTCAAAATTTTGGAGAGCTCCTTCTTCACAATGGCAAAAAGTCTCTACAAAGAGTCACAAAGTGACTTACATACATGTGCCCTAAATTTTGGTCCTTTCACACAAGAGACCGGCACTTTATTCCAAAAAGGTGAATTTCCTACTAATTTACAAGGGATATTTTACAACAAGTTGGGATTATGCAACTAGAGGACTCCTCTAGTGCATTTACATGGCTTTGAGGGAATTCTCTAAGACCTCGAAGAAGAAAAATTATGCCCATTAATTTGAAAATTTTGGGGCTCTTCTCTTGTGCTTATTTACTCTGCAACACTCTCCCCCTCTTTGTCTCTGTCGTCTCTTGACAGGCTTTAGCTTCTCGTCGGCTGCTTGCTTAAGGTTTCTGAATACACGCACCCAGCGATCGAAGCGGCGACAAGGAGTGTCAGACAATTGATTATCTTATCCGAGGTATATCCTTTGCTTCTGTTTGCCCCTTGGTATTCCGTATATCACATATCTGGGTTGCTGTATTCAGTTGGGCTGCCACGCACGCCACCAGTGACTAGGAATGTGTTGTTCTTAGTCACCTCTTTCTAGCTTTTGGTCTTCTCATTTGTCTTGGTTGCACACATCTGACCCTGTTGTATTGTTCTGAGCCTGTTTACTTTGTTGATACGCACACTATCAGCGGGAGGATTACTACCTGCCAAGTATTGTCTTGCACTTCTTCATGGATAGTTCCTGGCCCTGGTCCGTCCTTCCCATGAAATGTCTTGGTTCTGATTGATCTTTAATTCCAATCCTCAGGACCTGGATGATTCGCGTTGTTGCCTGATGCGTGCCCCTGCGGGGTTTTGGGCAGAGGGTGGTTCTTCTATATTATGATCTTCGTTCTTTATTGAGCCGTTTTCGACTTTGATCTTCTTCTTCTTCTTTTCTTGCTTGATTCCCCTTCCACACGTCCCTCCTCCTGAACTCTGTCATCCCCGACAGGTTGTTTGTGGTGACGTGTATAGGTCTGTATGGCTGCTTGCTCTCATTGGTTTAGCAAATTAGTGTGACATATCATAAATTCCTTCCACTGTGCTGACTTCACGCCATCCTTTGGTGCTTGTCTATGATCCGCGAAAAAGCTTGTCTCATAAGCCACCAGACGTGAATTAAGGTTCGAAGTCATTTTAACAAAAAATTCTGAGTCTATTTCGAAGAAGCCGGTGAAAAATGCTTCTTCAAATGTCTGCATGTATGTGGACGTCAAAAACATAAGTCGCGAATAGTACGCCATAAGTGTTAAGCGGCTCGGAATAGTAGATAGATAGAAAATGAGTGCTTCAGAGCCTTGTGTAATGCCGATGAAATTCAAAAAAGTATATTTTGCATGTTGGAGTACTTTAATTACAGTGAGTAGCATACTGAATATCTTATTTGTCATTTTAACTGCTAAATCCGGGACTGTAGCGTATCTGGCAATCCAAAATTCCATTGTTTTTACCATATATTCTTCCGTTGGTAGGTAATTATGAGGCGGACTAGATAACAATGGGTAATTCAGCCATTGATTATTGATGCTTCTCTGGCGCTGTCCTTCCCAAAATTACGACCAGGAGCGTCTGCGGGGTACTGGGAAAAAAGATGGGTTTACCTGAAGCACATATGGTGATGCTTCCCACTGTACCCGCAGTGTAGGATTCTTTTCCAAAAGCTTCCTCCTCCAGATAGGATCAGCCCTCTCGAACTCCTCTTGAGTGTAATTGAAAGTATCTTTGTTGAACTGGAGGTTTCTGTCAGGTTCTTTATTTGTTGTCATGTTTGTTCTTTAAGTAGTCCATATGGTACACTGAATGGCTTCAAAATTTGGTCCAGTTTTTTGCTCTCTATTTTAGCTTCCTTCATGATTTGTATTATTTGATCTTCAAATTCAGCAGTAAGCTGGGACACCAGTAGTGCCCTTTCCGGTCGGCTCAGTTCTGCAATGTCCCGAGTATTATGTTCAATTTGGACCTCCTGTTCCTCCCTTATTGGCGAATGATACAAGGGGGGAGAGAGAGGACGTACCTCAGTCTCCTCAGTAGCCTCTATGGATTTAGGAACTACTGGTGTCCTCTCAATGTCCTTGTGTGTGAGTTGATCCTGTAGTTGCTTTATCATTTCTTTCTTCTGCTTAATTTCCTCTTGTGCCTGCAAAATTTTTTCCTTATTCTTTTGGATTTCCTCGGCCACTATTGCGAGTTGATATGTATCTTCTTTACAATGCAGTAGGTATCTATTTTCCGCTTTCTTCCATTTGGTTCTAAGAGCGGCGGTGTCTTCCATGTACCTCTTTTCCCATTCGGCAATGGTTGCCTGCTCCTTTTTGAGCTAATCATCATACTTAGCTAGCTTTTCTTCCAATTCTTTAATATCCTTTGTTGGGCTTCCCTGAGTTGCAACGGGCTGATCACTTAGAAGAGTTGTCATGAGCTCCTTGTTTCGGTTCCTTAGGTTTTCTGCCTCCTCCATGTATACCTTGATCTGTGATTCCAATATTTTGCTCCTGGCGTTCATTCGTGCTTTCTCAGCCTCGTTAGCTTCATATTTCTTTGTGAATTCCTGAAGTTGTTCTTTCAATCTGGCATTCTCTGTCTCTAGAATTTTGTACTACGTTTTGACTTCTTGAACTTCATTTTCTTTCTTTAAGATATGTTCCTTTGCTATCTTTAACTCAGCAGAAAGATTCTTACCAATTTGTTGAAGTTCATTCTTGTCTTGCATCGCTTTATCATAATCTTCATCAGCCTCAAGCATTAATTGTTGTGTGTCCAGTGCGGTTCTGATCATATCTTGTACGAGAGGCTTGAGTTGAGCGATGTCGACATTCAACCATGTCCTTGGTATGCTCGAAGCTTCGCCGGTTTGCACATCTTTTCCCTGCACCACATGGATGGTTTCATTGTGAGGTTGTCGAATTTGTAATTATATTTGTGGTTCTTTTTCTTCTTCCTTCAATTCAAGAACTTTCGTGGCACTCCCTTGAAATGTGACATCCATGGGGGAGGGTTTTGCCATGACCCTTATTGGTGTGAAGGGTTCCTGTTCTTCTAGTTTCTCGTCTTGAGGCTCTTTCATTGGTATCTTGAGTGACTCTTTCCTTGAAAGCGGTTCCTCCCTGATATGAATAGTGGAACTTTCATTAAGTTGAATTTCATGCGTTCCTTCATTGTTGGCTTCTATGCCTTCGGTGTTCAACTCTTGGCGGGTAGAGTTGTTATCCACTTTTATGTCCTCTTCTTCATTGTAATTTACTGCATTCGATTCCACCCATTGTCCATCATCCTTGGATTCACTTTGAATATCCATATTCAACAATGAGTTGTCGGGTTCTTCTTGTATATCTGAAGATGAGCTTGAATTGTCCAATCCTATTTCCGTGTAGCGGTGTACTTTTGTGAGCTTCTTTTTGGCTTCCATCTCTTGTTGGGCTTGCTGATAATGATGCCCTTGTATTGGCAAATTGACTTGCCCTTCTATATATTGATGTGTATCCTCGAGGGCATGAGTTAAATCTTCCTCTGTGAGCAGCCTGTGCTCTTCAATTCTTGTTTTTGGAAGCACGTGTATTCTTTTCGTGGATGGAACTTCCTCTTCTACTTGCTTGACTTCCCTGAGTCTCTTCGTGCCTCTCATTCTGGTTTGAGAGCTAGTTTCTGCCTCTTCCACAATCTTGACTCCTCTTTTCTTTTTAGGAACAGTGGCGACTTTGGCATATTTGGCCATGGCCGTTGCTGATGGCATTTCTTGCAGATGCTCTCTAATACCTAAAGCATGGTAAATCAATATTGTCAGAGCAACGCTGCCATTGAGGAACTTCTTATTATTCCATTGCTTTTTTGCTTCTAATAACCTTTCTTGGATGTACGGAGTCAGGTTAATCTGATTGCCAATCTGCTTGATGGCGTGTGAGAGCAATTGAACAATAATCTTTTGAGGGGTCGTGTACCGATGCATATTCGGGAAGCAGAAGTGCTGGTGAATAAGCCTTACTTCCTCTTCTATGTCAAATCTATTGATATCCAGCAATGTTCGTGTCTTTGCGCCTCGACTCTCTTCTTTCACTACCGTAGTTCCGTCTTTTTCCCATCCAAAAGCTTCTTTAATCAAGTCATGCGTAAATTGGATGACTACCCATTCACCGACTTTATCCATCACTTTAGCTTCAGGCACCAATGGATCATGCAGTGCCGGCTGTAATGTGTTCATGACCTGTGTGCATCTTTGGAAGTCAGGCTTATAGATTGGCAGTTCAAAATATTTATGTATGCCCGCTTTCTTCATGATGTCCATTGTAGACGGGAGTCCATGCAACACTCTAAAGTCTTGGGACATGATTGGAAATTGATGATCAATATCCATGATTTTTATCGTTGCCAGGAAGAGATACTCCCCAGCCGGTTGATCTTCTCTGAACCAATGTCCTTTTGCTTTGGTGATACTCTGGAGTGGAAACTCCAGTACTTCCTCTTGTACTGTTGCTTCAGAATCCTCATAAGCCATCTGCACTTGTAAGGAAAAGCACATTAGCTTCAAGGGAAAGTATAGAAGTTGTGTAGTGCATTGCAGTGATTTGTTGTCATTCCATCACTCC
The DNA here is from genome assembly GCA_020310875.1 of Ceratopteris richardii. NCBI lineage: Eukaryota > Viridiplantae > Streptophyta > Polypodiopsida > Polypodiales > Pteridaceae > Ceratopteris > Ceratopteris richardii. Next base: position 46,840,805 of record CM035438.1, read on the forward strand.
ATTTCCCATGTTTCCATAGATGAGATCTCTTACCACATCTTTTTATTTCTTATCTTGAAAGAAAACAAGCGTTAGTATAGCCGAAGCATTTATTTATGTATATAGTATGTCCATTCCTAAGAGAGTTGAAGCTATGATCTAATCTCCATTGGAGAATGTGCACCATTAATTTTATCAGGTACATCATGTGCCGAATGTGTGGCCTTGTAATGTGGCCCTACTATGCATACTTTAGGTGCATCTGATACTTCATGAGTGCAATTGGCGTATCCATTGTTTCGATGGTCCACTCCTTGCAGTCGCTTGGGTTTCCAAAGCCATTTCGTGGGTGCTTGGGTAGGTCTTTTTCTTTCTTTGATTCCTCGGGCTTCATATGTTTTCTTTGTTTCCTCCAGTGTCCTAGTGATAGAGGTGTTTCTCTTCTTGTTTCTAGGAGTAATCTGTTTTGGCTTTGTCATTTGCCTATTCTGATGTAATACATCCTCCTAAGTGCTTATCTCTGGTTTGGCTGCCTGTATTATCTTCTTGGGAATCCATATCTGATGTCGTGCTTTCTGAGCTTCAATCAAAGGCCTGGGAAGCCATACTTGCAAGAGTCCTTTTGGTTGGGACTTTAGTGAAACTGTCTTTTTTATTTCTATTTTCTCCTTATGAGTTGATGTTGATGTCTTCTCTTTCTGCACCTGATCCTTGCGTACCCATTTGTATTTGATCGTTCCTTGATGTAAGTATCTGAGTGTTGGATTCCTTATTGGTGGTCCTTTGTCTGGGTGAGAAGCAGCATGGGAGTTGGTTTCGTTAGTGTCTGGCTGCTCTTCAACTGAATGGAGTGATTTCCCTTCTTCTTTGGAAATTTTAGGGTTTGAACTTTCTAATTCTCCTAGCTTGGCTTTTGAGGTGGTGGGACTGGGATCATGTTTCATTAGTTTTTCTTTTGCATCTCCCTGAGCTCTCGATGTCCTTTGGTTGTAGTATGTGCTTCTCTCCTAATAGACTGAAAATTTCCTTGTGCCCTATCTTCGCGGAAATATAGCCTTGAGCTAGGTTGATGCTTACTTCATTCTCAATCATCCAATCCTGTCCTATGATCAAATCTTCTATTAAATCTTCATCTCTGCACACTAAAACTCTTTGTTCCATGGGAGAATTTCCTAGGTGGAGGGATACTATCATGGTTCCAATGCATTCTAGGGTTTGACCTCCAATTCCTCTCAATTGGGCTTCTGTGGGACTCATAATCATTTGCAAATCGTTTATGACCGTATTACGTATGCAGCTAAGTCCTGCTCCTGAGTCTATCAAGGCATTTATCAATTTGAATTCTGTTTTGCCAATCCCTAGGTTTAAGTAAGGCTGTGACATGTACGACTTCGTCGTTTCAGATTTATGGACTTGGTAGTTGGCCATAGGGATAGGTTCTTCTCCTTAAAGATAGCGTTCATCTCTTTCCCTAATCCATTCCTTCCTTTTCTTGATGCGTTCTAGGGCTTCTTGTCAAGCCTCCTCTCTAATCCGTTGTGGAGATGATCGCAATCCGGGTGGATCGGGTTCGGTCGTGGCACACACAAGGTGTATAAATCTATTGAATGTTGGAAGGTTTAAGGACATCAAAGTAAAATTAATACTGAGTATGGAGAAGAGAGAGATGTTGAAATGATTATGGTAATGGGAACGTAGGAGTGCAAGTTAGATTTATGAACATGAATGATAAGAATGAAAGAGAACCATACACACGAATCAAATTTGGAAGGAAGAATGGTCCATTGAAGGAGCTTCTTAAACACTTCCTAATTCTAATCCATATGCATAGTCTTCTTTGGATGATATGTATGCATGACGAGAATAGATGGAACCCTTACACATAAATTAGTTTCAAAAGGAAGAATGGTCCAATATTGTAGCTTCTTATACACTTTTAGAAACTAATCAATATGTATGGGTATGTATGGATTATATGCATGCAAGTGAATTATGATGATAGAGTTTAATCACAAGCTCAATGAAACATCCTCACTGGTTCAACGCAATACTGCAGAGCCTTCTCACACATAGAAGAAAATAGAAGACATGTAAAAATACTTAAGAGACTGAGAGACGAGACAAGAGACAAGAGACAAGTGACACGTGACATGAATTAAAAGTATTTGAATTAAGATACATGTATAAGATCGTCATGGTATGTCATGCTAAGCAGTCTACTGATCAAAGGCGGTTCCGACCTTCAAACCATGATAGTTCAACCGAATGTCACACGTAAGAAAGTGAGTTCCACTTCATTGACCCTATGTATGTCTAGGCTCGTAACGTCTAACTAAAGAAGTTTAAGACTCATTAAAATCAGCTCTAACTCACTCACACGCTCCACTGAGGGTGAGTCAAGATAGAGATGCTGGTTTCAAGAGCCTATCCTAGATTGGAGTTCTAACTTAAATTTGAAACTAGGTACTATACTCATACTAGCCCACCTTGGATCCTCACTCGCTCAACCGAGGGTGATCGTCTCAAGGAAACCGTAAGCTAGCATGAGCCCTATGGATGCCTAACAATGATGCTCTAGGAGTTTGGAGGGGGGTTTATATAGTTTTTTGAATGAATTTGGGCCCTTGGATCTAGAGAAATCAACTCTCAACTCTAGGATCACTACTTTCGATTACAACCATTTGATTAATCAAATCAATGGCTTGGAATTGATCTTTCTATCAAATCTAGTGTAAAGGAGTAAAAATTAGGCGCCTCCATTCTCCACCATTGGATCTGGGGATGATCTGGACCGTCGGATCAGTGCTGACATCAATTCCGATAAGATAAGCCACTATTTTTGGAGAAACGCTGCATTATTGATCTTTGATTGTCAAAAAAGTCTTCTTTTATGGAAAAACTCGTGGATCCTCCTTGCTTTAAGCATAAGTGCATCTCCACCCTTGAATACGAGCTCATCTTGATCGTACAACATGGCTCAATCAGCTTTCGCCATGTGGTAGCCCTTCAACCCTTCAATTTTCTTATACTAGAAAACTGCGGTGATCCTGAAAACTGGACATTGTGCTCTTTGACCCTCCAAATAGGCTTTGATGAAGATGAAACTTTGTAGGACTATGTTTCCAAAGAACTCCTTTAGGAATATGCAAAGAAAACTTCCATCTGAATCTTCCTTGTACAAGTTTGTCTACATTTGCAAGCTTGCAAGGTGGCATTAAGGTCTCTAGGAAGCTCTGATAGCCTTGAAACTTTGTACAAATATGTAGCCGCATATGGTCTTTATACATGCCAAACCATATCACTAACATAAATTTCTATACAAGAATTTGCAGGGTCAAACTAGAAAAATTACATTTTTACAAAATGAACATAGCATATCAATGTGCTACAAAATCCATTTTCTGCTGAAATTTGGGCTATAGACTGCCTTTGACAATCTTTACAAGTATATGAATTTTCATCTAATTTGGTGACAATGAAATTTTTGCCCTAATTTCCTAACTTTGACGAGTTTTGACTGCTACCATGGACTTTCTTGATTTCTTTGAAACTTTGTATGTGAGCTTCCTTTGACATCCTTGATGCATCCTGGACTTCTCGGGGAATTCCGGCTACCTTCACCAAATATGTTTTTTGTAGGCCTTCACAAGTCAGAGAGGAGAGAAAATCTCGACGACATTCGCCCCCATTAAACCTGCGGTTCCTCTTGAAGCGCCACTCTAGTGTTCCTAAAAAACATAAGTTTCAAGCATCATATTCTTTTAAAGGAAAATAGGCAACATAAGAAACATGGAAGGAAAATTGATTATATGCATGAATGAGTAGGCAACGTGACATGAAGCAAAATTTGCATGAAAGAAAGAATTGAAACACGCAACATGAATATGCATGAACGAATAGGCAACATATATGCAAATGAACAAGCAACATTGACAACAAGAAAGAAAAAAATCAAGCATCAATATGAAGTGGAAGTGGATGCATTGAGTCGTTTTAAGCATCAGTTCCTCTAATCTTGAAGAAAAATCTGTACCTTTTTAATAAAGCAATCTACCTTAAATACAATTATAAACAAAGATTTAAGATTTTCAAGAGACATCTTTCATCTTTAGCTTATTTTAGATCAACTCCTTTCCTACATAAATATGAATATGCTCTTTCTATAATAACATGCAAGGAAATCTAACTAAGCTCCACTAATGCATAAATCTGCCTATATAGCCCGTGATTTATTCTACTATGCCACTTTATCCTCCTTTGGCTTGCTCGTTCTTTTTTCGATGATGATGATGATTCAGCAACTTTATGGTTATGATCACTTTTTTGGGGTGGAAGAAAGTGTAAACTTCTTGGTAACATGTAGCAACTTTTTTTTTTGATGATAGGGAAAAATTAAACCCCGATACAAGGTACAACCATTTTTTATGACGGAGAACAGTTGTTTAAACTCCGATACAAGTGTTGTGAGATGGACTAAGGATGTAGAAACATGCAATAGCAGGAGCTAGGATTTCAATAATTATGCTTTTGATACAGGTTACATATGCATTTTTATATATGAAAGTCATGTCACCAAAATAAACCTCCAAATCTACATGCCCTATCTTTCCACAATCCTAGATTATAATCAATTTCTTAGTAGATAAGTTACTACTTAAGATAAAAGTTTACACAAGTAGAGAAATCATCATTTGCCCTTTTTTTGACTCAAGTGATGTGGATATGCAATGCAATGCAAAGACGGAAATCAAACATGCATGAAACAAGAATGGAAAAAAAACAAAGCAACATGAACTTGAAAAATTAATTATATTTTTATACATTTTTTTTATTATTTTTATTTTTTTATTTATTTTTATTTTTTATTTATTTTTATTTTTTTTAATTTATTTTTTTAACATGGATACTCCTGTTTATGAATCGGCCTCATTGTTGTCATCTTCTTCAATGTCCTCATCCAAAATGTACTCGTCATTATCACGTTTCTTGAATAGCTTTATCCTTTTACCTGCAATCAAAGTTTTTAGTGCAACACCATTTAATTCACAAAGAGCATACGTACCATTGTTGTTGACTTTTGATACAATGTATGGACCAAACCACCGTTGAGTGAGCTTTTTGCGTGCATCATATTGAGAGTCAAATGTACTATCATAAATGAGCACCCAATCTCCTACTTCAATTGGCTTAGGACGCAATCGATGAGTTTTATCAAAATAATGCTTGTTCTTCATTCTAGATTCTCTTAATTTTTCAACGGCATCATCAAGTCTTAATTTACCTTGTTCTAACTGTTTAATGCGCAAACTCAAAAAATCATCAGTAGACATGTTTTCAGACCAAGGCAAATTTGACCATGCAGAAATACGAGACTGAATTGGAAACAATGGTTTTTGACAGTACATCAGTTCAGCAGGCATATATCCAGTAGTACGTGTGCATGTCATTCTATCTGTCCAAAGTGCAAAAGGTAAGAATCTAGGCCATTGTTTGATGTCACCATTACATGCTTTAGATATGGCTTTCACAATAGGTGAATGCCCTCTCTCTATTTTACCATTGCCCTCTGGGTTATATGCAGTAGTGAGAGACAAACGAATACCATGACGCTCAAAGAACTCTTTAGCTTCTCTCGCATTTAACTCTCCACGATCGGCAACTAATTTCTCTATGTACCCAAAGCGACTTATGACATCTTCAAGCAAGAATTTGCAAACATTGTAAGTGGTCTTAGATCGTAGTGCACGTCCCTCTACATGATTAGTTAAGTCTTCTCTTGCAAGTACAATGTAATGCATTTTGTCAATACCTTTAGGCATAGTTACAAAATCTACTACCCACTTGTAGTGAATACAAGGCGGATAAGTAGGATGCAACGGATCTCTATGTTTGACTGATGAATGAAGTTGAGTAGAACATGTAGAAACATAGCTACTAATGTCAACATACATCCTAGGCCAATAATAGGTACTTCTAATTTTTTCATATGTTCCAAAAAATCCTTTATGACCTGCCCATAATGTCTCATGCATTTCCTTCATTACTTGCAATTGAAGACCTCGTTTTCCTAGGACTTGTTGTGGATTCTTAACCTTACCCTTAGCATGTCTCCAAAGATAACCATTACATAGGAAAAAGTTATAAGCTCGTTTCCTAATGTTACAGAATCTATTCGTAGTCCAGTTAGGTAATGGTTGTAGTGTACTCAGATACTTTCCTATGTCTCTCCATTCATTTTCATACTCAGATTCATGAAATTGCTCATACTCGTATATATGTGGAACATAGTCAATTAAGTTCACATTCTTTATTAGATCACTTTCAAGATCATCAAATCTAGCTCTTGATAACATATCAGCAACTAAATTTGACTTATCTGAAATATGAACTAACTCGGGATTTATGAACTTAATATATGAGATCCATCTAAGCATGGCTATATCAGGAGATGAACAATTGGCTATCATTCCAATGAGAGGCAAACAATCAGTCTCAAATTTGACATTTGCACCAATGAAATATTCTTTGTCTGTTTTCAAAGTTGTTACCATACCCCATAGTTCTCGTTTGATCTGTGGATATTTTTGTTGTGTTTCATGTAGAATTTTGGCACCAAACCTAATTGCATATCTATTCCCCTCACTATCATCTTGACTTATGACCCAACCTATACCAATAGGACTAGTATCAACAGTCAATATAATAGGTTTGTTAGCAGAATAGTCTACATGCTTAAGGATGGGAGCTTCAAGCAATAATTTCTTCAATTTACGCATAGCTTGAGTGTGTTTGTCAGTCCAAATAAATTTTCGTTTCTTCCTCAACAAGTCATAGAGACAATCAGCAACATGAGCAAAGTGTGGGATCCAAATAACATAAAAGATACAAACACCAAGAAATCTACGTACCTCACTCACGTTGTTACATGCTTCAGAAATCTTGCTAATGGCATCAACTTTTTGTGGGTATGGCTTTTGACGATAATGGCCACATAAATGTCCAACAATAAGAACCTCGTTGACACCAAAAACAGATTTTTCTATGGAAAATGTGAGACCTACCTCTTCAAATTGTTGAAATATTCTTTCACAATCAGAGATATGGTCAAGAACAAATTTACGACATCCAGATGAATCTAAAGTAATGTCCTTTACACGTTCCTCACTCCCTTTAATTGGAATATCATCAATGAATGGCATAGTTATATGAGGGATAAAATCATGTAAGACCATATTCATAGCACTCATCATATGAGCCACAGAATTAGTCGCTCCTTGAGGTAAAGTACACATTCGCACTAAGCCTAAAGGAGTTTTCATTGTGGTAATGTCACGACTATCAATTGCTAATTGAAATTGGTCATATCCAGAATATAAATCATCCATTGAAGAGATAGAATGTCCTGAAAATGATTCAGCAAACTCATCTACAATGGGTCCTATTCCTACATTCCTTATGGTGACTTTATTGAAAGGTTGGAGATCTTGAATAAAACGTAGTTTCCCATTCTTTTTAGGCACAGTGAACCATCTATTTGAGTAAGGTGCAAAAGATGGCTCTAAAATTCTCATGTTTATCTTCTCCTTAAGTAGTTTCATTAGCTCAGGTAAGTGAGCCTTTGGAACTGGTATAGGACGAAGATTCCATGGAATATGTGGAATAGTAAAGATTATCATGGGTGCAACTAGCTTAGGATCTACACAACCAATCTCATGAGGATACATAGTAAAGGCTTTTCCATGGCTACGTATGACTCCCTCAAATTTATCTCTCTCTGTTGGCAAAAGAAAGTCATCATCTCTACCAATTTTCACCTATTTGATTGTCTCATCCGTGAATGTATGTCCTATGTTTTTCTTATCCCAAAGAATCGGATCATTTTTCACATCAATAATTTTTTCATTACTTCCTTGAGGTAATGGTTGAGCTATGGGTTTGATTTTTTTATCTACATTTTTGTACTTTGTTTCAACTAAGGCATCATGTGTTTGGTTAAATTTTGAGCACTTGTCAACATTGAGAGTATACTCTTGGATTAGAGCATACTCATCAAGGGAAGAAAGAAGAATAATATGGGAATTAGAATTTTGTTGAAAACATAACTCTAACTCCTCAAGAGTACGGAAACAATGAAATGTTTCAATCACATGCTCAATGTTCTCATCATGTTCCATGATTTTGTTGTTTTTATAATTTTTTTGGATTTTTTGGATAAAAGACTTGGACAATTGACTCTTATGAAGAAAATCTAATCTAGAATGTGGAAAACAAAGTGACAAACTATTGAACATGGTGGTTGGATGCGAGATGTCAAACCAATATCCACTGTTGTCCCGCTCAACAATGGATTCTATCCGAAATTTTGATCATATGTAGCTCCAAACATGAATCGAGGTGCACAATCACTACAAGCATGCTCATGACTCTGAGTAACAATAGGTTTCTTTCTAATTGACAATGGATTCCTAGGATGATTCACTCCTACTGTCATGACTTCAAGTGATTGCATTCCATCCCAGGCTTCATTCATAGCTTGATCTTGATCTAGAGAATCTTGCATTTCAGTATCTAGATTAAGTGGAAACCTCTTCCTTTTAATTAGGCCGATAAAGTTATCTTTAAAAACAGGCTTTGCAATAGAGAAAACTTGTTCTAAAGACATAGTCACTTGACTCTTAAGCAAAATGTCATCTAAAATCTCCATAGGATTTATTTTTCTCTCAATTTCTGAAATCAAGATGGCTTTAGGTTTTCTCTTTGGTTTCTTTTGTTTTTGCTCAGGGTCTTGTTTTTGTTCATGTTCTCATGTTTGGTCTTCAGTTTGTTTTGATTGTTCTTGTTTATCTAAAGGCTTTGGTTCTGTTTTTCTTTGCTTTGTCTTCTTCCCTTTTTGTTTCTCCTCTTGTTTTTGTTCATTGGGTTGTGATTCTTGTTTTTTATCTTTGGATTGTGATGTTTCTCCCTGCTCTATGATTGTTTCTATTCCCTCTGAGGTTTGTTTTCGCGTTACTCTTCTTTCACTAGGCTCAGCTTCATCTCTTTTTCGTTTTTCTTCTACATTGGATATGTGAGAAATAAGAGATTGATCTTCTATCAGTGACTCCCAAGCCGTTATTCTCCTAATCTCATCTCGTGCTCTTACTAAAGCCTCTATGGAAAAGTCACCTTCCTTTGTGGGTTTACTTGATTCTACTTGTTTTTCATCAAGAGCTTCTAGTTTCACTCCTCTAGTTCCTACGTCCGTTATGGTTATATTTTCATAATGTTTTTTCATTCCTCCCTTACCATAATTTCCTTGCGAAGGTAGCTTAGATCGATAGTCACATATTTTCTTTTCTATGTCTATTACTAGTCGTTGCTCCTTAGCAGCCTTCAATAGTTCACAATCTCTCAAAAAGTGCTCTAACGAATCACACCAAGGACACCTACGAGGGTCACGCACAAAACCATTTTGATTTTGAGGATTTTGATTAACTTGTGGTGGGAAATTTTGAAATTGAGGATTTTGTTGATAAGGTATTGCTTGAACAGGATAATTAGGATTTTGATAAGGCAATTGATGTATTTGAGGAGCTCGGGGAGCAACATGTGGTACTTGAGGTGCAAGAGGAGCTTCCATATTATACGGTTGATGATTTTGAAAATTTTGATTTTGAGGATTTTGAAAAGCTATTTGTGAAGCTTGAGGATACATGTTTTGATACATTTGAGGATTTTGCACATGAGGATGAGGATTTTGCATTGAAGGATTATGCATTGGAGGAACTTGATATGCTTGAGTAGGAGCTACTTGTGGATTTTGATTGGTAGCTATCACATGTTGATTAGGCTCTTGAAAAGACATTGGGCTCATTTGATTTTGGAATGTTTTGGTGTAATTAGATTGTAAAGCATCTATAGTCTTGGCCAAATTGGATTGTGTAGCAATAAGACTTTCCATTTGCTTAGTGAGAATTTCCACTTGAGATTGTTCAACTACACTTTTATTTGGCTCTACTTTAAAACCTTGAGTAGGCTCCATCATTTGAGGAATAGGAGTAGAGTCAAAAAGCATAGCATGGGATTGTTCTCTAACTTGCTCCTTAGTTTGTGGAAGGCTAGCTTGAGGAAGACTAGTTTGCTCATAAAGCATGGATTGTCTTTGATGTCTATGGGCTACAGCCTCTACTATTTTACACACCTTTTGCCAATTGTCAGTAAGACCATAATGCTTATCTGGTTCTTCTAATCGCCATTCAACTTCCCTACGAGTTTCAGGATGAAGAAGCTTAAGAAAATTGATCACAAGATCAGGTTCCAAAGTTATCTTATCCTCAGCAGGAAGTTGTTCATAGCGTCTAATATACTCATTTTGTAAGTGAGTAATAGAGCTACTAGGCTTTGGTGAATTGAGCCATCGTAAAAATCCATCCCGATTATGTTGGCTATAATCTTCAAGATAGAATTCTTTGAGCATCTCCTTTCTAAAATCACTCCAAGGAAGACTATCATATTGAGTGACACGGTTTATGATAGAGCTATCAACAATTCATTCAAAGAATGATATCAAAAGATCTTCGGGAAGACCAAAAATCATAGCTTGCTCTTCAAACAAATCTAAGTAGCTTGTGATGTTGATGCCATTGAATTTTCCCTTCTCTCTCAACATAGAAGAGACTATTATTTGGCCTTGTTTCTCAACAATAAGGGAATTGAATCCTTCCTCCATCTTATGTGAATAAGCAAGTGATGCACGATGCTCTAGATCTCTCACAAATGCGTTTACTTCACGACGAAGATGTGCACGATACTGTGAGAAATCTAGTGCAACACTCAAGACTGATGATGATGAAATGATGAGGATGAAAAATATGAAACAAAGGATATGGATCACAACCTCCCAACAAGATCAGAAGCAAATGCCACGAAGTGTTTCACGTCGGGTTCAAATGTGGAGGTGATCGCAATCCGGGTGGATCGGGTCCGGTCGTGGCACACACAAGGTGTATAAAGCTAATGAATGTTGGAAGGTTTAAGGACATGAAAGTAAAATTAATTTTGAGTATGGAGAAGAGAGAGATGTTGACATGATTATGGGAATGGGAATGTAGGAGTGCAAGTTAGATTTATGAACATGAATAATAAGAATGAAAGAGAACCATACACACGAATCAAATTTGGAAGGAAGAATGGTCCATTGAAGGAGCTTCCTAAACACTTCCTAATTCTAATCCATATGCATAGTCTTCTTTGGATGATATGTATGCATGACGAGAATAGATGGAACCCTTACACATAAATTAGTTTCAAAAGGAAGAATGGTCCAATATTGGAGCTTCTTATACACTTTTAGAAACTAATCAATATGTATGGGTATGTATGGATTATATGCATGCAATTGAATTATGATGATAGAGTTTAATCACAAGCTCAATGAAACATCCTCACTGGTTCAACCCAATACTGCGGAGCCTTCTCACACATAGAAGAAAATAGAAGACATGTAAAAATACTTAAGAGACTGAGAGACGAGACAAGAGACAAGTGACACGTGACATGAATTAAAAGTATTTGAATTAAGATACATGTATAAGATCGTCATGGTACGTCATGCTAAGCAGTCTACTGATCAAAGGCGGTTCCGACCTTCAAACCATGACAGTTCAACCGAATGTCACACGTAAGAAAGTGAGTTCCACTTCATTGACCCTATGTATGTCTAGGCTCGTAACATCTAACTAAAGAAGTTTAAGACTCATTAAAATCAGCTCTAACTCACTCACACGCTCCACCGAGCGTGAGTCAAGATAGAGATGCTGGTTTCAAGAGCCTATCCTAGATTGGAGTTCTAACTTAAATTTGAAACTAGGTACCTTACTCATACTAGCCCACCTTGGATCCTCACTCGCTCAACCGAGGGTGATCGTCTCAAGGAAACCGTAAGCTAGCATGATCCCTATGGATACCTAACAATGATGCTCTAGGAGTTTGGAGGGGGGTTTATATAGTTTTTTGAATGAATTTGGGCCCTTGGATCTAGAGAAATCAACTCTCAACTCTAGGATCACTACTTTCGATTACAACCATTTGATTAATCAAATCAATGGCTTGGAATTGTTCTTTCTATCAAATCTAGTGTAAATGAGTGAAATTTAGGCGCCTTCATGCTCCACCATTGGATCTGGGGATGATCTGGACCGTCGGATCAGTGCTGACATCAATTCGGATAAGATAAGCCATTATTTTTGGAGAAACGCTACATTATTGATCTTTGATTGTCAAAAAGTCTTCTTTTATGGAAAAACTCGTGGATCCTCCTTGCTTTAAGCATAAGTGCAACTCCACCCTTGAATATGAGCTCATCTTGATCGTACAACATGGCTCAATCAACTTTCACCATGTGGTAGCCCTTCAACCCTTCAATTTTCTTATACTAGAAAACTGCAGTGATCCTGAAAACTGGACTTTGTGCTCTTTGACCCTCCAAATAGGCTTTGATGAAGATGAAACTTTGTAGGACTATGTTTCCAAAGAACTCCTTCAGGAATATGCAAAAAAAACTTCCATCTGAATCTTCCTTGTACAAGTTTGTCTACATTTGGAAGTTTGCAAGGTGGCATTAAGGTCTCTAGGAAGCTCTGATAGCCTTGAAACTTTGTACAAATATGTAGCCACATATAGTCTTTATACATGCCAAACCATATGGCTAACATAAATTTCTATACAAGAATTTGTAGGGTCAAACTAGAAAAGTTACATTTTTACAAGATGAACATAGCATATCAATGTGCTACAAAATCCATTTTCTACTGAAATTTGGGCTATAGACTGCCTTTGACAATCTTTACAAGTATATGAATTTTCATCTAATTTGGTGACAATGAAATTTTTGCCCTAATTTCCTAACTTTGACCAGCTTTGACCGCTACCATGGACTTTCTTGATTTCTTTGAAACTTTGTATGTGAGCTTCCTTTGACATCCTTGAAGCATCCTGGACTTCTCGGGGAATTCCGGCTACCTTCACCAAATATGTTTTTTGTAGGCCTTCACAAGTTAGAGAGGAGAGAAAATCTCGACGACACCGTTCTTCTTCTTTCTTCCTATTTTGGGTGCCTACTAGTCGTGCTAGCATTTGATCTATCAATGGCTCCATGAACCGTTTAACTCTACATCCACTTATGTAGTTAGGAAGAGTGTCTCCATCTAGAGTGGCTAGATTAACTGCTCCACTCAGAGAGATCCTATTGATTATCAAAGGTCCATATCTGCGCTTTTATAACTTCTTGGCATGTTGCTTTAAGGTGTAAACTAGGACTAGGTCTCCTTCTTTAAGTCCTTTGTCCTTTATGTGAGCGTCGTAATATGCCTTTTGTCTTCTCTTGGCTGCGTAGATTCCTGCTACTGCTTGTAACCTAGTTTCATGTAACTTCTCGATTTGGTCTAGTTGTTGGGATAACTCGTGTCCATTTCAGTCATGCTGTTGGGCTACTCTCAATGTTGGGATTAAAAAATCAATTGGCAAAATTGCATTCTGCCTATACACTAAATTGAATGGGGTAGTTCCAATGGCAGTCTTGTATGCTACTCGGAAGGCCCAAATTGTGTGATGCAATTGTTTGTCCCAGTCAGACTTTCTCCTTGACCATTGGCTTGGGGATGGTATGGGGCTGATTTTTTGTGGATCACTAAAAACTCATTCATTAGCGACTCTATTACTTCATTAAGGAAGAGCGTTCCTCGGTCACTCACAATCTGAATTGGTAATCCGAAACGGGTGAATATATGCTCAAAAAGGAACTTAGCAGTGGTTTGAGCATCATTCTTTCTTGTAGCTTTTGCTTCTACCCATTTGGTCAAGTAATATGTGGCTACTATGATGTACTCAGCATGTGATCCTTTGGCTGGTGGGTTGATGGGTCCTATGAAGTCAATACCCCATTTGGAGAATGCTCTCGCACACACCATAGGTCTCAATGGCATGTCATCTCTCCTAATTGGGTATTTAGCCCTCTGGCATGTCTCACAACTTCGTACATATGTTTGGGCATCCATATGTAAAGTTGGCCACCACAAGCCTGCGAAAAGGATCATTTTTACAGTCCTTTCGGCGGAAAAATGACCTCCTGCTGCACCTGTGTGCGCCATCTCTAATATGGGTAAATACTCTCCTTCATGAACACATAATCGTAATTGGTTGTCTTTTCCTCTTCTAAACAAGTTTCTTCCTATGAGAACATAATCTTGGCTCATCTCCTCTAGGGATCGTTTTCTAGCCAATCTAACTCCTTCCTCATGTTCTCTTGTCTTTAGGAATTTCACTAATGTTTTGCTCCAATTGGGTGCTATCGTTGAGAAGGGTATGGACATATGATCCTCTGGGATTGTCTCTTGGCATTTTGCACAATTACTTACGTAGTCATGGACATCCTTGGGCATGTCAGGCCAGTATACTCCTAATCTCTTTAATTTTCTTATGGTTCCATGAGTTGCTTGGTGTGTTCTCCATTTGTTCACATGTGCTTGTTCAATTAGCTTCGTTTGTTCGTCCTCCTCAACACATCTTAGCAACACTCCATTGGGTTCCTTATAGTACAAACTTCCCACAATAATATGCAAGTTTCTTGCTTGGAGAATTTCCTTTTTGCTATCCTTATTGATTGAATGTTGTGGGCCATGGGTGAGTATATGAATTAATTTCTCTGCCCACTTTGGACAAACTTCCAGATTGAACAAATAAGTATCTAGCAGATCATCGGGTACTCCTCTTGGTGGTTCTCCGTGTGTTAACCTTGAAAGATGATTCACTCTTACATGGGTGTTCCCCTTTTTCACTATCACTTCAAAGTCGAACTCCATTAATAGTAAGAACCATCTTACTAATCTTCCAGTGTTACAAGGTTTATTGACTAAGTACAGTAAAGCCTGATGGTCTATGAAGAGCTTGAACTTGTTGGCTAAGAGATAGTGTCTAAATTTCTTCACTGCATAGACCATTCCTAATCCTTCTCGCTCGGTAGTGGTATAATTCCTTTCAGCTTGATTTAGTTGTATGCTTGCATAGGCAATTGGATGATCTAATTTTCCTTCATCGGTTGGTTGGGCTAAGATACATCCTATTGTGTAGTTAGAAGCATCAACATGAATATGAAAAGGCTTGTTCCAATTTGGCGTCTTTAGAATCGGGGTTGTGCTAAGTCTTTTTTTTAACTCATTGAATGCTTTCTCGCACTCTTCTGTCCAATTGAATTGAGTTAAGAGACCATACAGGGGTTTGGCTATTATGGCATACATATGGATAAACCGACTGTAATATCCACAATGTCCCATAAATGCTTGTACTTCCTTCGCATTCTTAGGTCTTGGCAGTTCTAAGATGACCTTAATCATGTCCTCATCCGTGGATATTCCATTTCTGGAGACTATGTGTCCTAAGATCTTTCCTTGTCTTACCATGAAGACACATTTTTCTGGGTTCAGGAAAACTCGATACTGGTGGCATTTATTAAATATTTTTCTCAAATCGGGAATATGATCTCGTCTTTGATTCAAGTATGTACATAGGTCATCTACATACAGTTCCATGCTCTTTTTCAGGAATTCCTTGAAAACATGACACATCAGTCGTTGGAAAGTAGCCGGTGCATTAGTGAGTCCAAAAGGCATCACCCTGAAAGCATAGACTCCCCATTCGGTCACGAACGCGGTCTTATGTTGATCCTCATTAGCAATAGCTACTTGGTTGTATCCGGAGAATCCATCTAAGAAGCTATAGACTTCCTTTCTCGCTAATCTTTCCAATAGATGGTCCGTGATGGGTAATGGGTAGCTATCACGTATGGTGGCTGCATTGACTTTTTTCAAGTTAATGCACACCCTTAATTTTCCATTTTTCTTAGGCACAACTACTAATGGCGATACCCACTCGGTGTGTTCTATCTCGTATATGAATCCTGCTGCTAATAGTTTGTCTATTTCTTCCTTAATTTTAGCAGCATAGATCTCATTGTATGTATAAGGGTGTTGTTTTGATGATTTCGCATCTGTTGTCATTGGGATCCTATGAGAACATATCGAGGGTTCCACGCCTTTCAGATCCTTATATGTCCATGCGAACACGTCTCGATATTCTTGGATCAGTTGTATGAGTTCCTCTTCCTCCTCTACTGATACATCTTTGCCTAGGTATGTACATCGTTCTTCTCAGTCTTCCACTGTTACTATAATTTTTTTTGTTTGTTCTTTGTTGTCGTATGCTTCTCCATCTCGAGCTTCTCGTTTAGGCATTTGAATAGCTATTTTTCTCTCCTCTACTTCGTATCTTTTAAAATGTTCATGGACTTCAAACAGATCTGGGTCTGGTCCAATTTTACTCATTTCTGCTTCTTGTTCTTGCACTCTGGGAGCAGCTTCTATTGTCAGGATCTTGGTCGGTTCCTGTTTCTCTCTGTTTTGTATGGTGTCCAGGTAGCTTTCCTCTGAATCGAATTCTGGTTCCATTTCGATACTCTCATACTCCTCTTTCCATTCTTTTTCCAAGACTTCCCCTTCTTCTACTTCTTGAAGGACAACCATGTAAAGATTTACATCATAGCCTTCCTCATCTATGCACTCATTCATTGTCAAGACTTCCTCATTCACGCACACATCTAAGGTGGCTAAGATTTCCATCCATCCATGCAGTTCAAAGGCCTCATCTGGAAAGATTTGAGGCATGTACCTTGGGTCCTCTACTGGTCGGTAGTTAGGATGTCCTACAGGCCACATTTGTCCTTTACTGTCCTCTCTCTTGGCTTCTTTGCACATCCATAATTGAGCATCCTCATGTATCCATGATTGATCACTCGATCCAGCACTATGAATGGATAGGTCATCTTCCTCCTTGTGTATGGGATTCCATTGTAGTGGAGGGACGTCTCTGTAGGAAAAGGTGTGCAAGTTTATCTTGGTTGTATTTCCTTGATGTTCTAAGTACAATGAATCTCTTCCCCAGTCTTGCACTACCCGCATTGTCTCATAAAGGGTCGTCCTAATATCATCTCGTAACTGTTAGCCTTTTCAAACTTACAAATGGCTAGTATGTGCTCAAATTCAACTCCACAGGTCATTAACTTGATTCTTTCCAGGATTCCTAGGGGTTCCTCCACATGACCATCTGCTAATTGGAGCTTCATGTGTGTGGGTCGTAAGGCAGGTTTTCCCCATTTCTCCCAAATCTCCTTGGTAGCAATTCCTACCCGGCTCTCGTTTCTAGGATAGCCTTGGTCATGTACCCATTGTAAGTGACAAGTAGACACGTATTACCTTTGTCTCCTTCACTAAACTCTCCCACTTTATCAACTGGGATTTGTATTTTAGAAGTGTTTTCTTTTCCCCTTCCTTCCTTTTCTTCCTTGTCCGGCTCTAATTCTAATTGACTCGCTAATTGTCTCCATAATTGTGGCTTAAGTTGAAGTAACTCTTCCACAGTCAATTTGCATTGTACTTTTGTTTTCTTTAGTTCCGTTAGATTGTGTGAACTTTTTTCTGAGTTTCCTTTTCCTTTTCCATGTACTGTGGGTGCTCGTATTATTATAGACTCCTTTTCATATTCTCCCATGTAATTAGGTAAAGTTGAAACACTCAGGGTTTCCTCTCTATTTCTATCGAGTCTTGATACTTCCTCGTATACTTCTTCCAGTTGGGGTTTGGTTGATAAACTTCCACATCTATTTCCTCAAAAGGAGGCTTCAATACTCCATTTTTCTTCCATTGTTCTCTCGTAGTCTATTCCATAATTCCTTCGGCCATTCTGCCTCTAAGTCCGGTATTATTGACACAGGTTCATCTTGAATTTTCATTTGTTCACCTTTGTCGTCCTTCTTTCTAAGTTCTTTACCTTTGGATTTGACACATTCCTCATATTGATCATCTGCTATCCTTGTCTCTAGCAGAGCTGGGATAGCCTTTTCTAGGGTTGCTTGTGCCACCTCTATAAACTTTCTACATATCGCTAGTCTTTCTTTTTCTAATTACCCTTGTGGGTAAAGTTTTTCATGTTGCTCTACATTCGGACCCATCTTAATTCTAGCTTGGTAAGCTTTCAGCTACATGTCTAAGTCGTTTGGTTTTGGGTCAGCTAGAATTGATCCTGGTTTCTCTATCTCTTGGAGAAGTGGTGGCACAAGAATCTCCTCCCGAATCCTTTGTTCTTTATGCTCATTCTTGTTTTGGATTTGTTTTTTATTTTTTATTTTTTTACTCTCATTTTTTGCCCATTTACCTTTGAGTTTTTCTCTTCTTTCCTTCCATTTTTGTGCTTTTGTGTTCTGGGTACTCTCTCGTGGATCCTCAAAATCCTCAATTACCTGAGCTTTAGGGCTTACCATTTTATCGCTCTCTTGTTCCTGTTCTGGTTGTTTTCCCTTTTTTTGCCTTATCTGAGCTCTCGTAATGGCTTTTAATGGCACTGTATACTCCTTATCACTTACAGATCCCTCTATTACTTCAATTACATTGATTGGTGTAGTATCTTGGACTTTGGTTGGATTCTTAGGACAGTCCCTGAAAAGATGTTCCTTTCCGCAATCATTGCAATATCCTTCCCAAGTCCTAGGTGGTGGTGGATTGTAAGGTCGAGGGCACTCTCTAATAAAATGGTCTCCTCTGCATCTATAACACGGTCCTCTTGGCAGAGGTGGTCTAATGGTTGGTCTCATGGGTGGTTGTGCTTTAGGAGCGGTATACATTAGAGTTGCGACCTCTATCCCATAGCTTTGGTCATAATTTTCGTATCCATAATAAGACGAATCATAGGTTGGTTCGTAATCTATCATGTTGGCTTTATATGGGTAGTACTCTCCTGGTGGCAGCTCATATCCAGGGTTAGCTGATTCCATATTGATTGTTGATGATGCTGGCACTATGGCTCTTTCCAAATTTTCTTCTGGTTGGGCATACTTCACAGGTACTACCTGTTGAGGTTGTGATAGTTGGGGTCCTAACACTAGTTGTGGTGGTGGAAAAGGTGCTTGTTCATATGGTCTTGGTGCTCCTACTGGTGTTGGATAGGGATTGTATCTGGGCATCTCTCTGCCTTGCTCTCTAGGTCGATATCCATATGGTCGGTACTGTGGTGGTTGGAAAGGTCGTGCCTGCCTATTGAATGGACAATTTTCAGTGGTGTGATTAGTGTATTTTTGTTCTATGTGGCAATACAAAGTGGTTCCTTGTTGGTGCTGTCTGTTATATGGGTATGTTTGATGTGCACCGGTCCCTCCTCGCACACACATGTGTGTGGGGTGATCTCCTCCACATAGACTACATCTTCGTGATATTGGCACTCTTAGGGCTGGTTGTTGGTAAGTTCTTTGCCCCTGGACTCCTAGTTTCTTTGCTAATAGCTCCGCTAATTCTTCCATATTACTGGAGTTGGAAGTAATGGTACTTCGTGAGTCTTCTAATTTAGTGGGGCTGGGTGTGCTCTTGAGGTCCTCAGCTAGGTTATCTTCTAAATCAATACATTCTTGGAGGCATTCACTTAGGGTTTGTAACCTCTTCACGTAAACTAAGGTTCTTAGGGTTCCATTCGTAAGTCCATCCAAAAATAATGAAACCATTTTTTGCTGAGTAGGTCTCTCAGCCACTGGGCATCTATCCACATACTGATTGAATCTTCGGGCAGCAGTTTTCACTGTTTCATTAGGGTTCTGTTTAAAACTGTGAATTAAAGATGTAGAATTGTGTTTAATCCCTCTCTTGGTGAATTCCCCAATGAATTCTTGAAAGAATTGCTCCATGTTTCCAAATTGATTGGGATCTAATGGCTGGAACCAAGTTAGAGTCGTTCCTGTGAGGGTGAGTCCAAAAGACTCATACTGTACAAAGAAGTCGTCTACTTGTTCTACCCGTAAAACTTGTTTAAATTCAGCAACGTGATCGTAGGGTTCTCCCAATCCATCATAATGATTTCTTACACACTTGGTCACTTGGATAGGTCTCAGTCTTCTCATTGGTTCTGGCGGTCTAGGCAATACAGGGAAGACAAGAATTGTTGGTCTAACTGGGGGCATTTCCGGTTGTCCTCCTACTGGTGGCCGTGGTCTTTCTGGTGGTCGATACTGATTTCTTACTCCTGGGTGGGTCTGATTGTTTGTTTGCACTCCTGGAGTTGCAAATTGTACATGAGTACGGTTTGGCACACTTCGTTGGTTGGTCTGTCCTGACGTGGTGTGTTCTGTCTCTTGTTGATTTCCAAAAGGGTTCTGCGAAGTAGTTGCCTGATCTCTTTGAGGGAATACAGGCACACCCATGTATTTCAGTTGAGCCCTATCCAAGGCACTAACCAACCAGTATCTTCTCTGATTTTTGTCTAGATATGTGATCCTGGTTTCATCTTTGGATCCTTCAACTCATAAAATGTCATAGGGCTTTCTTCTCTCCCTGGAGCCGGTAAGTCTGTTTGAAGCAATAAGTCCGATCCATGGATCATATATACTTCCAACAGGTAGTCGTCTTGAGGTATCAAGTCTCCTTTCAAGACTCGTGTTACTTGGGATCTACCTCTAGGAGTCTGTTGGAAGCAGCCAGAGGCATAGAAGACGCGGAAGCATGTAACAACGGAGCAGGGAGCCAGTCAAATCTTTTTTCAAAGAATTATGTTTTCAAATACTTTCCAAAAACCTCCAACAGTGATTTTTATCACTATTGTAACATATGTAACATAGAAAACCCCATTTTGTAATCCATAGCTCCATTTTGTGCAAGCCGAGGAGTCCTCGAGCTTGAGGAGCTTAGGTAGAACAAGCGTATCAATTTTCGTTATTTTTCGACACCGTTTACCCTTTCAAATAGCATCTAGGACCTATTTTTTAACTATGCCGGTCACTAGATATGAAACCGGTCAAAACTAGTTTAGAAACTATAAAAAAGAGCTAGAGAGCTCATTTTTGAGGTTAGCTTGTTTGAGGTTAGAGTTCTTTTGAGCTTGTAATAGTGTTCTTGAGTAATAGAGTTGATTTCTCACCTTCCATTGTGTCTTGCTTGTCTCTTCGTAGTGTGTGTGTATGTGTGTGTGCATTTCTATGCTTCTCACCTTCACTCTCACTTCATCTCACATTCACGATCTTCATATCACTCCTATCTCTTCCGCGGATTGACATTAAGGAGGTGGAGCTTCTTAACGTGGTTCTCACCATTGTGCTAGAGCAACACCAAATTTGGCGCCGTTGCCGGGGATCGAGTTTAGGAGGAATGTGTGATGGTAAGAGTATAGCAAGAAGTGGCGTTGGAAGGTAAAAATTTCAGTTTTTGTTGTTGTTTTTACTTAGTTTTTAGTGTTTTTCACCTCCCCCACACTCCATCTTCATCACCGCATCATCATCTTCATCTCCAAAAAAATCAAAAAATTCACCATATCCACCCATTCTCCTCATTTCCCCTCATTTGTGCATGCGAGAGAGTGAGAGAGAGCTTTTGTGCTTGTGTGTACTTTTGTTTTCTTGAGTTTTCTTGCAGGTACAGAGCTCCAGTGCATCAGGAAATCTTGGAAAAGGTAAAATTTTCAGTTTCTGTCAGAAATTTCCGACTGTGTCAGACCATCGCTATGGTCTGCAAAGTTCGGATTTTGAGGAAGGTGAGTTCACCACCGTGTAGGCGACCCCTACGTGTATAGGAATCCATAGCTGCATCTCAAAAAATTGCATTTTGGTGGACCATCGCGACGGTCTCAGACCATCGCGATTGTGTCACACCATCGCGATAGGCTCACGCCATCGCGACGGCTCGGCCGGACCATCGCGACGGTCTCACGCCATCGCGACGGTTCGCGGACCATCGCGACTGTTCGGTTGACCCCACACCATCGCGATTGGCTCACGCCATCGTGCTGACGGTGCCACGTGGCAAGTTGGACCATCGCGACGATACCCTCAGACCATCGCGACAACTCAAATTTTGGACCATTGCGATTGGCTCAAGCCATCGCGCCCGGACCATCGCGATTGGCTCAAGCCATCGCATTTGTGACCATCGCGACGGTTCACTTTGGACCATCGCGATTGTTCACGTTGACCGTTGACTGACGCCATCGCGATTGTCCGCCTGATCGAGCCATCGTGACGGTTCACACTCACGCCATCGCGATTGTCCGCCTGATCGAGCCATCGTGACAGTTCACACTCACGCCATCGAGATTGTCCGCCTGATCGAGCCATCGTGACGGTTCACACTCACACCATTGCGATTGTTCACTTTTGGACCATCGCGACCGTGCACTTCAGACCATCGCGATTGTTCACCCTCACGCCATCGCGACGGTCCCAGACCATCGCGATTGTCTCACGCCATCGCGATTGTGCACCCCCATCGCAAATTTTAGGGTTTAATTTTTTGGCCAATTTTGGGGCTATTTTTGGGAAATTTTTGGGTGATTATACTCATAGGAGACCCCTTAGCTCATATTTGGAGAAAAACCTGTTTGTCAGTTTTTACGCCCCAGGGCCTGAACGGTCATAACTTTTTCGTCCGAAGTCTGTTTTTTGAGCTTAATAGCTCATTAGAAAGCTCTTGACGAGTACTACGTGACCTCAACTATTTTTTTCTTAAAGGATACATCTATTTTTAGATAAGCTATTTTGAGGTTGACTTAGTTTGGGACTATGAAGCCAGGGGGCAAACATTGAAAAGTTGGGCAAAAGGGAAGGGACTTAAAAGGTGTATATAGTCAAGTGCTTGATCATCCAACTGTGAATTGGTCTAATATTGGATTTTTCCAGGTCTAGCAAGGGCAATCAAGGGCAACCAAGGCAAGGCAGTGAAGGGCATAAAGCTTGGGAAGCGCGGCTTCTTGGGCATCAGAGCAACCAGAAAAGCTGACTCGAGGTTGGAAGATTACTCAACCCCCTCAGTCAATTCTTAGTCTAGGATAAACGGTAGCATTGTGGATTCAAGACGATAGGAACGCCTCAAGTTCAAGAGAATTAAATTTATCAAGTCCAAGACTAAAGATAAAGGTGTGTGACACGAAAACCTAAAGGAAAGAACATAAGTCTGACGGAACGAGAACTCAAAGTACCACAGAAAGTCAAATTCCTGACGCATACATTAAGACAAGAATCTAAAGAAATTTAAAAAGAATCAAGAAAGTAATAACAAAGAATCATTGACGATCTGAGCATGTACTGAGTGTGCAAGGACGAAAATTAATGAACCTTAGATCGGGCAAACACATAGGTAAGTCAGACCGACGAAGCCTTAGATCATCAGAGGCAAGTGTAAGAACTACTGCACGATCGTGGGCTCAACAATTGAACACTAGTTATCCCTATGAGAGCTCAGATACTAGCGAATCAGAAATGGCATTTAGCACAGACAGACCAGAAGGAGGGTCGAATGTAGCCTATTTAGAAAAACCAGAAGGACCCTATAGAACACAACTAGAGTTTCTCCGAACCAACCGATTAGGTGCTCGCATCTATGAGGATGGTTTGCGAAGGCAAGTGGTGCAAATGCACAACCCCGATCAACCCATTGGATTGGAACGTCCAGTGGTGAAATTCGAGAGAGACGCGTACATAGACAAGGAAGGAACAATGTACATCTTAAGTACGCAGCCAAACAATACCAACGAGTTTGGCGTGATTCAGCTAGAGACGGAAACTAAATCTCAAGGAAAAGAACCATTAGAAGGGGCTAGAACACCTAGAGGGAAATCTATACTGACACGAGTACTAATCCCGGAATGGATCCCTCAGGACAACAGAAGCATAGAGTTGTTTGTAAATAAAGAAACTGATGAAGCCTTTTGGAGATACAAGACAGAACTACTTAGTGAGGTAGGTATCATCACGATATACGAGTTCAAGGACCCAGATACACCTGGAAAGGTTGTATACCTAGATGAGACTTCAGAAAGAGTCTTTGTGGTGCCTGACCACGCTAAAAACACATACACATGGAGAGGTGAATTGGTATTCCCTCCATCTAGAACGAACATGAATACAAGTCAACAAGGGGCAGGAACATCATCAGCCCATGGAAATCAAAGAGAGAAAAATAAAGAAAGACCCGAAGTAAGCTTCACTCATCCCGTAGGGAGAGATAGAACAACCACAGACACTAATAGAGCGGATAGACAAAGAGATCATGGAATACCAGATGGTAGAGATGATTTTCCTCTACCTAGACCACGTGAACATGCAAGAATGTTAAGACCCACTCAATTAGTAAAATCAATGAAGAATTATTTTGATGGGACAGGAGATCCCTATGACCATGTCGTAGAATTCAAGCAAGTACTAACAGCAGAACAAGTTGAAGACATGTTCACGCAATACAACGCATTTGGACTAACGTTAAAAAATACTGCTTTAACTTGGTTCCAACCATTGCAACAAAGGCAATTTAGGGACATCCATCACTTTTTAGAGTCATTCATCACTGAATTCTCTAAAAGTGGGATTAGACATGACACGTCTTTGTTGATTCATAGCTTCAAACAGACCCCTCAGGAAACAGTCAGACTGGCAGGACGTAGGTTTAGACAATATGTTGAACGATGTCCAATGCAAGAGCTACCCTCACAGGCCAAGCAAGTGTCATTGTTTCTAGATGGCTTGTTGAGCTCTAAACTGCGCTCCTACGTGTACCTAAAAGAACCCAGAACGCTAGAGCAATGTGTAAGAATTTGTATAGACATTGAGGACAACTTAGGAGATGAGTTGGAACTCTCAAAGGTCTATAAGGACTCAAACTGTTCATCTCTAGCATCCACAAAATTGTCTAGCTCAATAGAAGACCTTGCAGAAAAAGTGGCCCAGAAACTAGGAGTTTCTAGTAAACCTAGGGTACTAATGAACAAGCATTGTTACACCTGTGGTGGTGATCATATGACAAATGTTTGCCCAATGCACCACAACCTCAAGCCAACCCTAGTGGCCAATACTGTACAATTGAGAGAAGATACACGAATCATACGGCTCAAGACTGCCCATACAACAAACAGACCGTGAGACAGAACTACCCGCAAGCATACCCGCAGCCAGGTAGGTATCAAGGCCAATACAATGCTCAGCCTTATTACTATAGGCCTCCTCAGAACTACCCATACCAGGCTCAACAGAGACCTCAACCCGTCTTAGCTCAGCAGCCACCCCCACCAGCGAATGTCATCTCAGTCAAATACGCTGCTGCAGAAGAGAATCTAAGTAGGGCCTTAGTGCCTTCTTCACCTTTGATCACAGAGAGTGACCCACACTCAAACAGTTTTGACTCTACGCATGTAGATAGTCCACCCGCTTATTACACGGAGTCACCAGAACATGTGGAGACATATCATTATGATAGTCCACCAGTGGAACCTAGTTGGGAGCTAGACTATGCTAATGTGATGTACACAAACCCAAATCCACGGCCCCAAGTAAGACAACAGAGACCACAGGGCCCTAGAGGACCATGCTTTAGGTTCCAAGGAGATCACTTCATAAAGGATTGTCCACATCCCCCGATATCAGGACAATCACAGTACTATAACATACAAGGCTTTTGTGCCGATTGTGGCAAAGAGCATATAATCAAAGATTGTCCTAAGAACCCTGTTAATGCTTTGAATGTGACACCGATCAACGTGATATGTATTGTAAATAACGCAGATGGATCCAACCCTACATACGTGCCTATCCAAGCTATAACAAGACCCCAGGCGCTCTTACAAAACCAACAGCTTAATCAAGAGAAAGCGGCCGGAAGTAGTGAAGTTGCAGAATCTAGCAGTAAAAAGACAAAATCTTGGAAAGATTCTAGAGAAAGAATAAAGAGAAAATGGAGTAAAAAGATAACTGAGTTGGAAGGAAGTTTAAAGGAATCTAGAGCCAAAATCCTAGAATTGACTTCAAAGGAATTGAATCAAGAGAATCCAGCTCAGAAATCAAGATCAGTTTTAGCGGAACCCATACCAGAAAATCTAGACATGATGTTTCGTGCATATCAGGCTAGATTAAAAGAGGGACCTCAAGTAGCTGAAATGAGTAAAAACTACCCACGAGCTGATCTAGAAATTGAGAGGACTAAACTTTGCATGAAGATGGTAGAATTAACACAAGCTTTGTTCGAAGCCTCTAGATATCTTAATTGGAATAACATGGCAAAACCGGAGTTACACTTTCAAGGACTAATGGAGAGGCTAGAATATTTGATTGAAAGCAAAGAGAAAAAGGATCAACATAGGAACCCTATTGTCCCAGAGACACAGGAAAGGAATGCACCATCCCTGTCTCAAGTACCCAATACAGAAAGTCAAGACAATTTGTCTTCCATACATAAATATTCACATGAATTTTTGAGAGAAATCCAAGAAGAGAAATGGAGAAGGGAACAAGGAACCCATCCTCCTATTCAAGAAATAGATGACTTGCAGGAACGATTTCCCCAAGACATCCCCTCTATTTACGATGAGGTAGAGGAGGAACAACTGAGTGAACACACAGCTTTTGAATCTAATTCTTTACAAGAATTACCTCAGTTCACAGGACCTTGGGAAGCAAAGTCTATTAATATGAGAGCACCCACAATAATAGTGAGGAATGAAGAATCAATAATCCCTAGAAACACGGAAGTGATCAAGAACACTAAAGTACAATGTAATCTCACTCTAGAGGAGTTGTTGAAGGTAAAACCAGAATTGTGGAAACATATAGCAAATCAATTCCCCGAGCTTGCTACTACTCCCTCACAAATAGGATCACAAAATAAGGTACCAGAGATACCCGTAGAAAAGATTGGAGATGTAAGTGAAGGAGAGGAAGGTAACACGTATCTTCCAATAACCCATCAGGGCTACACCACGAAAGCCATCTTAGATTAAGGAGCCGGAGTAGCCATAGCTACCACCGCTTTATGGAAACGTTGGGGTAAGCCAGCATTAAGACCCACCAGGATGAAGCTACAAATGGCTGACGGACACATAGAAAAACCATTAGGCTTACTAGAAGGCATATCTCTCACCACTTGTGGTGTAGAATTTGAGCATACTTTCGCCATTTGTGACTTTGCAAAAAATCATGCTTATGAGATGATATTGGGACGACCATTCATGCGTCAGTTGCAAATTGTACAAGATTGGGGAACCAATTCTTTGTACTTGCAACATTTAGGAGTGACTACCAAAGTCAATCTTAAAGACTATTCACATCGAGATGTACCCCCAATACAATGGGATACCATCCATAAGACACCAGTAGAGACGGAATCCGTGCACTCATTAGAATCAGATCCTTCTTGGTTGCATGAGGATACTCATTTATGGATGTGTAAAGTAGCAAAACAAGAGGAAGAAAGGTTAGAAGCCAGGACCTTAGGTGCAGAACAACATCCACGAACCCTTCAGGATCTAGCTTATGCACCTGTAGTATTTCCAGACGAAGAGTTTGAACCCCATGGTTGGGCAGAAATCCTAGCAACCATGGATGTAGCCATCAATGAAGAACAATGGACACCCCACTGTGACGAGGATGGCTATGACATATCAGTTTTCACGATAGAGCCAATCATGTGCGATTCAATTTTAGAAGAGTGTGAACCTAACACTGATGCATTTGAGGATGCAAGTGATTTTGATTTAGAATCAATTATCATGGACCCACCCTTTGCATCAAAGGAAGAATATTTTTTCGAAGTAGAGACTCACACTCAGAGACACGAGGAAATTACGAATGAGGTGAGGTTAGCCACTCAAGTGACTACTAAGAGTGAAGGCAAGAAAAGAAAGAAGAAAGAAACCATGTCAGAAAAAGAAGAATCTTTGTTTGAAGTACCCGAGAACTTCAAGAAATATGAAATCGAAGATAGAAGGATCATGGTACGAATGCCTAATAGAAAGGCGAATGACGGACAAGTATATGATAACCGAGAGAAAACCAAGAAAATAATCGTAGCCATAGAAGGAGAAGAAGAAAAATGTACATACATAGGGCATGATTTGACAACTGAAGAAGAAGAAGAGCTAGTTGCCCTATTGTGCGAATATAGAGATGTTTTTGCTTGGAGTTACAAAGATTTGAAAGGAGTAGATCCAGATATATGTTCTCATAGAATCCCTATGACTCCAGATGCAAAACCGACAAAACAGAAACCGTACACGTACAATGATAACTACGCTGCGAAGATTAAAGAGGAGATAGATCGCTTGATAGAAGCAAGATTCATTTACGAAATTGAGCATACCGAATGGGTATCCCCCATTGTGGTAGTACCCAAGAAGAATGGAAAATTGCGTGTGTGTATTAACCTTAAAAAAGTTAATGCCGCCACGATTAGAGATAGTTATCCTCTTCCTATCGCAGAACATCTATTGGAAAGAGTTGCGGGCAAGGAAGTGTACAGCTTCCTTGATGATTTTTCAGGCTATAATCAAGTAGCCATTGCTCCAGAAGACCAACACAAGACGGCATTTGCCACCGAATGGGGTATATTTGCATTTCGTGTGATGCCATTTGGCTTAACAAATGCACCCGCCACTTTCCAGCGACTCATGTGTCATGTTTTTAAGGAATTCTTACGCAAGAGTTTGGAAGTTTATGTCGATGACTTATGTGCACATTCAAATGTAAGACAGACACATATCCCAGAGTTAAGACAAATATTTGACAAATGTCGAGAATATCAGGTTTGTTTGAACCCAGAAAAATGCGTTTTCATGGTCAGACAAGGCGAAATTCTAGGACACATTGTGTCAAAAAATGGAATCTCTACGGATGAAGAAAAGGTGAAGGTAATTGCAGAATTACCTAGACCAACTAATGTGAAAGAGGTACAGGCATTTATGGGCCATTGTGGTTATTATAGGAGATTCATACACATGTATGCAATCATAGCCAAGCCTTTGTACTCTCTTTTAACCAATTTTGAATGGACAGATGAATGTGAAAATTCATTCAATGAACTTAAACGACGCTTGTGCTCAGCACCTATATTGACTACCCCAGATTGGAGTAAGCCATTCCATGTACATGTGGATGCATCCAATTACGCCATAGGATGCGTGTTAGCACAACCCACGAATGAAGGTAACATAGATCTCCCCATAGCTTACGCGAGCAGACAATTGAACGCAGCAGAAAGAAATTACACCACGACGGAACGAGAAGGATTAGGGATGATCTACGCAGTAAAGAAGTTTAGGCACTACTTGTTGGCCAATA
Organism: Ceratopteris richardii; assembly: GCA_020310875.1. Classification (NCBI taxonomy): domain Eukaryota; kingdom Viridiplantae; phylum Streptophyta; class Polypodiopsida; order Polypodiales; family Pteridaceae; genus Ceratopteris; species Ceratopteris richardii. Next base: position 46,869,936 of record CM035438.1, read on the forward strand.
AGTTCAAGTTCTTTACAGATCATCAAGCCCTATTGTACCTAGTCAACAAACCATGTAACACAGGACGATTGATATGTTGGTTTCTATTACTCATGGAGTATGATTTTGAAGTCGTAGTCAGGAAAGGAAAGACACATCTTAGAGCTGACCACCTTTCAAGATTAACCTCAGGAGAAGCTCCTCAAGGAGTAGCGGATGGTCTACCAGATGCATACTTGTTTAACCTTGAGATAGCACCAGAATGGGCTAAACCTATAGCCCCTCTTCTCACATATGGACCAAGAATCCTAGGATAAAGATCAAAGAGGGAGAGATTACCAAGTCTCAGAGATACCAAATAATGGTAGGAAGCATATATTAACAGGATAATCAAAAGATTCTTGCTTGTTGTGTAGATGAATCAGAACATGCGAATTGGTTGCAATTAGCACACATAGGTGCATTAAAGCAACATCATTCAAAACATCGAACATTACAGACACTGCATAGATTAGGAGTATATTGGGCTATGATGGAAGCAGATGTCTACAGGTTGTGTAAGGAATGCAATGTTTGTTGTGAAAGACCACCAGTAGAGCATGCTACACTATATCACGTGTCTCTCACACCAGACTGGAGTGAACAATTAGTGACATACTTGAGGACGAAGACATTCCCTCAAGGAATGACCTTAGCTCGACAACGCCGTCTAGAGCAGGAAGCTCAAGATTATTCACTTATTGGCGATAACCTATACAAAAGAGGACGAGATGGATATCTAAGACAATGTGTTCATGAGAGCGATTATCTGAGCATATTAGAGACTGCACACCAAGGTGTTGCAGGAGGTCATTTTGGACCCGATAGGATAATCAAAGCCATCCTCTTTGCAGGATTATGGTGGCCCACTCTTCACATGGATGCTCATACCTATGTAAAGAGATGTGATGTGTGCCAAAGAACTCAGTTTCCTACTCGCAGAGATGAAATGCCATTGAAACCCATGATGGGCGGACGTGCATTTTCAAAGTGGGGTATAGACTTTGTAGGACCCATTAACCCCCCTACAAAAGGTACACATGCGGAATACATTATTGTTGCCACAGATTATCTTATGAAATGGGTAGAGGCAAAAGCCACGAAAAAGAATGATGCACACACAACTGCAAAATTCTTATTTGAGAATGTCTTTACAAGATATGGATTGCCTATAGAGTTAGTGAGCGATAGCGGAACTCACTTTCTAAACCAAGTCATTGAATATTTGTTACAGGATTTTATGGTGATTCACAAGAAATCCGCACCATATCATCCTCAGGCCAATGGTCAGGCTGAAAGCACTAATAAGATCCTTTGTAACGTACTGACGAAACTCGTGAACAACAAACGTTCAGATTGGGACAAACAATTACACCACGCTGTTTGGGCATATCGAGTGGCCTACAAGACCGTACTCAATGCAACTCCCTTTCAGATGGTTTTTGGTCAGAATGCAGTGCTTCCTTTGGACTTCTTGATACCGACCCTTAAGGTTGCACAAGAACATCAGTGGACCGGCCATGAATTATCAGCTAGAATAATGGACTTGGAACGATTAGGAGAAACCAGGCTAAAGGCAGCAGCAGGAATATATGCAGCAAAGAAGCGACAGAAAGCATATTTTGATGCACATGTGAAAGATAAAGGCCTAAAAGAAGGAGATTTAGTTCTAGTATATACGCTAAAGCAACACACACGTAAGTTAGAAAAGCGAGGTTATGGACCTATGATCATTAACAGACTCTCAACAAGTGGAGCAGTACAGTTAGCCACCTTAGAAGGAGACGTAATGCCTAATTATATTAGTGGCTGTAGAGTCAAGCTATATCAAGAACCTCTTATTGAGGATATGCTTAGACGACTCACGTTGGCAAAGAAGCGTAAGGAGGAAGAAAATAGAATACGAGCGGAAGCTGAGGCAGAAGCAATAGAACGCATTAAACGCATGAAGTTAAGAAGACAAGGACTAGGGAGAGAACATTATAACCATCTGGAAACTACACCCAGATATCCCATGGCCATGTGTCAAGTAAAGTCAACCACTCATCCTAGTATAGTGGACAGGAGACCATTCATTACAGTCAGGCTAGAGCACGGCAACCCTTGCCAAGAGCTCAGGGCTTTAATTGACTCAGGTGCTGCGACTAGTGCGATTAGATGGTCCCACTATAAGGATTCAGGAATAAAAATGCGGCCAATTGAGGCATACCTCATAGGTCTAGGAGGCATGGAAACCCCTTGCATGGGTGAGGTGGACCTTCCTATCCTCATTAAGGAAGTGACCATGACAGCGAAGCTACTAGTGTGCCATGATGACGACCTGATAGAACCCCTAATCCTTGGCCAAGATTGGCTATACGATCACTCAGTGGACCTAAATCTTAGACAAGGCTCCTTACAGATTGGAACCTTAGAACAGAAGCGAGTGATACCGCTTGACTTCCCTAATGGCATTCCAACTGAGGTTTGTAACCCTAGACCCTATGAAATGCATGCGACGGAAGACCGGAAGATCTTGGGTCAGCTCAGTCACGTTACGTCTATACCAACCCACTCGGGCTTGGCTATAGACAGTTGTCAATCAGAAGGACGACAGGAGATCTTCCCTGGGGCTTCCTACAAACTAGAAGGGGCGATTACCCAACCGCTAGGGCAGATGGACACAATCAGCGGTCAGGTGGGTTGCATCAGTGGCCAAATGAGCACAACACCCTGCGGTGCTCATCCTTCCAAACTTGCTGCAGACTGGCCTAGATTAAAGATAAAGAACGAATCACTTCCTAATGGGCAGGTCACGCAAGCGTTGGATCTCCCTTCTTTTCCAAAGCAGAGCGTCCAATGGACCTCTCAAACCCAACCACGAACGAGTCAATCACAACAGAGGAACCCAGACCGACGACACCACCAGACAAGGCAAAGAAAGCAGCAATATCAACATCACAGAACAAGTGGCACGAAACAAATATGGGTGCCAAAAGGACAGCAACCACAGGCTATTGGCAACACTGCAGACGAGAACAGGACAAAGTTTCAACAGAAGCAGAGTCAGCATCCAAAGTCCCCTCGATCTTCTTCCCCAAGTACAAATACTCGACAGATTTGGATCGCCAATAAGTATCTTATCAATCGACCCACACCCATGCAGATTTGGGTACCCAAACAATGTATTATAGCCCAACCCTCTAGCCATGTAATATATACCCCTCAGAAATCTTTTCATCCTTCAATACCACCAAACCCGATACCACTTTTTGTCCCTCAGCAGAAACATACCACCCACTCAAAGACTCTTAGGAAATGGATACCGAAACGTATCCAGACGTCTTCTTGTACCCCCTTATCTAACAATTCTCCCACCCCGTTTAAACTCCACCCTTGTAATAATTCACCCTCAACCAAACCTTGTATAAATTCATACACCAAAACCCCACATCATGCATAATAAAAGCTCATCAAGCAATGTATGCATAATCTGACAATGTAGGCATCTAGAGACCTGCATTAGTTTTGCAAATAATCATTGCATCAATCACTTCATGAAACTTGGCTACACGGGTTACACATCGGTTATGGAAAGGGATTGCGGTCTCACCTTAATGGGATCATAATTAATTTCCATACTAATGTGCTAATCTTTTGTAGAAGATCTTTTCCATTAGCTCGTCAGTCATAATGCAAACCGAAGAAGGACCATCAGAAGCTGGCCCAAGCACACCAATGGCCAATATTGGAGAATTACTCGCGGAATCTTATCCTACGATGCAACCACCAGAGTTTCAAGGTTTTCCAGGACCCATGCCAATCGACGATCCTCCTAGAGGATATACTGAGAAGATTCATCGTAATTCTCACTGGTTTCAAGGCCTAGCAGGACCATTAGCAGACGCTGATTTCATATTTGAGGCCAATTTGGCATTTGATCTTCGCACATGGACCAAGTACCAGTTCTTTTCAAGAGAATTTGAAGGACTACAGAATACACAAGATCTAATGCACGTTTGGGCACGAGCGGGATTTACAGAGTATTTTAGCGACCCTCTGCCTAAGCCCGATTTTTACAGATGCTTTTACCTAGTAACTGTTAGAGTATGATCAATGTCTACCCCTCATGATTGTATGCACATTTTGTAAGGCCCCCTTTATGAGGAGAAGCCAAGCGTGCATTACCCAATTGATGGGAATCCCAACTTGAATGTTGGATGAAGGTCATATTGGACCATGTAAGATATTATAAGGAAAGGGAGTTACCAGGGTCCCCAATTGTGGGGTCCGGGGCAGCGGTGAGCAGCCCCGGCTGGGGGGTCCAAGGGGGCCAGCGGGCCCCCTGGCGCTGGCCCCCTGGTGGGGGTCCGGGGGCAGCGCCCCCCGGCGCGACGGTAAAGGGAATATTCCATGGAATATTCCCTGTCAGAGTCAGAAATCATTTATATTTGTTAGGTCGGTTCAACCAGTCTAAGCCGTGTATGGCAATTACGCGGGCGGTGGCCGCCCACGCTCTACCGCCCATGTATAGCCGTCCATGGTAGGCCACCCATGATCCTATATATACATGACTTCTGCACTACCTAAGACATTGAGTTGAGCCAGCATACCTCTACCTTGTATCTCCCTATCTAGAGTTGTCTAGATCACCATTTAAGCTCTACCTTGAGAGCGCACGGGTGGACAACGCCATCATCTTTGTACTTGCTGCTAGTAGAAAATTGTTGAGATTCTCCTATATCTGTTATCTTCTCTGCTATTGCTCCTGTGTTATATTGCGTAACTATTGTCTTACAGTAACTACCTTGACAACTTCAGAGAACAAGGATCTACCCGGCACATTCATGTTACCATCCTTGGTAAATGATCCTCCATTCATAAGGTTTTATTTGTCTAAAGATTTAATTCGCGCAGCTCTCAAAATACATGGAACGCATACTTCGACGGAGCGAGAACGGCTAGTCCCAGAGCAGATGAAACGTGGTGATGTAACTAAGTGGGAGGACATTTCAGCTATAACCCCTGAGCTCTCCAAGCCATTGAGGATATGCATGCAGCATTTTGCTTTCCCAGCTCAGGATCGTTTTACCATGCCCCACAAAAGAATCTGGTTTGGTTTATACTTAGCATGTATTGGACCTCAAACGGTTGATCTAGCCAGCTGGATAATTGATCGGCTCTATTTGGCACAACATAGGTGGGAGCGAAAGAAGGTCATCAATGGATGTTGTGCACTTACAAGGATTATATATATATGTGTTTGGCATATGATTTACCCATAGAGCGCGCCATGACGAGTGAGGAGCTGAAAGCATTTAAAGGAACCACAAAGAAAGCTAGAAAGGCTAGCAAAGGCAGAGCCGGAAAGCGGATGAGAGGCACTATCCCATGCCTACAAGTCCTAGAATCACCCTCACCACAACCATCTCCACAGCAGTCACCGACAGCAGCCACTCCCACAGTACCACCAATTCGTATACGGTTATCAAGACCAATTACGCCGGAGGGCACCACCAGTACGGTTGCACCCCAAGCAGCCACAACCACAGAACCTATCACCACAGCAGCTGAAATTCCCACCACTATTGGTGCGGAAGCTTTCTCTTTTCCAATACCCCATTTAGAAGCAGAACAAGTAGAGCCACTGAACACAATGTTTGATTTTAAGATGCCCGATGCATTCTCCAATGAGTTCCAGTTTTCAGAAGGACAATTGTTTTCTCAAGAATTTGAAAGGCCTAGCTACCCTACCACACCCAGGGATCAGCCACAAGGACAGATTGTGCCTAGCTCTGATGACGAAAGAACAGCAACCGATGACGTCGAAGGCGATGACGAAGCCAGCCAAGGAACTCAGGAGTCCCAAGAGCACGAACAGACACACGGTCAAGGCCAACAAACAGACACACATGGTGATACAAGTACCCATGAAGATGAAACTTACGAAGCAACAGCTTACACACTAGCTATCAAGAAGCTGTATAGAACTATGGAAAAAGTTTGGGCACGCAAAAAGCTGACAGAGGAAGAGAGTCAAGAACTTGTCACAGGCGGATTCGAAGACGCATACATCAAAGGATTCAGAGAATTAGTCAAATCAGTAGGCTCCAACGAAGCCCTCAGGTACTTGCAAAGAAAGCCACTACCACAGTTTGACCCCCGCAGAGTACGACTACTTTCAAAGCCCGGTGAATACATTCGTGTACCAACAGGAGCACAGTCTTCAGAACAAGCCAGGGAGGCACGCCTCGTCCCCGAAAGCTCGTTGGCAGCAGAAACCATCCTTGTAGATTCCCCACCCCGCGCTACAAATGTACATACCTCAGTAGTCACTGAAGTACCGACCACCCCAACCGCTCCTCCATCACCGCCAGTCCATCCACCCTCCCCTCTTCACCCTCCTTCCCCCAGACCAACATCTTCATTCGTCGGTGACGTAGCAGAAATCATCTTTACGACCACTAACCCCACAATTCTCGCACCCACTAGACCTAGTCTACCCCCTCATACACCCACCTTTCTATCCAACCCATTCCTCCATCCATCTTTCCCGTCCTTCCCCACACCTCCATGACCCCTTTTCCCATTCCCACCGCCATTAACCTTCTCCCCAGTCTCACCTCCCCAACGCACGGTAACCCCTATTTCCCCTTTCCACCAAGCTGCACCAGCCAGCCCCCCTGTAAATTACTCCGCAACCTTTGTAAATCCCGTATTTACACCAGCACAAGCACCCACAGTCACACCCATATTCACAGTCACCGCACTAGACACGTCCAATGAGATGGACATCTCACCACCCACTGCACCATCACTCACTTCACTCACGGCACAAAAATATTTAGGCACCTCACAATTTTCCACAATCACCACAGCATCCACCTTCCCACCCCCATTCCCCATTCCCGTTGCATCTACACCCACTGCATCTTCATTTAGCACCCCATTAACACTATCACCCACTGTAGATAATGCATTTCGACAGATGTTCATGTGTATGATGCAAGTCAGAGATGAGTTCACATCTCTTGGCGATAATTACCAGCAGCTGCAGAGGACAACCAATGACTTACAGTCGCAGCTTAATTTATTGTCTATTGAGAATGCCTCACTGAACAGCCGATACCAAGAATTATGAGAGGCCTATCATAAATTAGAACTAGAAAGAGAAGAAAAGACCAAGGAAGCCACTGCTGACCTGGATAACTTATTAAGAGCCTAGATAGTCCGAAATGCAACGCTAAAACGAAACATGGGCTTACTACGAAGACACCTAGCAGCCGCCAAGGAAGAAAACCAGCGCTTACAGGATCAGAACCAAGAAAACTTAGAAGCAGCGCTCGACCACCCAGACCAACCACTCAGTCCTAGCAGGTTCAAAGCCATTCCCTCAGACTCGATGAGGATGCTGCTAGAAGATCATGTAAGATTGCTAGATGAATATGACCGCATGAATGAGGAGTTACAGAAACTCAAAGAAGATCATAAATTACTCCCGTTACGAGCACTGGCACACCCAGACATACCAGCACCTGTGGACCCCTCTCCTGACATCTTAGAGGAACTCAACGCATTACGGGCCTAGGTATCGAACCTTGAATCAAGGATTGCAGTATATGAAGCATCACCAAGGCCAGATTCCCCACCTGAACTACCAGCTGAGGAAGAAACTTTCACCATCCCGGTGGAGGAAACGTTTGAAGAGGCGTACGAGCCACAACCCATCCCAGGCGGACGTGTCACGGCCGAAGGCCAGATGACTTACGAACTCCCGACCCCCGCGTGGATGAAGACTATTGAGGAACTTGGGACAACACACTCAGCTAGAGTAGAGGCACAATTACATGCCATGGCGATGATAGAAGAAAGAATTTTACAGTCTCCATTCTTTGCTCATTTGGCCCTGCGACGATACATATCTGGGCATGAGCTACAGTATAAACCGTATTTTATGTTAATGGCTGAATACCAGTTAGCCATTGAGAAAGAGACAGGTAAGAAACCATCGCATGCAACTCAATTCGAGGAGGCCGATCTACCAATCGATGCGCAGCAAGGAGAGATCTATCAACCAGAGTGGCGAAAAGATTTACTACATAAATATCCAGAAATGATGAGTACATGGGTAAAGGCACCTTTGCACTTAAAGTACAACCCATGTTGGGGACCAGTACCATGACGCCGCTCCTGGACAGCCTTTGCTATTAAGGTACAAAACAATAAGCAGTGCCAGGACTGGTTGAATTACCCCTATTTTAAGCCACCCATCAAGTTACCAGCTGTTGGCTACATGATGGCTACAATTCGCCACTGGCTTCCTAGATTAAAGCATATGGACGATATAGCGGCGCTTATGACTGTCAAAATCTTTGACATGATGCAAATGATTTTTAAAGTCTTCCGACGCATCAAGGCACCTCATGTCAACACCCTGGGCTTTGAGCATGGCAATTTCGATCTGGTATATGATATGAGTATAATGCCATCGCTAGGGGTGTGTTATGCCTGGCATTCCAGAATAAAATATCTACCGGCGTGCTATAAGCAGACATTCGAAGAGATGTTCACAACCGGCTTCTGGGCATACCATTCAGAGGTATTCATAAGCAGGCCTACACATTTATTACACTTATTTGCCTGTGAACGAATGGTCTATTCCACACACTATCAGCTCCCACCACCGAAAGAACCGCAACCAATCGACTGGGAGAAACTCGAGGCAGATCTGGCCCGAGGCATTCGTATCTCCGAGCACACCCTCGCTCATGACCTCCTACAGAACTATATCCGGCAGACCTCACAACAAGGTTCTATCAGGGACGACAGAAGCAAGAGGGAGGGGGGTGTTGGAAGCAGCCAGAGGCATAGAAGACGCGGAAGCATGTAACGACGGAGCAGGGAGCCAGTCAAATCTTTTTTCAAAGAATTATGTTTTCAAATACTTTCCAAAAACCTCCAACAGTGATTTTTATCACTATTGTAACATATGTAACAGAGAAAACCCCATTTTGTAATCCATAGCTCCATTTTGTGCAAGCCGAGGAGTCCTCGAGCTTGAGGAGCTTAGGTAGAACAAGCATATCAATTTTCATTATTTTTTGACACCGTTTACCCTTTCAAATAGCATCTAGGACCTATTTTTTAACTATGCCGGTCACTAGATGTGAAACCGGTCAAAACTAGTCTAGAAACTATAAAAAGAGCTAGAGAGCTCATTTTTGAGGTTAGCTTGTTTGAGGTTAGAGTTCTTTTGAGCTTGTAATAGTGTTCTTGAGTAATAGAGTTGATTTCTCACCTTCCAATGTGTCTTGCTTGTCTCTTCGTAGTGTGTGTGTATGTGTGTGTGCATTTCTATGCTTCTCACCTTCACTCTCACTTCATCTCACATTCACGATCTTCATATCACTCCTATCTCTTCCGCGGATTGACATTAAGGAGGTGGAGCTTCTTAACGTGGTTCTCACCATTGTGCTAGAGCAACAGAGTCGTAACTAGCTCCTCAGGGTTTGGTCTTCCTGAGTTTTCTGGTTCCACTAAATCTCTCCTTTCATTGATCAATTCCGAAAATTCGGTCACTATGTAGATGTGGCCCATTTTGTCTATGTATGCTCCTCCCTCATACTTGACAGCAGGTCTAGGCACAATCGTGGTATCCATGGAGGTTACCATCCTAGCCACTGATCTGTTTAAACCATCCAGGTAGATGGGGATCTCCTGGGCATTAGTAGATACATACTCTAAGGAAGTACGGTAATCTCCTTCTACAGCGGTCATGAAATGTCTACTTGATTCACTGGAGGTATCTGAATAGACCCTCCTGAAGCTCTCTAGGTCTCTCAAACTCTCCTTGAGTGGCTCTTCCAATGCCTCGTTTGTCCTACAAAATGTTACAAGATTCTGGAGGATACCACTTCTCGGTGATATTGCACCAGGCGATACTGCTCTGGGCAATACCAAAGTGGCCACGATATGATACCTAAACCCTACGCGATACGATACTTGTCGTGTAGACGATACGATACTGCTGTTGGTCGCGATACGATACTTGATGTTTGGCCGATACGATACTTGATGCACTTGACGAGACGATACTGAACTAATTCAACGATACGATACCAGAGTTTCCTACGATACGATACCAAGATCTGGGGCGATACGATACCAACGGTCCCCACGATACGATACCACAACAACTCACGATATGACACCTAATAGTCAGGCGATACGATATTGCTGCATGATCACGATACGATACTGGTTTGGTATCACGATACTAAACTAGGACCTCGCACGATACGATACTTCAGGGGTTGACGATACGATACCTTAGGATCGAAGCGATACGATATCAACAGTCCTTGCGATACGATACTGAAAATCCAAGCGATACGATACTAGGGTGGGGTGCGATACGATACCAATGCAAGTGGCGATACGATACCACCAATTTGCACGATACGATACTTGAATGGTATCGCGATACTAAGCCGGGAAGAGGGCGATACGATACCAAAAGTGGACCGAGATACGATACCACTTTGGAAAGGAAAGATCATGATACAACTCGGCAATACGATACGATGAGTGGTATCGCGGTACCAAGGCTAGTGACCGGCGATACGATATTTCGGCGAGTATCGCGATACTAGGGAATTTTGGGTATCGCGATACCAAAAACTCAACCGATCGTGATACTCAAGCCAAAATACCTCTAAATGCTAAAATTTTTACACCCCCTTGCTTCTCTCTCAACCTTCCTCGCTCCTAACCTACTGTCTCTTTCAAGGAAGCTCAAAAACAAACTGTTCCCCCCCCCCTGATATTGAATGAGCACTTAATCACACGTTTGTGCACTTTTAGTGTGTTTTTGTCACAGAAACTTTGTGGAATCTTACCTTTGTGTTGTCTTGCTTGCACACTTGAGCTCAAAATCTAGCTTTGATGGCCTGAAACGCATGATACCTCACATGCGATACCAGTTGCTGCTCGTCCGCGATACTGCCTTTCAGAACAGTAGAGAAATGAACTAATTTTTTGGTTTTTATACTTTTGGTGACTGAAACTGAACTACACTAACTTGGTGAATGTTTTGAGATTTTTCTTGGTCTTGACCTACTCCTACTTCACTCCTCTCCTTCTCTCTGCTCCTTCTACCCTAACCCTAACTCCTCTTACTCTCCCTTCCTACTAACCCTAAACCTAAAAACTCATTACACACACCTCCCGCATGTGAAGTAACAAGTGCTGAAGTGCTTGACTACTTGCCACAGAACGAATTCACTTCTACAAGTACGATTCTATCACACTTGCTCTATAACCATCACGAAGGCACCTTGGCTGAGTGTTCCCTGGCAACGGCACAAAAAATGTGTGTACTTAAGTCAAGAAGACTCAAGGACTTGTGCCAAAGAGACTAAACCTCATTTCAACACAAGTGCGTATAGTGGGAAATTGACACACGCTTATATGTCAATCCGATCAAATGACCTAACCAAGTGTATGAAGACATGTGCACACATGATGGAAATGAAGTGGTTCAGCTGATATGCATGAGAAAAGACTAATCCACCTCTCAAACTCACTAAAAGACTGAAAGTGTCTGCCACGGTACCTCTTACAACAGTTTTCAGTACATCAAGGATTTCTCCCAGCTGCAAGCTCCGAAGATAGTGAATAGAGATACTTGTTTTGAAGCTCTCGACAAAACGCATCTACTAGAAGTGGTTTCACTCGATTCTGACAACTCTGCTTTAAGTTATGACCAAAATAGTGAATGGCGGGAAGCACCCACGCTCACGCCACAACTTCTACAAGCTCACACACACACTACAGTAGCTCAAAAACAGTGGGGAGGGATAGACAACAATCCTACACACACATTCCAAGCATTACACACACATACAAGATCAAACTGAAGATGGAAATCTGCAAGAAAGAGGCAAATTCGAAATTTTGGAGAGCTCCTTCTTCACAATGGCAAAAAGTCTCTACAAAGAGTCACAAAGTGACTTATATACATGTGCCCTAAATTTTGGTCCTTTCACACAAGAGACTAATTTACAAGGGATATTTTACAACAAGTTGGGATTATGCAACTAGAGGACTCCTCTAGTGCATTTACATGGCTTTGAGGGAATTCTCTAAGACCTCGAAGAAGAAAAATTATGCCCATTAATTTGAAAATTTTGGGGCTCTTCTCTTGTGCTTCTTTACTCTGCAACACTCTCCCCCTCTTTGTCTCTGTCGTCTCTTGACAGGCTTTAGCTTCTCGTCGGCTGCTTGCTTAAGTCTTCTGAATACACGCACCCAGCGGTCGAAGCAGCGACAAGGACTGTCAGACAATTGGTTATCTTATCTGAGGTATGTCCTTTGCTTCTGTTTGCCCCTTGGTATTCCGTATATCACATATTTGGGTTGTTGTATTCAGTTGGGTTGCCACGCACGCCACCAGTGACTAGGAATGTGCTGTTCTTAGTCACCTCTTTCTAGCTTTTGGTCTTCTCATTTGTCCTGGTTGCACACATTTGACCCTGTTGTATTGTCCTGAGCTTGTTTACTTTGTTGATACGCACGCTATCAGCGGGAGGATTACTACCTGCCAAGTATTGTCTTGCACTTCTTCATGGATAGTTCCTGGCCCTGGTCTGTCCTTCCGATGAAATGTCCTAGTTCTGATTGATCTTTAATTCCAATCCTCAAGACCTGGATGATTCACGTTGTTGCCTGATGTGTGCCCCTGCAGGGCTTTGGATAGAGGGTGGTTCTTCTGTATTATGATCTTCGTTCTTTATTGAGCCGTTTTCGACTTTGATCTTCTTCTTCTTCTTTTCTTGCTTGATTCCCCTTCCACAGCATGGTTCTCTCAAACTACAATCTATTTATTCAAATTCTTTTAGCCATAAGTATCTTACCTTCAACTTAAAGAATGATTGCTTGCTTGCTCAAAACTTTACACTGTGGAAGGAGAACTAACCAAAACATTAGCATCAAATTTTGCACATGTTGCAACTCCACTTCTTCACATTTACACATGTAAATGTTCCTACTCTCAATCCTCTCAGCCTGATCACAATTAGAATCTAAAAACTTGTCCACAGTTCAATCAACTATTGACTTAGACTTGTACAAAAGCACTTCACAAAAGATTAAACAGTGAAGGATTACTCAGCAAAAGATCGGGTGCAATTCTTCTTCTTCTCTAAAAATTTTACATCTGGATGAGAGAGAGATCTTCTTCACTTCTAAAGTTTCTAATGACTTTTAATTCTTCTCATCTCATACTCTCTCATACTTGCCCTGACTTTTTACTTGTATATATAGGCATATATGTACAAGCTCATGACCATACAAAATGTATAAGTGAACTAACTATAAGTTTAATGTACATATGTATACAAGTCTTCATTTCTTGAACATGCTCTATCTTCAATCTTCAATTGTTGATCTTTTCTTCATTCTTTGACTTCAAGTCTTTATCCAGAACATCAATTGGTGATTGACTTGCACCAACAGCTCCCCCTCAATCATCAATTGAGGTTTTCTCTATCTTCTTTAGACCTGCCATCTCTTTAAATCTTTGTAGCTTTGGTCCATCCAAGCTTTTGGTTAGCATATCTACAATTTAATCTTTTGTTGAAGTATGTATGACTTCAATCTCCTTATCAATCACCTTCTCTCTTAGAAAGTGATACTGAATCTCAACGTGTTTAGTCCTGGCATGAAAAACAGGGTTAGAAGCTAGATACAATAAACTCATGTTATATCCATGAATAGTGGGTGTACTCTAAATGATGTCAAAACTCTTCATAAGAGTCTTTAGCCATATGACTTCCTTTGCAGCTTGAACGATACCTTTATACTCTGTTTTTGTAGATGATAAAGCAACTGTGTGTTTCTTCTTAGAGCACCAAGAGATTAACTTATCTCCCACATAACACAAGTATCCATATGTTGATCTTCTATCATCAGGATTATCTGCCCAATTTGTATCACTATATATCTTGATGTTTGTATCTGATGTAAAACCATAATACAGACCTTCTTTGAGTGTACACTTAATGTACCTCAACACTCTTTGTCCTACGAGCCAATGTTCTTTCCTAGGACAATGCATGAATTGAGACAACACTCCAACTGCATATGACAAATCAGGTCTAGTCAATGTAGCATAGATAAGACTACCAACCAGACTTTGATATAGCTTCATATCCTTGAATTCCTCTCCTCCATATCTGCTCACTTTGTGATTCACTTCCATTGGAGTAGGTGCCACCCTACAATCATCCATTTTAAACTTGATCAACAAGTTATTCAAATACCTTTCTTGAGTAACATATACTCCATGTTGAGTATATGAAATCTCCATGCCCAAGAAATATGACAAGTCTCCCAAGTCACTAATTTTCAACTCTTTCTCCATTTGCTTCTTGAGGCTTTGTATGCCCTTCTCATCTATACCTATGAGAATTATGTCATCAACATATATGCACATGTAAATGAACCCATCATCACTTGCTTTGACAAGCAAGCTACTATCTACTTTAGATACTTGAAAACCAAGTTCCTTCAAGAACTTCACAAGTCTATAAGTCCATGCCCTTGGGGCCTGCTTCAAACCATACAAAGCTCACTTGAGCTTACATACATATTCTGAATACCTTTTATCTCTGAATCCTTCTGGTTGCTCCATGAAAACATCATCCGAAATATAACCATTTAGAAAGGTATTTTTCACATCTAATTGACATAATTTGCAACCTTTACATGCAGCAATGGCTATGAGTGTCATGATGGTTGTCATCTTTGCCACAGGACTATAGGTCTCATCATAATCTATACCATATGTTTGAGCATACCCTTTCACAACAAGTCTAGCTTTATACCTAGACACACTTCCATCTGCATACCTCTTTGTCTTGTAGACCCATTTGCATACAATGATCTTCTGACTATTTGGTTTAGGAATCAAATCCCAAGTCTCATTTTCTAATAATGCATCATACTCTTCCTGCATAGCTTTCTCCCAATTTTTCTTACCTTTTGCCTCTTCATATGTAGAAGGGTCTTCATCTGCTTTCACCATGTAAGCATAGTCTTTAGTAGTCAAAAAAGAAGTTTCATAGCTATACCTTGTAGGTTTCCATTTGTGTCTTGATGACCTCCTGAGTTCTCCACTTCAAACTAACCAAAACATTAGCATCGAATTTTGCACCTATTGCAACTCCACTTCTTTTACATTTACACATGTAAATGTTCCTACTCTTAATTCTCTCAGCCTGATCACAATTAGAATCTGAAAAGTTGTACACAGTCAATCAATTATAGACTTAGACTTGTACAAAAGCACTTCACAAAAGATTAAACACAGAAGGAGTACTCAGCAAAAGATTGGGTGCAATTTTTCTTCTTCTCTGAAAATTTTACATCTGGATGAGAGAGAGATCTTCTTCACTTCTAAAGTGTCTAATGACTTCTAATTCTTCTCATCTCATACTCTCTCATACTTGCCCCAACTTTTTACTTGTATATATAGGCATATATGTACAAGCTCATGACCATACAAAATGTATAAATGAACTAACTATAAGTTTAATGTACATATGTATACAAGTCTTCATTTCTTGAACATGCTCTATCTTCAATCTTCAATTGTTGATCTTTTCTTCATTCTTTGACTTCAAGTCTTTATCCAAAACATCAATTGGTGATTGACTTGCACCAACAGTACCAACTCATTATACTTACAACACTTACGGGTAATGGCAAAAGTCAATCTAGAAGACTACAAACATAGAGATATCCCATCCCTACAATGGAACTCTATCCAGAAGACACAAGAGGAATCAAAATCAATACAATCAATTAACTATTTGGATCCATTGTGGATGCATGAAAAGATGCATTTATGGGTGTGCAAGGTAACCAAAGAAGAAGATAAGAGATTAGAATCTAGAGAAAAAGAGTGTCATAGAATGCTAAGTCAATACAAGACCCAACATAAACACTTATGATCTTTCTAGACGAGGAATTCAAGCCCCATGGTTGGGCAAGCATATTAGCAACAATGGACACAGCAGTGAACAAAGAACAATGGACTCCCCATTTTGATGAGGATGACTATGACTATCCCTAATCATGTGTGAACCCTTAGAAGAGGATGAAGAGGAGGACTTAGAATTTATGGTTATGGATTCCTTTTTTATTCCATGGAAGATTATCTGTATTGGGTGGCCACAAAACAACACGAGGGAAATGAGTTTAAGAAGCAAGTATTTTTAACCAATCAAATTGAAAACATTGAAAAGAAAAAGAAACAAAAGAAATCCCCATCAATGAAAGAAGAATAAGAAGAATCATTAGGTACCTGAGAACTTCAAAAAGTATGAGATTGAAGATAGGAAAATCTTAGTGAGGATGCCAAAAAGAGAAGCTCTCATGGGACAAGCATAGAACAACAAAGAAATGACTAAGAAAATTATAGTAGCAATTGAAGATCAAGAATACATAGGAAATGAGCTTAGTGTCGAAGAAAAAGAGGAATTAAGGAATATGCTGCATGAATATAGAGATATATTTTCTTGGACATACAAAGATCTGAAAGGAGTGGATCCCAGTATTTGTTGGCTTTGTATCCCTATGACTATGGAGGCCAAGCCCATGAAATAGAGATTGCATAGCTATAATCACACATATGCAACTAAAATAAAGGAATAAATTGACAAATTAAAAGAAGCAGGATTCATCTATGAAATTGAGCACACTAAATGGGTATCCCCCATTGTGGTCATGTATGTTGCCATTAGTGTCCACATGAAAGGAAAAATGGTTGCCATGTAATTTTTTAAAATTTATTTAATGAAAATATAGTGGCTTGGTCAGCCACAAACTCAAGGTTCGGCCACATTTGTAAAACCTAGGAAACCTGATTTTAGGCTCTTTGTGTATTGTGTAGTTCTATGTATTCTACAGATCTATATGGAGCATTGTGCTTGTCATCTGGAGATCAGGTATCTATGAGAGTGTCATTGGGGAGATCTCACAAAAGAGAATCAACTGTGGTGCTTTGCCATTGTACCACTTCATTAGTATCAGAGGTGTTCAAAGCAAACTAATTTGGTTGTTGTGCAAGCGGAGCAAGCACCCATCCACCTGCAGATTTGGACTAAGGCAGTGATCAAAGCATAGAACTTGGCATACCTTCATGCAAGTCACTGAAGTCACCATTCACATTATTGGCTACATGCGAGGAAGGGCTTCAATGATCAAGGAAGACAAAGTGCTAGTACTTCCCGAGAGGTCACCCATTCCAATAGTGTTCCCCCCAAAGCACACTAAAAATAGGTTTTTCTACCACTAAGCCCTAAATTCTTGGTGATTATAAGATTCGCGATACTTAAGGTTAACATAATCTTGGAGCCTTCAAAAGTGTCTTCTTGGGATCTCTACATTTATTTTTTGAGATTTTATTTGGGTGCAAAATTCGGGAAATTTAGAAACTGATTTTGTAGTTTTGGGATAGTGGA
Organism: Ceratopteris richardii; assembly: GCA_020310875.1. NCBI lineage: Eukaryota > Viridiplantae > Streptophyta > Polypodiopsida > Polypodiales > Pteridaceae > Ceratopteris > Ceratopteris richardii. The sequence goes on from CM035438.1 coordinate 46,887,458, forward strand.
GGTGGAAGGATTTGTCCGGATCAATCTTCAAGCTAGAGACACTTGAGGTTCTATCTCCTTGGTAGTGTACATTCAACTTTATCATTGAGATTTCAGCTTTATCACTGAAATTTCAGCTTTTCAGTCTTTGTATAGGTTTCTTGGAAGTTTTTCAATTGTGGTGGGAGTAGCCATCACAAGTTCACACAAGGAGTTGACAGATACTTGCAACTGTTGTTGGCTAGAGTTTGGGCTGTAAATTAAGCCTTTCAATACCATTCTACTACATTTATTCAATACATACACTATGTATGCTAAGGGATTTCAACAACTACTCAGAGGATCAATCGCATGAAGATTCATTACTTCTAATAGATTTGAGTCACAAAGAATGTAATTGAGATGAACATATGTTCTACATTGATTCACGTTGTTCAAACCATGTTGCAAGCAATGTTCCACTTCTATCTGACTTGGAGAATCCTAAGCATAAGCATGAAGTACAAATAGGGGATGATACCAAGCACAATGTGAAGAAGATTTGCAATGTCAAAGCACCCAATGGTAGAATAAATATTCTAAGTAGGATTCTTTATGTACCCACTATCACTAAAAAGCTAATAAGTGTAGGTCAAAATAGTTGAAAAAGGCTTGCAAGTTAGGTTTACCCAACATGGAGCTTATAAGAAGATCCATGTCAAGGCTTCAAGAAGATAGCCAAAGGTGAGAAACATGGCTGACTCTTTACTTTTGAAGTAGGAGAAACCAAGAATATAGCTCTATCCAAGTTTGGGTCACAAAACCTAAGTGATCCTAAAGTGTGGTATAAGAGACTTGCTCATGTAAATGCAAGAACCTAGAAGGATATATCTGGGGATAAAAGTGTTATGGGGCTGCCAAATATATCAAAGCAACACGTGATCAAAAATTATGATGCTTGTAAAATTGGGAAAGCAAAAAGACAAGCCTTCAATGATAAAGGCTACATCCACAACAATCTCTTAGACTTAGTACACACTAATGTGTGGGGACCAAGTCAAGAACCTTCATTACTAGGCTCAAGGTACTATCTATCTCTTGTTGATGATCATAGGAGATGAAAAATTTTATATTTTATCAAGAATAAGAGTGAATTCTTTGAATACTTCAAGAAGTACCTAGCACATGTAGAAAATCATACAGGTTGATTATTGAAGAAACTCAAATCTGATGGAGGGGGAGAATACTTCTCTAAAGAGTTTGATGAGTATTTACCAGATAAAGGCATCAAAAGGGAAGTGACTACCAGATATTCTCCTCAACTAAATGGTATTATAGAGAGGAGAAACAAAACCCTAGTTGGATAATCAAGGACTATGATTGAAGAGAAGAAGCTACCACATATTTGTGGGTAGAAGCAATATCAATTGTTGTGTATCTTGAGAACAAACCTCCAGTCAAATCTTTTCAAGGTATGACCCCTTATGAAGCTTGGAATGGTAGAAAACCAAGTCTAGGCCATTACAAAGTTTTTTATTGTTTAGCATATGTACATGTACCTTCACAAATTAGAAGTAAATTACATGAAAGGGAAACCAAGGATGTATTCATTGGCTATGATTCAACTCAAATGGAATACATGTTCTATAATCCATCCACAAGGCAATTTACCACAAGCAGGGATGTTGTATTTTGAAAACATAGATCATGGTATGATGAGGAAAAACAAAAGGTAAAATTACCCTATGACCTTGACACAAATTTTCATCTATTAGGTAGCAAGCATGATAAAAAAGTTCGGGATTCATTAAGTGAATCAAATCATGATTAAGATGAGAAGGAAATATATTACAAGCTCTAGAAATCAAAATGAAAGACCAAGATGCAAAAATGTGGAGAATGATCCAAAGACACTCCTAGAAGGTCAGCGAGGGAGAGAAAGCAACCTAAAAGGTATGGATATGAATCTACATTTGTAACAAATCATTCTATTTATTTGGACAAAGACTCAGTCTAGAGGAACCTTCAACATATGAAGAAGCTAAGTGTAACCCTAATGGATAGAAATCTATGAGAGAGGAGATACAAGCCTTAAAGGAAATGACACATGGGAGTTAGTTCCAATGCAAACTAATGAGAAGGTAATACGTTCATTCTCTCTTGGCTATCTTTCCATGCTCTTGTCCTTTTCTTTGTTAGACTCTCAATCTCACTAACCTCGAAACTCTTTTTGTGATCAAAACCTTGGTTTTGTTGTAATGCATGAGCTCTCGTGACCACTTGCATTGCGGAAGTGGAAGTTCCACTTCCAGTAGAATCTACTACTAACCCAGTCACATTAATGGGAGTGATCTTTGGTGCATTGTGTGGGTTCTTTGGGCAATCTCATAAGAGGTGCTCTTTCCCACAATCTTGATAGAAACCTTGAATTGTCACTGATTGGGGTTGCACGGGTGCAGGTATAGGGCAATCACGAATGAAGTTATCAATTTGGCATCTGTAGCACAATCCTCTAGTAATTGGGGGCCTTATTTGTCTAGATTGGGGCCAAGAATTAGGATTTGTGTACATGACATTAACGTACTCTGGCTCCCCACTAGATTCACTAGGGTCTTTGTAATAATATGCTTCATTATGCTCAAGTGATTGCATATAGTAAGCATGTGGTCTTTCAACATGAGCCGAGTCAAAAGTGTGATCATTCGGATCACTTTTTGAAAAGCAATGGTGAGCCTGGCACTATGGATCTATTCAAATTTTCCTCAGTGGCTGCATACTTGACTCGGATCACATTGGTTGCAGTTGGAGATTGCTAAGCTAACATAGGCTGAGGCCTTTGTTGGGTCTGGTGGGATTGCTGATCAAGTTGCTAAGGCCTACCATACTGCTGTGGATATTGATTCTGATATCTCCCTTGTTGTGGATATGGTTGTGGATAATTTTGTCTAACAGTTTGCTTGTTATAAGGGCAGCCTTTTGTAGTGTGATTAGTGTACCTCCGTTCTATGGTGCAATATTGGCTGTTAGGGGTCACTTGGGGTTGTGCCATAATTGGGCACATATTAGCCATGTGGTCTCCTCCACATGTGTAGCATCTTTTCACTAGGGAAAATCTAGGTATCTGTTTGCCAGAGACTCCTAGTTTTCTGAGCTACCTTCTCTGCAAGTTCCTCAATAGATGTGGATTGTTTGGAGGTGAGGCTAGTAGAGTTATCTGAATATTTACATATTTTTGAAAGTTCTAATTCCTCCCCTAGACTATCCTCAATGTCTATGCACATGCGTACACACTCTTCAATGGTTCTAGGGTCCTTCAAGTACACATAAGTCTCAATTGGGTACTTAACAATCCATCTAAGAATAAAGCCACTTGTTTGGCTGGAGTGGGTAACTCTGGCATTGGGCATCTCTCTAGGTATTGTCTAAACCTTCTTCCTGCAAGTCTTACCGTTTCTTGAGGTGTTTGTTTGAAGCTATGGATCAGCGAGGAAGTATTGTGTCTGATACCACTTTTGGAGAATTTTGTAATGAAGGCTTCTAGTAGTTGGTCTATGTTTCTGAATTGTCTCTTGTGTAGTGGTTGAAACCACGTAAGAGTAGTGTTCTTGAGTGTTAGACCAAAAGAATTGTATTGTGTGAATAGGTCATCAACTTGCTCAGCTCTCAATACTTGCCTAAATTCTACCACATGATCATAAGGGTCTCCTGTACCATCAAAATAATTCTTCATGGACTTGACCAGTTATGTAGGCCTTAATGTCCTAGTGTGTTCTATAGGCCTTGGCAAAGGGATTTCATCTGCATTTCTTTGATTCTGTGGGTCTCTATGTCTCTCATTTTCCATTCTATCTATCTTTGTTCTCGTTCTTTCTATTCCTATGGGGTTAGCAAAGCTTGCCTTGGGTCTATCTCTGCTCTTGTCTCTTTGAGTTCCATGAGCCTGGGATGTGAAGTATTTCGATGGCGATGCACCACAGTGCGCTCTCCTTCTCGAGAGCTTCACAATGATATACTCAGAGTAGAAAACCGAGATCCTCAGGCCGCACGCAGTACTCCGCACGGAGGCTACAGAATACGCAGAAAACACAGTACACAAGGAGCACGAAGACAGACTTCTTACGTCTTACAAATGTGGTTGAGCTTACAGTCTATGACTGACCAGGCCACTATATGTTTTATTAAAGAACATATACAAAGAAGTGTCCGGTGGCCATTTAGCCTTTCACATGGACACTGACAGTAACAATCTCCCACTAAAGGCCAATATGGCCAGAGTAACTATGGCAGAAAAATAAAGAATGATAAAGAATACCTGAGTGTAAGTATACAAACTATACCTCCCACCTGATGGGCATGTTACACAGTATACAAGTGACTGTGTAAGATCAAGAATCAAGTAACCCCCATCAAGTGACAACAGTGTCGAAAGCTATCCTGTGGTAGAACTTTAGTCAAAGCATCTGCAGCATTATCTCGAGTGTGAACCTTCTCAAGAATAATGTTCTCAGTGGCTAAGCAATCTCTAATGAAGTGATACCTCACCTCAATGTGCTTGGTCTTTGCATGATAGACTGGATTCTTAGCCAAAGCAATGGCACTCTGACTATCACTGAGCAACTGAGGTACATGCTGAGGTAAACCCATATCACAAGCAAGACAAGAAATCCACAATGCTTCCTTAAATGCCTCACTTGCTGCAACATACTTTGCTTTTGTGGTGGAAACAGCTGTACATTCTTGAAGACGAGATCTCCAAGAGATAGCACCTCCAGCAAAATGAAAAATGTACCCTGATGTAGACTTACAATTGTCTACACAACCAGCATAGTCAGAATCAGTGTAACCAATAATGGATGCTTTCCCTCTACCTAAGCATAAACACTTGTCCTTAGTGCCACTCAGATATCTCAAAATCATCTTAACCACTTCCCAATGTTTCTTGCCAAGATTAGACATATATCTGCTCACAACTCCCACTGCAAATGCAATGTCTGGTCTCGTAGCTACCATAGCGTACATGAGACTACCAACAGCAGACTGATAGGGAATTTTGGTCATGAATTCCTTTTCCTCATCTGATTTGGGGCAGTCATCCTTGCTCAATTTCACATATGTGGGTAAAGGTGTACTCAATGCCTTTCCACCCTGCATATTGAACCGGTGAAGTACTTTGGATATGTACTCACTTTGAGACAAGTACATGCACCTTTTACTCCTATCACGAGTAATGTGCATGCCAAGGATATGTTTGGCATCCCCCAAATCCTTCATTTCAAATGTATGACTCAACTTCTTTTTGAGAATTGACAAATCATAAGAGGACTTCCGAGCAATCAACATATCATCGACGTAAACTATCAAGCATATCAAGATGCCATCAGAGCATCTCTTTGTGTAGAGACAATGATCCTCATTGCTCCGAGAATAGCCTTGGGACTTCATAAAAGCATCAACCTTTTGGTACCATTGTCTAGGAGACTGTTTAAGTCCATACAAGCTCTTCTTGAGCTTACAAACTAGACTTTCCTTGCCAGGAACTACATAACCCTCTGGTTGTTCCATATTGATCTCATCTGTAAGATCTCCATGCAAGAAAGTTGTTTTCACATCCATTTGGACTAGCTCTAAGTCCTCCATTGCAACGAATCCAAGCAACATGCGCAAAGTAGTCATCTTGACCACTGGAGAGAAGATTTCCTCAAAATCAACACCATGTTGTTGCTTAAAACCCTTTACAACAAGTCGTGCTTTATATTCTGGAGAAGCACTATCTGATGTGAATTTCAGCTTATATACCCATTTACATGGTAAAGCTTTACTGCCCTTTGGCAAAGGTACGAAGTCCCAAGTACCATTCTTGTGAATAGAATCCAACTCACTCTTCATGGCACGCTTCCACTTGACATGATCCTCTGTCTGCATAGCCTCTTTGTAGCAAGAAGGCTCACCGGCATCTATTAGCATAACAAAATCTAAACCTGGAACATATCTATCAGGTGGATGTGAGACACGTGCAGAACGTCTCAATGGTTGCTAAACAGGAACATGTGAAGACTGATCTGAATGGACATTCTCTTGAACATCCCTATGTGCAGCATTTTTATGCATGCTAACCAGAGGACTAGTATCCTCAAACACCACTCTTCTCACTTCAACCTCCTTAATGGGTTTTTTATGCATCTTAGACTCATTAAAAATGACATCACTACTTCTGATCACAGACCGTGTTTCAGGATCCCATAAGCGATATCCAAATTGTCCTTCTCGACCATATCCAAGAAAAATGCATTTCTTTGACTTATGGTCCAACTTTTGTCTAAGATTCTTGGGTATATGAACATATGCTTCACACCCAAAAACTTGAAGATGATCATAATATGGTGGTTTCCCTGTCCATAACTCTTGTGCCACTTTCAGACCTTTGGCAGTACTAGGTGAAAGGTTAATCACATGAACTGCACTCAATACTGCTTCTGCCCAAAAACCTTGTGAGAGGTTTGCATGATGCAACATAGAGACTACTCTATCTTGAATAGTTCTGTTCATCCTCTCAGCTACACCATTCTATACTGGGGTATAAGGAGCTGTAAACTCTCTACGAATCCCTCTAGATTGACAAAAAAGGTTGAATTCATGTGAGGTATACTCACCCCCATTATCTGAACGTAAAGCCTTAAGCTTAGTTCCTTTTTCAGTCTCAACTGAAGAAAGCCATTTTTTGAAAGTAGGGAATACGTCATCCTTTGATTTGATAGGATATACCAAGACTTTTCTAGTAGCATCATCTATGAAAGTGACAAAGTAAAGAGAACCACCTAAGGACCTAGCGGGCATAGGACCACACACATCTATATGAACGAGATCTAAAGGCTGAATTGAAGAGTCAATGTGGGTTCTATGCACATTTTTTGTTTGCTTTCCATATTGACAATGCTCACAAGACAATAAAACTGCAAGTACTAACATGTCTACCTGCATAATGAATCACGGACTCTATTGCATATAATCAGTTACCCAATAGAAGCCAACTATGCTTATCGAGCACCTATGAACAACTATCATACATCTCCTATGGCGAGGTTGGGTAAGTCTTCCACCTGCATCACCGAAGAGACCCCGACATCTGGGTGTCTCCCAGTTAAGAAAACCTCACCACGACCCTCTTTACCAAACATAAAAGGCTTTATGCAAAGAACGTAATCGCTATATCAATTATCACATGGACGTACATAAGCGGTATCCACAGAAGCGTACATGGTGTGTATGTGCTCAATATATGCAGTAAAATGACACTAAAAGGTTGAATACACAGCCCAAAAACTAGCCAATAACACCTACAAGTGTCTGTCAACTCTGATGTTTTAGGCTTAAAAAACCTGCATAAATTTGCAGCGGCTGCTCCCACCAAAACTGAAAACCTCTCAAGAAACATATAGTTTTACTAGTGTGGCTGAGAATACAGTCCCAAAGGTTGATATTTATTGTTAGAACACTCTTCTTGATGTTCTTGGACCTGTGTGAAGAGAACTATGTGTGAAAGTACTCCAAAATGGCTCCAAAAACACCCCAAAAATGCTTCAGAAATAGGCTTTGAAAGCAAAGAATGAAGCTTTGAGGGACCAAAACTTGTTCAAGGTAATGTCAACCTTAGTCTTTCCCCTTCTTCAAACACCACAAGAGTGTAGCTTAGTGGCAAGAGATTGCCACGGTTAAGCGAGCTCTGGGGGGAACAGTATTGGGATGGGTGACCTCCCGGGAAGTATCAGAAACCTCTATATTCCTTGATCGTTGAGGTCCTCCCTCGTGCGTAGCCAACAGCGCCAATGGTGATTTCGGTGACTCGGATGACAAGGTATGCCAAGGTCTATGCCTTGGTCGTCGCCTTAGCCGAAAGCCTTGGGGGCGGGAGGGTGCTCGCTTCGCTCGCACAAAAGGAACAAAGCTTTTGCCTCGAACTGCACCACAATGCGCTCCCCTTCTCGAGAGCTCCATGACAATATGCTCTCGAGTAGAAAACCGATACCAGTGAAGTATATTCTCAAATACTTCACTGATACCAGTGAAGTATTTCGATGGCGATGCACCACAATGCGCTCCCCTTCTCGAGAGCTCCATGACGATATGCTCGGAGGAGAAAACCGAGCTCCTCAGGCCGCATGCAGTACTCCGCACAGAGGCTGCAGAATACACAAAAAACATAGTACACAGGGAGCATGAAGACAGACTTCTTAGGTCTTACAAATGCTATCAAACTTACAGTCTGTGACTGACCAGGCCACTATATGTTTTATTAAAGAACATATACAAAGAAGTGTCTGGTGGCCATTTGGCCTTTCACATGGACACTAACAGTAACAATGTTCCAGCTTCTTGGTGACCATAAGAGACATTGGATCTTGGTTGGGGAAAAAAATTCACCCTTTCAAGTGTAGGCATGCCTACCATGCTCCGAGACCACAAAGACCGTCTCTGAAGCATTGTCTAAGTAGGTCACTTTGCCTGGAGAAAAAGGATCTTTGAATTCATATATTGTAAGCAATCCCACTTCATCAGGCTGGTTGGGTTTATACCTCCAAAAAAGCCTCATCGGTCTCTCGGTTTAAGAATAAATCTATGCTTTTATTGCCCTATGGAACCAACTCTAGAGTGATTATTCTAGTCAAGACTGATTTGCCTCGAGGGGTCTTTGGCTCTCTTCCTAAGTTCCCTTGTTCTACATCACCTATTTTAGCCTCTAAGATTATGTTGCCAAATTCATATGTCCTATCTGGTTGGGTGGTGACCACATACATGCTCTCTTCTTTATCTATGTATGCATCATTTTTGAATTTGACTACTGTATGTTCTAGTCCAATGGGTTGATCTAGATTTTTAATGTGGACAACAGATCTTCTCAGACCATCCTCATAGATGCGAGCACCCTAATCGATTGGTCCTGATGTATTTCAATTGAGTCTTGTAAGGTCCTTCTGGCTTTTCTAGGTACACCACTCCTGAGCTACCTATGGGTCTCTCCATGCTATATGACATCTCAAAATCACTTGTTTCGGAATTTTGAGAATATGGGTAATCACTCAATTGTTGGGCCCATAACCTAGAAATATAGTTATGTCAATTCAGGTATCTAGGGTCAAAATAGGGTTAAAATAGGCTAACAAGCAAACACGATTTCTCAAAGTATTTTCTTGGGGCCTCCCTATGTTCCTATAACTTGATTTTTATGCCCAAGTTTATCCAAAATTTGCAAACTAAAAACCCTATAACATTAGCCAAAATTGGCTATCAATTGTGATCGACAAGGCTGTCAATCGCAATGGACAGAGCTGTCCATCGTGGCCTCTCAATCGCAATGGACATGTGCCAATCACGATTGATGGGTGTCAATCGCGATGGATAGGAGTGTCCATCACAATTGATGGTGTTGGTCACGATTGATGGTGTCAATCACGATGGATAGAATTCTTTGGGTTTTTTATGTGAATACCTATCAATCGTGGGTCTCTAAGTCGCGATGGATATGTTACTCGTCAAATGGGGCTGTCAATTGTCCGTCACAATTGATGGTGTCCATCACAATTGATGGTGTTGGTCACGATTGATGGTGTCAATCACGATGGATAGAATTCTTTGGGTTTTTTATGTGAATACCTATCAATCCTGGGTCTCTAAGTCGCGATGGATATGTTTCTCGTCAAATGGGGTGTCCGTCACGATGGACACCTGTGAGTCACAATGCACTCCTGTCAATCGCGATGGACAGGCAGTCCATCGTAGGCTATCAATCGATTGATTTTTTCATAATTTTGCATTACCTTGTGTCAATTGGGCCTCTATGTGTTGCGATGGACAAGAATTTTTCCCTATTCAAGTGTCAATTGCAATGGATAGAGGTGTCCATTGTGATGGATGCTATCAATCATGATTGATGGTCTATCCATCGAGGTTTATCAATCACGATGGACAGGCTATCCGTGTCCATTGCGATTGATATTGTCAATCGCGACGGACAAAGAAAATGCAAGTTTTTGAAATTTTTTTGTGGATTAGTGATGTGCAAGGCCTCTAGATTATGAATATGCATAGTTTTACCAAATGGTCAAGCTTTTTGTCAATCAGGATTGATAGAGCTCAACACTCTACGACATGTGGAGACATTTTTTGTACTTGCACAAGCTGTTGGAGATGATGATATAGTTGAAATCTACAAGAAACACTCAAAAACACACAAACATAGATCACACACAAGCTCTCTTTTGCTCTCTCTCACAAATGAAATGAGGGGAATGATGTGGGAAAGGTCCTATGACTCCAACATCACAACTCTACATCTTACCATCACACGCTTGTCCTTGAAGCTTTCTCCTCGACAACGGCACCAAATTTGGTGTCACTCTTGCACAATGGCAAGTACCAATGTGAGGAGATCCACCTCATAATTGTCAATCCGTGGAGACATGAGGACTAGTATGACACCTGTGAGCAAGTGAAGGCACAAGTGAATGAGTGAGAAGCACACAAGCATGCATACACATACACATACACGTGCACACAGGGCAAGAACAAAAAGAGGAACAATGGAGTTTTTTGTAATACTCAAAAATTCTCTTACAATAGCTCAAAAATCTAACAAGCTAACCTCAAAAATGAGCTCTCTAGCTCTTTTTATAGTTTTTGACTAGGTTTTGACCCTGTCCAGACGTAGTATTCGGCCTAGTTAAAAATTATGTTCTAGGGCTTATTTTGAGAGCTCAAACAGAGTCTAAATATTATGAAAATTGGTACATAGATACTTCTAATACTCCTTAAGCCCGAGGACTCCTCGGCTTGTACAAAATGAAGTAGGAGTAGTGGAAAATGGTATTTACAATGGTGTGAAGTGACTAAAATCACTCTTTGGAAAATATTTCTCCATGAAAAATTGTGGCCTACTTGCCAATCTGCATTGACTACTTTGCCTACTTAATCGTGCTTGGCTCTCCCTTTGTTCTGACTCCCTTTATTGGTTTCCCTGTCTTGTAAGGCCTTGAATGTCCTGGCTGCTACCAACACCATGGTTGAGGATTAGTTCCTAATCCTCCCTTGTAGGGTGTGGTTCAACCATCTCTTGCTAAGGTTATGTAACACCATGGGACATTCAAGAGTCCATGATGGAAGCTCCTAGCCAACATCTACTACTATCCCTTATTCCTCTTGCTTTTCTTCTTACATATTCAAGCACAGCTTTGAGGCCAAGTTAGTGTTGAGAACGTCATAAGAAAACTACTCATCGAGGGATGGCAGTTGATAATTTGATTTTGGTGCTAAGGTTGCTAGAGACACATCATATTTGAGATTGAAGCCTCGTGATTTTGAAGTTGTTTCCTCAAGGCATGTGTTGGTATCACTCCTAGAATAGTGATGAATTTCAAGATCAATGAAGATTCACTTAGAATTGTCAATCTTTGGAGATGTAAGGGTGATATGAAGATCCTGACTGAGTGATGTGCATAGATGGTAAGGGAGAAGCACACAAGATGCATACACACACATACACAAGGAAGAATATTATGGATTGAACAATGGAGTATCTTCTATTTAACAACAAGTTTACAAGCTTCCTACTTTCTTATACAAGCCAATCTCTCAAAAGCCAACCTAAAAAATGAGCTCTATATCTCCTTTTATAGTGTTTAGGTGAGTTGGTTGGTTTCGAACGTAGTGCTTAGTTTAGTTAAAAATTGACTCCTAATGCTCATTTGAACGCTCAAATGATGAAATTTGAAATATGTTTTCTACTTGGGCTCCTCGGTTTGAAGACTCCTTGACTTGTACAAAATGGAGCATCTATTTACAAAAACAAGATTTTATAGAATAACGTAGTGATAAAAATCACTATTTGATAGAAGATTGAATGTTTTTGTTGGTTTGAACTATGGAGATTCTTCTGATGTACTTCTTCTCCTTATATGGCTACTCTATCCTCTGTTAGATGTTCTTCTCGCTTGGCCTTGACCGCCAAAACTCTCCTCCCTCTTGCATCTATCATCCCGAAAAGACCTTTGTTTCTCGGAGTGGTCAATGTAATTACGTAAGATGTAGATGGCCAAGGCATGTTCAGCAATGCGCACGCCATGTGCTAAGTCTACTTCCAAATTTTTCTAGTCAATTGTACATGGAGTATCTATTTGGCGATTACGGTTATCCTCTGAGTAGTGAAGTGTTTCACAAGCATACGTATGAAACAAATATGCCAGTTTAGAATTAAATACTTCTAAATGGTAATCCTAGAAATCAGTATTGAGCATGTCTTGAAATGTATGTTTATATCATGCTAGGAGATACTTGATTTGGTAATTCCACATGTAGCAGCATGTTTTGACTAAGGGCGTTGTGCTCATATTGTATACTAATTCAAGATTTCCCCTTTCAAAGCCTAGTGAGTGATGTGGGGGGCTTTCACTTTCTTAAAAGCTTTGAAGACGATGAGCATCATACCAAATATTTTCATGGTCATATGTACAACAAAATCTAGAATTTTAGATAAGCATAGTATCCAGTGTCAAATAGTGGCAATCATATACATGTTTGATATATTTTGGTAGTGATGTGTGTGAACACACTAGGATCGCTGGGGCACTTTTTTCCCTCTTTAGGAGGTTTTTTCTCCCGGCTTGTATATACGCCTATTGCCCTAATGGGCTACTTATCTTTGTACATTCTCTAGTAATACATTCAATATTGTGTGTTGTGCTCCAAGCTTCTTCTTCTTCCTTGTGTTGTTCGCGTGCTTCCACAGACATCTAACTCCAACAATTGGTATCAGAGCAGGTAGTCGCTTCATCTAGGGCACCGTCGACACTCCTCCGGTTGCAGTCTCAGAATCGCAAAAATTTTGGTGAGCATACTCAGCATGTTTTCGAGATCAAAACAGCTTCGATTTGTGGTGCCAAAATCGCGATCTGAGCTCGTTCCGGCCTCCGAACGCACAATCACAATGCTTGTGCAGGCTATTTCATCTTTTTGTGCCAAAGATATATACTAGTTTCTGTTCGCCAGTATAAGCGTCTCAAAGTCTACTACAGGTCTAGTGGAATTCATCTCGGTAGTTGTGTTCAACTTTTTGAGATACAGTCAATTTTTTGCATCAAGGTATTTTAGTCACCAACCATGGCTGAAAGCAATGATGTATTTCGTATGTTGGCTGTTGAGGATAAGTTGGATGGTACCAACTACCCGTTATGGGCTTATATGATGCGACATGTGTTGGTTGTAAAAGGACTGTGGAACATTGTGCAGGGTGTCGAAAAACGTCCTATCACACCTGCAACTATTACAACTGCAGGTACTGAAGCTGATGCAGAAGGTGTCGAAGATGATGATATTCTGCATATTCCTGTTCGTGTTGTGGTTTCTGTTGCACCTACTACAGAGAAAATTCGTTGGGATGGCAGAGATGCCCAGGCATATGCATTGATAGCTCTGTATGTCAAACGTGCCATTATTCCTCATATTCGCTCTTGCAGAACAGCTAAGGATGCTTGGGATACACTTACCACATTGTACCAAGCTAGGAATGAGGCTCGTGTTGCTTACCTCCGAAAACAGTTGGAGAGTGAGCACATGAATGAAGATGATTCTATGGACAGTTTCCTAACGAAGATCAAAGATTTGAAGGAACAATTAATTTCTGAAGAACTGTCCAAAACTAGCTGCTAAAGAGGCAAAGAAGAAAGAGGCTCAAATGGTTGTTGCATAGGCATCTACACCAAAAACAGAGTCTGCTAATCTTCTGCAGGAAGAAGAATGGGTGTTTACTACTGTCTACAGTTTTGACCCATCTTCTCATGAGCAGTGCATGTCTGCAGTAAACTCAGATGTTTGCTATTTTGACAGTGGGGTGACCAAACATATTACATCGCAACGCAGTTTCTTCTCTTCACTCGAGCCTACCCCTACATGGAATACTATTACATGCGCCAACAACTCCTCTTATCCTATTATGGGAGTTGGTAAGATCATTTTGACTACTGCTCATGGTAGTTCTTTCACTTTGTCAGATGCTTTATTTGTGCCAGGGATCAAGAAGAACCTGTTATCAGTTTCTCCATTAGCCAAGATTAGCTTGGTTGTGAAATTTGTTGATGATAGGTATACAGTTCATGATCTGTCAAATGGCGATGTGATTATTGCTTCTAGCATTTTATGTCGTAGGCTGTATAAGCTCATAGACTATGAAAGATCTGTAAATGATTTGGCACGTGCAGTAAATGGTTCTTAGGCTATGTCAGATGCAAAGCTTTGGCATGCACGCTTTGGTCATCTAAATTTTGCTAGTTTGCTACACCTGCAAAAATAAAAAATGGTGTCCTCTTTGCCCAAACTTGAGACACCTGGAAAACATGTTTGTGAAGGCTGTATTTTGGGCAAAATGCAGCATTCGTCCTTTCCAAAAGATGGTTCAGTTCGGGCTACTCAGAAATTGCAGCTTGTACGCAGTGATGTCTGTGGTCCTATGCAGACACCTTCTTTTGGGAATTATCTTTACTTCGTGACTTTCATCGATGATGTTTCCAGGCATGAATGGGAATATCCATTGAAGGCAAAGTCCCAAGTGTTCATGTGCTTCAAACAGTTTTTGGTTTTGGCTGAAAATCTTTCAGCATGTAAAATGGGCACCCTCCGTTCTGATCGAGGGGGGGAATATATGTCTTCTGGTTTTAATGCATTTTTGGCTGAACGTGGGATAAAACACTAGTGTACAGTGCCGTATACACCTCAACAGAATGGAGTTGCTGAACGAAAAAACAGGTCACTCATGGAGATGGCGAGGTGTATGGTCAAGAGTCAGGCTTTACCACATAGCTTCTAGCTTGAGGTTGTCATGTGTGCACCATATGTACTGAACAGGTGTCCCACTAAAGCACTACAGTCTATCACTCCATATGAGGGTTGGCATGACTGCAAGTCATCTGTTGCTCATCTGCGTGTTTTTGGTTGTTTGGCATATGCATTAGTGCCTGAACAACATCGCAGAAAATTGGATGATAAAGCAGTAAAATGTATTTTTGTTGGGTACAGTTCTGAAAGTAAAGGCTATCGTCTATATCATCCACAGACTAAACGCATTCTGGTTAGTTGTGATGTTGTTTTTTTGGAAGATGTTATTCAACCATTGCTTTCATGTACTAAGGAGACATATGTTAGCTCCAAAGACATGTATGATACTTTGCTGCCTCTTTTTATAGGTGGACAGTCTAGTGCTGGTCCTAATGAGGCAACTTCTCAGCCTTTGCAAGTTTCATGTGATGATGCAGATAATTCCATTTCAGATGCAGATGTACATGATGCACTTATTGATGAGAGAGTTAATATTGAGCAGGCAAGAACTATGCCAGAATAGTTGGTGCAGACCTTGCGTGATAGCAAATTAGATGCACCTTTGTCATATCGTACTCGTTCAGGCTCTCATAGTGCCTCTTTTACATTAGATTGCTATGCTATGGCCGCATCTAGTCTCTGTGATGAGAATGAGCCTGTTTCATTTGATGAAGCACAAAATTCAGAAAATTGGATGGCTGCTATGCAATCTGAATATGATGCTATAATGCAATCTGAATATGCTATAATGAAGAATGGTACTTGGTCTTTATGTGACTTGCCTCCTGGCAAGAAGGCCATTGGCACTAAGTGGGTATCCAAGCTGAAGTGTAAACCAGATGGTACAATTGACAGGTACAAGGCTAGGCTTGTTCAAAGGCTTATGCACAAGAAAGAGGCATTGATTTTGATGAGACCTTTGCACCTACATGCCGTATCACTACTGTTCGGGCATCTATGCACTTGAAGCTCATCATGGTTGGAATGTACATGAGTTGGACATTAAAACAACATTTTTGAATGGTGACTTGCATGAAGAAGTGTATGTTTTTCAGCCCCATGGCTTTGTGCAGAAAGGGCATGAAAACGAGGTGTGCAGGTTAAAGAAGGCATTATATGGTTTAAAGCAAGCACCACGTGCTTGGTATGAGAAGATACATGCCTATCTGATTGCACATGGTTTTGAGAACAGTCCAACTGAAAGCACCTTATATGTTAAGCATGCTGATGATGTGCTTCTGATCATTGTTGTCTATGTTGACGACATGTTGCTCACTGGTCCTATTGAGAAGCATATTGTTGATTTTAAGGCTGATTTGCATGCCTCATTTGAGATGTCTGATTTGGGGCATTTGCATCACTATTTGGGCATTCAGTTTATGCAAGTTGATGGTGGAATGGCTTTGTGTCAAACGAAATATATTGACACATTATTGTAGCGTTTTGGCCTTGAGGACTGTAAGCCTATTGTCACTCCTATGAAGACAGGCTTATGATTGAGTCTTCATGATGCTGGAGATGCATTTGATGTTGTTCTCTATCAGCAGGCTTTTGGATGCTTGATTTACTTATGCATTACTCGGCCAGATATTCAGTTTGTTGTCTCACAGATGAGCAGGTTTATGCATTGCCCAGGAGTCAAGCCTTGGCAGGCAGTCAAGCGCATCTTTCGCCATTTGAGTGGTACTCGGCTACTTGGGTTGTTTTATTCCGAGGGGGTATCACTACCGCCAGATTTGCATGCTTTTTTTTACTCTGATTGGGCAGGTTGCTATGACACTCGTGTGTCCACTAGTGGCTTTTGCTTCATGCTTGCTAGCTCATGTATATCTTGGTTGAGCAAGAAGCAGCCTACTGTGGCCACTTCTAGTTGTGAGGCTAAGCATAGGGAAGCTTTCACAGCGATTATTGAGTGTGTGTGGCTCAGACGCCTTATGGCTGATTTGGGTGTTGGTCAGACTTCTGCCACTACCATCTTCACTGACAGTCAAAGTGCATTGGAAGTTGCGAGGAACACTGTGTTCCATGCTCGCACTAAGCACATTGAGGTGCATTATCACTATGTCAGGGAGAGGTTCTCTGCTGGGGAGATCAGCTTGGCATATGTGCCCTTGCAGGAGAAGTTTGCAAACCTTTTCAGGAAGGCTCTGCCTAGGGAGAAGTTTGAAGCTTTCCGCAAAGGTTTGGGCTTACTTCCTTTTGTGGAGTGATTTCCACATAGCTTGGCACTTCCTCATACATGACTGCCAGCTCCTTGTTCACCGCATCACTCCCGGGGGGATTTGTTGATATATTTTGGTAGTGATGTGTGTGAACACACTAGAACCGTTGGGGCACTTTTTTCCCTCTTTAGGGGGTTTTTTTCCTCGGCTTGTATATATGCCTATTGCTTTAATGGGCTACTTATCTTTGTACATTCTCTAGTAATACATTTAGTATTGTGTGTTGTGCTCCAAGCTTCTTCTTCTTCCTTGTGTTGTTCACGTGCTTCCATAGACGTCTAACTCCAACAATAGACAACTATGGGGGGCCCTTGGGGAGGTGCCAAATATGGATAATTGAGCGTGTTGCAACATTACTTGTTATTCTTGACTTTTAACTACAAAAGATTCCAATTTCATAGATCAGGAACTAGTCTATAACATGGATTATTTATAATGTGAAATGGAAACAGCGAGTCGTAACAAACGAGAACTATGTCGTAAAAAGAGAACACTCTCGTCAAAAATCAAGCAAATGGAAGCTTATGTTTGAGATTCCTTTATACCAGTATACATATATTACAAAAATGAGGTGAAAACATGTGATTTTTTGACATTTTTTGTCATTTTCTCATAAAAAAAGAGCTCAAAATGTAGTCAAAATTTCACTATATAAGGCATTGACATGTCCAAAATCTATATGATAAGACATTGACATGTCCAAAATCTATACGATAAGACATTGACATGTCTAAAATCTATATAAAGAATGTAGAACTGAATAATTCTTATACAAAAATAACATTTAAGACATATTTTTAATGGGTGGATATCTGATTGTTATTCAAAATTGCTACAAAACATGGTTTCATTAACCAAACTACTTCGAGGCATTTACATAAGCACTAAAAATGTTATAGAGCTTCAATGCAACTCACAACTATGTCGATCTATGTCTACACCCTCTTCATCTGATGCACTTGATTCAGTCTCATACTGTTGAGAGCTCTCTTCTTCTTCTTCTATATCCACAAGAGCTCTATCTTCATCCACGTACATACCAAATTCTGCAGGATCATGCACAACTCTTCTTGTTTGCCTATGATTTCCTGTACCACATACATCTGGAAGCTTTTGTTTTATCATGTTGATGGTTGCTTTCCTCAAGTGACCTGTTTTTGTCAAGGAAAAATCATGAACAAGAATATCTACATCATCCATTTTAAGAGTGGATGTGCTTCGAATATTGTTACGTGCCAAATTCTTAGAGAAAGTACTGAACATTTGATCAATGTGATCATGAGTGTGGCCAACCAGAAGGAAATTTACCTTAACCTTTTGAAATACCTGTTTTTCAACAAGCATGCTTAAATATCCAAAGACTGTAGAATTTTTATTCTCTCTTGCAATATTATCAAGTTGCAAATATAGAGTTGGTGGCAAAAGACCCTTCCATGATTGCAAAACACGATGAATGACAGTAACTGTAAGGTTTGGATCATTATGCACATTCGGATATGTGAAGAAAACCTTGGACATTACAGTTCCATTGTATACCAAAGCACCAACCAAATGCATTTGCACAAGGACTTCATCTCCAATGTCCTTAGGGATGCGATAAAAATGTGGCAAACAAGTTTTTTTTTTATCCATACCATCGATCAACAAACACATATAACACTCCGGATTTCTGAGTGCTTTACTTCGATGATGAATCGCTTTCTTTCT
Source organism: Ceratopteris richardii (assembly GCA_020310875.1). Classification (NCBI taxonomy): domain Eukaryota; kingdom Viridiplantae; phylum Streptophyta; class Polypodiopsida; order Polypodiales; family Pteridaceae; genus Ceratopteris; species Ceratopteris richardii. The sequence continues at coordinate 46,906,201 of CM035438.1, forward strand.
CTCTAAAGCTTGACTCTCACGATGGTTGTTAAGAAGGTTTTTAAAATTATTCTTTTCCTGTGGTGTTGTAGCCCCTTTTGCCATGTTTTTCAAAGTGGCGCAAACTGAACATTCACCCATTCTAACTTTACGAGGAATAGACACATTGTTAAACTCTTCCTTCCATAATCGAGTAAAGTGACGATACAACACATACTTCTCCTTTCTATTTTCCATGTCTTTTCTATATATTTGAAATACCTCTCGACGAGTAAAGTTATCTGACAAGTGCAACCTTCCAATTGTAGGCATAACCTCACAATGCAAGCTAAAATAGTTCGTCATCCAATTCATTGCATGACGTCCAACAGATCCTTTGGTCCCAACATGGACCGTATCCAAAATGAGATCCCCATTCAAAAGCCCTTGTTGAACCCTATGTATTCTAAAATTTCCCACACCCATTGCAATTTTAAATGCAGCCCTAGAGCATCGCATCCCTTGACTAACGAAATATTCAAAAGCAACACGTGTCACTGACATGTTATCCTCAATCATTTGCATGCGAGAAACAAGGTATATATCCTGCCTTTCACTATCTAAATGGAGGAATTTTTCTCTTAGGTGCTTTAGTTTCTTCATTCCTAAATTGTACAAACATTTCAAACCACAACAATGCTTCACAATATCCAATGCAATCTGTCTATCTGAAGTAAGAAATTTAAATCTTTTTTGACTTACTTCACGAGGCCTTCTTTTAAATCGTAGATTGAGCTTGCTTTGCTTTTCCGTTGCTCCACATGCACTTGAGTCAGAAGGGAGATCAATGGTTGGATCAGATGGGAGATCAAGAGGTGCATTTGGTTGAGCAGCATTGCACTGTGAATTGGATAACTTAAATGACTCAACAGAAAACATAGAATCATCAGCATGTTCTAAACCATAGGGATCATCACTTCTGTGGAAAGGGTCAACTGAGAACAATGAATCCAAAACTGTATCAATATGAGCAGAGGAAGCTGATGCCCAAGCATCCACTGAAAAGATTGAGCTCATCTTCACTGAGTTCACAGAAGACTGAAGATTAATGACCTTTTTAAATAAGTAGAAATCCGAGATCAAGTGAAAATGTCACATCAAATGTCACATCAAGAAGATATGAAATCAAAAGTTCATTAAAGTACATTAAATAACATTAAACATCAAATCACATCAAATCACTTAATTACTCAAATATACACTAATAAGGGAACCAAAGATTTGATTCACTTTTGAAAGATGAGATACACAGTTGATTTCTAACTAGATATGAGTCATTGAGTCTTAGCATTGTGAGTGAATCAAAATATATCCAAGTTGAGTTCCAAATGGATTAGATATTAAAATTGTTTGGAGTAGTGCCATTGAAGACTATACAAGAAGAAATTTTACCTTTGGTTAAGATTTCAAGGATTAGGTTTTATTGTGGTCTTGGCTAGATCTCAAAGAGGTAGATGAAAGTATATTAAAAATGAATTATGTGTAAAAGAGGTACACGGAAATGTATATGTAAGAAGTATATGGAAAAGTATATGTAAGAATTAAGTATATGCTTGTTACAAAAAATTTTCAAATGAATTTTGAATCTATGATTTTTCTGAACGTTGGATGCAAAGACAATGAGTGACGTTTGAAATTACCAAGCTATTTTGTTGAAATTACCAACATATTTTGTCGAAATTACCCCAGAGCTCTTTACTTGAACGTTTATTCATACATTGATTTTCCATTTCAACAATGTGTTACAAGATAAATGTGAATATGAACTGAAGTGAGAAGGATAACACTATAAAGATGTCATTAATCTCCCATATTCAACACAACTTAGACTTGATTTTTTCCCAAGCAAGAGATTCTAAGAAACAATTTATACATGAGATTAGACATCCTCATGTACATACCATACTCTTGCCATTGAAGTGTAATTTCCATGCAAATGTATATAAATAGTTGCAAGGTTCTATGAATAGTTCATTAAAGTGGAGGTGAAACAGCCTATTTGTGTGAGTGGTATTTCCTGGTTAGATAAGTTGACAGATATAGTTAGCAACTGGACTCATTCAGTTAGATCCAGTTAGTCTCTGGTTCAAGTTACCAATTGCCTATAAATAGCAGAGGAGGAGATCATTCTCATTTTCAAAATCCACGAGCAAGAGAGAGCAACAGAGCACAGACAGCCATGGAGCACAGAGCTCAGCATACGAGCAAGGCAACTCTGATGGAGAAGAAGAATGTTGGCAAGAGTACCAAGAGGTAGACAAAATCATACCAAAAAAAAAGATTCCTAAAAGATTCCTTTTGTATGTTTGTGTAAATAGTCTGCTTTCTAGGTTTTTATTTTTCTTAGCTCCTAAAATATAGATCCAATGAGGGTACAGCTCGATGCCTGGCATCGACTTGCACCCCCAAGTTGATGCCAAGCATCGACTTTTAGGTGCAAGTCGATGCTAGGCATCAACTTTTAGGTGCAAGTCAATGCGAGGCATATACTTGAGGGTGCAAGTCGATGCCAGGCATCGACTTTTCGGTGCAAGTCGATGCCAGGCATCGACTTGAGGGTGTAAGTCGATGCCTGGCATCGAGTTGTACCCTCAAGTCAATGCCTGGCATCGACTTGCACCTAAAAGTCGATGCCTGGCATCGACTTTCACCGTGCATCGACTTGCACCAAAAAGTCGATGCCTGGCATCGACTTGCACCTAAAAGTCAATGCCTAGCATCGACTTGCCTGGCATCGAATTTGGCCTGAAAGTCGATGCTAGGCATCGACTTTTAGGTTCAAGTCGATGCAAGGCATCGACTTTTAGGTGCAACTCGATGCCAGGCATCGACTTTTAAGTGGAAGTCGATGCCTGGCATTGACTTGCACTTAAAAGTCGATGCCTGGCATCGACTTGGACCTTTGAAAAACACAATAACGTATGAGCTGATATTTCCAAGCGCCTTCAGGGATGCGGAGTCCAAGAGTGAGAGGCCCTTCAAGAAGCTGAGAGTGACCATGAGCTCTGGTGATCAGCAACGTGACAAAGGCATTGGTCACCAGGCAAAACCAAAGAAAATTATTGCATCCTTATCCTCTGAGAAGGCCAGCAACCCGGTTGGAATATCCTCTGGTGGACAGAGTAGCATCAAAATTCCTGAGGACGATACAACTATGAAGGATAGGTCGAGGGACGTAGAGGTCTTAAGGACAGATCATCCACTGCGAGACATGACAAATCTGGAGTGGTGCCTTTAGTATGTTGAAGAAAAGAATGCAGTCCTTCTTATGTTCGCAAGGGCATATGGAAGAGAAAAGATCACGACAACACAGGGTTTTCAGTATGGCCTTGTGTACAAACTGGATTATGAAGATGAGGATTCTGACAACCTCCTTTTCTTGGTAGAGACATCGAAAGGTTTAAGAAATGTTATATGCAAGATGGATTTCTTGTGCCCAGAGTGCTGTGTTCCAGATGGGCTTGCTGAGATATGCAGGGACTCAGTGAATCTTATCAAGGACTTGATGCCATGGATCCAGGGCAACATCATGCCAACACAACAGAAGATGACAACCCCTGTAAAGGCAAGGGGTAAGCAGAGCGTGCAGAAAAAGTTCCATAAGAAAAAGAAGAGGATTGCAGAAGAGGAGTCTTCTGACTCAAGCTCTAGCTCTGAGGATATAATAGTTGCACCTGGTGGAGAGCTTGCCTCGGGTGTTCTTGGTACTGAGCAGAACAAGATGAGGGAGGACATAGCTAGAAGAAAAGTTGTGAAGAAGGGGCAGTTGTTCCACCTGCCAATCAATATCATCCATAGGCCACCAATATATCCAGTCACAGGGAGGAGGCCCCTTGAGATCAGGGAGCCACACAATTTGCACGTGCAGAATCTTAAGAAGAAAATGAAAATAAATCCTCATGCTACTGTTGTGCCATTCCTTGTCATGGTGGATCCGAATGAGTGCAGCTCTCTGGAGGAGTTCAATGAGGGTTTGTTTGAGGATTATACTTATTATGTGATTGGAGGTTCACACTCTGCAGAGGCCCGTAGACAGCTAGTGAAGGAGCACCCTACCACATTCTTCTTTAGGTATGCAGAGTGCAAGATATATGTTGGTCTTACAACTGAGGAAGTCAAGCTTCTTGCTTGGGATCACAACAATGACAATGACTACAGGCAAAAAATGTCCTCCATAGAGAGAATTCGGTTCTTCCACCATGAATATGAAGATTGTCTCGTGAAGGAAGCTGGAAGAATACATCCCAATCTACGAAAGCAATGCCTTATTGAGGTTGGAATTGCACTGGATGAGAATAGAAAGTCTGATGCTTTGAGGAAATATGATCCATGGTTTCAACTGGAATTCAGATCAGGTGAGATCTGGGGTCTACAGGATAAAATTTTCACAATGTGGGAGAACAAGGAGGTCAAGGGCCAGAAGCAACGGAAGTCGAGGCCAGACCCACAGGTTGATCTGAAGGGAAAGGGAAGGAAAGTTGACCTCTCAATTGAAGAGGCTCCTGAGGACATGAAGCTGACACCATGGAGGGCCCTTCAAGGAATCAAGGATGATACATTGATTATATCAACTTTGTCAAGGGTAATCTCCAAGGAGTTAAGCCTGGAGGAGATGGTGACTGAGCTCAATAAGTATGTATGTTATTCTCAAATCCTTTTTCCCTCCTCCCATGTTTCTGGTCTAACCTAGTCTCTTTTTTATTTCTGTGACTGTAGTCATAAAGTATACATGAAGATTCAGGAGGTGATGATGAAGAGACTGGGTTGCTATTCTTGGACAGAGGTCCAAGCAGACTATCCAACCACATCATCCTACAAATCAGAATATTTTATCATGTTTCGTGATTGGGTAGGTTCTCTTTCTGAGGTTATGCATGGTTTGCCATTAGGCTAGATGCCTTGATTCACCTAACCAATTTGATGCCAGGCTTTTAGTAGGAATTCGATGCCTGGCATCGACTTACTGCTAAATTCGATGCCTAGCATCGACCCGCTGCCAAAAGTCGATGCCTAGCATCGATCTCCTAGCATAAGTCGGTGCCTGGCATCGACCTCGTGGCATAAGTCGATGCCAGGCATCGACTTATGTCCCAAAGTCGATGCCAGGCATCGACTTTCAGTAGAAAGTCGATGCTTGGCATCTACCCACACACGAAATCAATGCCATGCATCGATTCCTTATGCTTTGTTTGCTGTATTGAAGAGCTCATTTAATTGTCTTTCCACTTTTTTCTGCAGAAACCAAAGAAAAGTAAGTCTGTAGAGCTACTAGATGATTGCCCCCTGCATTCCTGGCTCACATTCAAAGAGCAAGGCATGAGAAATCTAGATTGAAAGCCAAGGAGATGGATTTTGATGATGAACGTGATCTGAAATGTTTCTCCAATCCCCTAGACCCCCTTAGGCCTGTATATTACAATGTATTCTGTAGTGATGTAAATAACATTTGTTCTGTTGTGCCTAGAAAGCATTTCTCCCTTCTCATAGCAGACATACCCTATGGATTTAGGATGTTGGGATCAGTTAATGATGATGAACCCTTCAAACACCCTCAGATTCGGAAGATGGTCACTGATTTTGCAGAGTTGACTATGTCTCCTCTTTGGAGGATAGTAATTTTCCATAGCAGAGACCAAACTTTCTCTGTTTCAACTGCTCTGAAGGCAAGATGTCATGCTGTGGAGTGCCTCACGTGGTAAGTAATCTTCTTTCTATCTCTATGGCTTTAATGATGCTCTCTGTGACTCATAGTTCTTGTTGGTAGGGTGAAGACAAACGTCAATCACACTCCTTTGCATAGGTTTGTGAGCTCCACTGAATGCATTACAGTTGGCTATTATGATGAAGTAAGCAAAAGGAGAGTCAGGGAGCATTGCAATGAGAATGGGATCTCAAATGTGCTCATGTTCCCAACCGTTACCAAGAAACTTCGTCATGTAGCTGGGGACATGAAATTGGTTAACCCCTATCAGAAGCCACAAAAGCTCATAATGAGATTGCTTCAACTATTCTCCAATGATGATGACTGGGTCCTAGACCCTTTTTCGGGCACAGGTAATTTCAATTTTAACAATTTTCATTAGTCATCATGTTGATTGAGGCCTCTAAGTGGTTTTCTGCTATTTCAGGAACGACTCTGGCTTGCTCCTTAAAGATGTTCAAGCACTGCATAGCTGTGGAGAAGGATGATTCTCAAGTGAGCTTCATTAGAATGAGAATCAATGGGCTGAATGAATGCCCAGATGAAGACCAAGAGGTTGGAAGGAAGCACATTGCAGACACGGAGAGATTCCAACCGGGTTCAAGGGAGCATGTTCCCCCACTTGCAGATGAACCGGGGGACATGGCTGACCTTGAAGAGCCAATCTTGGAGCAAGAGAGGCAGGATATGTGTTCTAATGTTCCAGAGGATCCCATTATGCTTGAGCCTGAGAAAAGCTATGATCACCTTCTATTGTAGAGTCATATTACTCTTGTATTAAAACACATGAAATGTAAAACATCATTTTAATAGAAATATAATGTCGAGTTCTGCTTCCACTTTGTGTTCAGCTTGATTTATCTTGAGCATTTCTCTGATCATGTGTGAATGTTTCTTAGTATAATTTTGTTGATTATAATCTTCTCTTGGGAATGCTTTTGTGAAATGTATTTCATATTCTGTGAATATGGCCCAGCATTCAATGAGGATCTTAACTATACAAAGGGGATGATCTTAATTGCCTTGTTAAAATGATCCGATTTTTGCAACACATGTACTCTGATTTTCAAGTAGCTTTTAATCAGCTATAATATGTGCTTGTTGAGGTTATAGATGTAATGAAGGAGCTTCCCGAACTCTTACTTGTACCTTCAACTGTAATGTCTTGTCAAAGATCATGATGTGGGATTCTTGATCATGCTGAACAACTAGTTTTCATGGCAACAAGTATTTTATTATATCTATCTTGACTACTTGGGATATGAGATCAAGCTTCTAGTGACAATATTTACAAGCAAGAACAAGTGATGCTTTCTAGATATTGTAAAATGCCCACTTTATTGCTTGATATCATGGTCTTTAGGTAAAAAGGAATAGAGAACATGTCTGTGTTCTCCTTTGTTGTGACTCAGTGTTTGGAGCTTCACTACAATTCTACATCATTTTTGGATAATCTTTCAATATTTTTGCATGCTAATTTGGTTGGAAAATAGTGATGCGACAAGAAACTACAAGTAAACCTTCAGGTTCAACCTAGCTTGCAAAATTTGGGAGCTTCTCAACGATTCTTTCTATATCTGCATTGTATTCTCCTAGTAGGACAAAGTATGGACAGTAGCAAACTCAATTCATCTCTTATGGCATGGCTCACAGTTATGGAAATTTCTATGTGTGAATTGTCTCTCTTAGCATTTGTAATCACACCTCAAGTAGTGAGGTGGAACCAATTGATGGTTCAATTGGATCAGAAACACCCCCAATGAAACATAGTTCTATAAGGGTTTCCACTCTACTATGACCATGGTAGCCCTATTAACATGACTATCAATGATGATAGAGTCTAGGGAGGGGGAGTTGTTGGCTATCAAGTGATGTAAAGGTAAAAAACGCAAGTAATGAACCCCCTTGTAGTAAATGTTGTGAACATATACAAAGAGTCAGATACATTCCCCACAAGGAAATAAGCCTAAAGCTTTATGAAAATCTTTAAACTTTTCCCGTGGAAGATCTTTGGTGAATATGTCTGCCACATTATCTTGTATATGCACGTATGGAGGAGCAATATCTCTGGCATGAAGGTGCTCTCTAACATAATGATAATGAGCATCAATGTGTTTTATGCATGCATGAAACACTAGATTTCTTGCAACTGCCAATGCACTCTGACTATATGTTAGAATATACATAGGTGCATCAATATCCATGTATAGACCCATCAATATGTGTATCATCCATATACATTGGATTGTAGTTGTGAAGAGTTGTACTTAGGTTCACAAATTGATGTGGCCAAAGGTTTCTTCTTACTCAACCAAGATATGCATGATCCTCCAAGGGAAAATCAATTACCACTAGTGGACACCTATGTATCATAACAACTAGCCTAATCACTATCTATAAAAGCATGCAATCATGGATAAGCATCTTTATCATAAAAGAGACCCAAACTCAAAGTGCCGTTGAGATATCTAAACACACGTTTTATAGCTTTCCGATTCTTAGTGCCAAGGCTCTGCATAAATCAACTCAACTCGAAAATTGCATATTGTATGTTTGACCCTGTGTTACATGCATAATCAAGCATCCCAAAGTTTGTTGATAAAGAGAAGTATCAAATGCATCGCCTGCATTCTCAATTGAGAACCTAAATCTTGTTTCCATTTGCGTTGAGATAGACTTGTAGTCCTCAAAACCAAAATCATGAAGTAGCTTCTCAATATACTTTGCTTGATGCACAACGATCCCCCCCCCCCAATGGATACAAACTTGATGCCAAGATAATACTCCAAAAGGCCAATATATGTGACATCAAAAGTATGTTGCAAATCACTCATAAGCCCATTTTCTGATAGCATGACCTAGTCAAAGGAATGTCATCAACATAAAGAACAAGCACTATAAGGTCATCTCCATCTTTGTGTACGTAAAGTGTGCTTTCAATTTGACTACATCTAAAACAAAGAGCATCCAAGTGCTTATGTATCTTGTCATACCATGCAAGTGGAGCTTGCTCAAGTCCCTACAAAGCCTTAGGCAAGTAGAAAACCATATGCTCTTGACCTTTTATGGAAAATCCAGGTACTTGATTCACATAGGCCTCCTCTTGCAAATCGTCTTCAAAAAAAAATGTTAATATGTGCAACTAATGCACTTTCCAACCACAATCAACAAACACTGCAATCATCAAAAAAATGGTAGTCATGCATGAAGTAGATGTAAAAGTCTCCCCATACTCCATGCCATATTTTTTTGCATAACCTTTTGCACCTAGTCTAGCTTTGTAGCGATCAATGCTACCATATAACTTCCTTTATTTTAGCATAGATTGTGCATCCTTCATAAAAATGTGTTCCTCATGTAATAAATCATGAAAATTTACATTAAGAGTGAAGTGAATACCATGCTCAGTTTCAGCCATGTATGGCTATAAAGTTTGCAAATTTTCATCCATATTTGACTGGGAACTTTCATCCATCGTTGATTGGAATTTTTCAGCCATATTTCTCTACAAAATTTTGGAAACTCTCAACCATGTTTGGCTGAAATTTTTCAGCTATACTTGGCTTAAAATTTTCAGCACTTTGGACTCCATTTGGATGGCAACATAGCCATAGTCAAGCACACCACTTTGAAAAAAGGCATGAGTGTGTCAAACACACCTTATAAGCTAATTTTTGGCTAAAATTTACATTCAAGTCAAGGATAAGCTGAATTTTCATCAAATACCACATCTCAGCTTACAATAATTCTATATGTCAATGGTAGTACAAGTGATAACCTTTACTCTCACTACAATATCCAAAAAATATATACATTTATTTGCCTTGTCATCAAGTTTGTGATGTTGTTGTGATGGCACAAGAGCATATGCCAAACAACCAAATATGCACATATGACTAACCACTGGCTTGTTGGTACATTTGGCAAGCCTAGATGCTTGACCAAATAACAAGGACTTCTCACCTATTCATTTTGATCACTTATGAAGTACATATGAACACCTCTTGTAAAAGTCATGGAGTTTATCTCATTGGATAAAAGTAAAAGAGAATAATCTGAAGGAATCTCATGATATTAGAAGCCAAAGATCACGACTAATAAGTGGTTGGAATCAAATCAATCAACACCTAAAGTGTAGGGACACTTTTAGGTGGAAGAAATTCAAATTTCAAACTCACTTTATGAGTATATATATATAAGCGACTTTTAATCGTTGGACATGATAGAGAAGAGAGCCATTGAGCCTCATGGTTGAGCATACACTAAGCTCACATATGCATGAGTAAGTCCACTTCATCTCCTTTGTATCATACATTCATTAGCATATACAATTTGAGTCATTAGTTTAAGCAAATCTCTATCTACTATTCTCTGCTACTATCTTACCATTTCAGTGATCTTGTTTGATCAATTTCTCTGTGTATACTGCATCATTTGACTTGATTTTACTTGGGATAGGTAGCATGAGCAGTCTAGCTACTAGATATCAATGTTTATGACATTTGAGTCATTATATCTTATAATATGATCCCTACAAGCTACCTATGTCTACATACTCACATCCTCTTGAAAAGTGGGGATTACACCCCTAACTTCTTAAACTCATTCCTCAGTCTATACCCACTCTAAATTAAGGAAATAACTTGGAATAGTTAGCTAAGTTCATCAATTAGATGTGTCTAAAAGTTCTTGGATCAATTGTTATGAGAGAGTGAGAGTTGAACATTTTTCTAAGAGGTTCAAGTCCAAAAATAGAAAGTTTTTAGAGCTCTTCTATTTGAAAGTTATTTTTTTGGCACAATTGTTTGGAAATGATGCTTCAACGTACATAGTGGGTCTAAGTGCATATTTTGGAAGTTAAAGGTGTCTAATAAGGTACTCTCAAGTCACATTTGCAGGTGTAGAGCAGGATTATTGCAACACCACCACATCTTTGGACTGTATCCAACCATCTCCTCATAGTGGTATCAGAGCTACATCAAGTCAACACGAGAGATGGATTTCCTTCAACCATTGACAAACTGGATCGAGGCAACTACTCATTTTTGTCACCCACAATGGAAGCCTACCTTGAAGGAAGAAATCTCTATGGCTACATCTCTTGAGATGATATGATGCCAATCCTCAGAAGCAAAGGACAACCAACTCAAGAAGAACAAGAGAGGTTAACTACATGGTGTTCAAAGTATGCTCTAGCCAGGTCTTACATTCTCAACTCAATCTCTGATTTTTTACTTCCACACATTAAGAGCTCCAAGAATTCAAAAGAGACATAGAATGCTCTTGAAGCATTCTTCTCATCAAACACTAAAGCCAGGAAGAACCAACTCTGGATGGACTTCACCACACTCAAGAAAATGCCCAAGCAAAGTGTGACTAATTTTGTCACAAAAATGAAGGACTTAGCTGATCAACTTGGGAGCATTGGAGAATTCATAGAGGAAGGATAGATTGTGAGGCAAGTGATCAATGGAATCAAATCAGATGATAAATGGGAAGCATTCACCACAGCAATGGACCTATACATGGACACGCACGTACCCAACTTCATCACTCTCATAGAACAATTGTTCAAAAATGAGGCAAAGCTTATGAAGAATGGAGACAAGTTAAAAGGTAACAAATCCTCTACCCTATACACAGATAAGAATAAGAGTAAGGATGGAAAAGGCAAAGCTAAAAGATCTGATGATATAAGTAGTACATCTCAAGAAAATTTTGCAGGCAGAGGTAAAGGTTCAAGAGGAAGAGGCAAAGGAGGAAGACAAGGAAAGGGGAGATTTCAAAGCTCCTCTCCATGTGACATATGTGGCCTAACTAATCATACAACTGAGAATTGTTTCAAGAACCCCAGAAATCAGAGAGGAAGAGGCTTCAATAGAGGATCCTATGGAAATACAACAAATAACTTCAATGACTACAACAACAACAACTTCAATGATGCAAATCATCTTTTTTTGATATAGAGGAAGGAGAGATTATAATAATTACACTGAAGAACAAACTCAAGAGGATTCACTTCTCTTGATGAATATGACCATGAAACAAGGTAAAGCAGATGAGCATGTATTTCATATAGAGTCTGGTTATTCAAATCATCTAGTAGGGAATGTGGCTCTACTATCAGAGTTGGAGGATCCAAGAAATAGACATGAGATTCAAACACGAGATGACACTAGGCACTCAGTGGAAAAGATTGGAAATGTGAAGACCCTAGATGGAAACATGAATCTACTCAACAAGGTATTGTATGTAACTACCATAACAAAGAATCTCATAAGTGTTGGACACATTGTAGAAAAAGGATTGTAGGTAAATTTTGCAAGGAATGGAGCATTTGTTGAAGATCCACAACAGGGATTCAAGAGAATTGAAGAAGGAGAAAAGACACGGACTCTTTACATTTGAACCCCAAGGCACTAGAAATATAGCTATGTTCAGTTATGGTGGTTAGACCTTCTCAAAATTACAGATGTGGCATAAAAGATTCTCTAACATAGGTGAAAGGAATTTAAAGCAAATGTGCTTGGCCTACGAACTATCTCCAAGCAACATATGATATACAAGTGTAGTGTTTGTAAACTTAGGAAATGACATAGACAACCCTTTATGAAGAAAGGATACATTCATGGTGACTGGTTGGAGCTAGTCCACACAGATGTTTTGGGACCCAGCAAAGACCCATCAATTTCTAGATCTAGGTACTATGTATCTTTTATTGATGATTGTAGGAGATGGACCATCCTATACTTTATGAAGCATAAGGATGAAGTTTTCTCATGTTTCAAGATACTTCTTGCTCTTCTTGAAAATCAAACAAGAAAAACACTAAAGAGGTTAAGGTCAGATGGAGGGGGAGAATATTTCTCCCTTGAATTTGATATCTATCTCCAACAGAGGGATTTCAAGAGAGATATCGCAACAAGGTACACTCCAGAGCAGAATGGAGTGGCAAAGAGAAGGAATAGGACCATAGTTGAGTTGCAAGGTCTTATCAAGGCACGGAACAACAAAAGAAAAAGAAAGGATGCAAGAGTTGAGAGATGTTGTAGAATCTTACAACAAACAATAAGAAGATCAACTAGGGAAAAAAGAAAGCTGGAAAGGTATGGATTTGACACTTCTCTAGTCACTAAGCACTCAATCTATATTGCTCAAGATATCAATTTAGAAGAGCCCTCAACATTTGAAGAAGCTTAGAAGAAATCAGAGTGGAGAAATGCAATGGAAGAAGAGCTAGAAGCTCTTCAAGAGAATCAGACATGGGACTTGGTTCCCAAGAAGCCATCTATGAAGATCATTGGATCTAGATGGATCTATAAGGTAAAGGAGAACTCACATGGATCAATAAACAGGTATAAAGCAAGGCTTGTGGCAAAAGGCTTTGCTCAAGCCCAAGGCATAGATTATGAGGAGACTTTTTCTCCTATGGCAAAGATGCCTATCATCATAGTACTCGTGACTATAGGTGCTTCAAAGAATTGGAACATCTATCAGATGGATGTAAAAAATGCATTCTTGAATGCTTGGATTTCAGAGGAAGTGTACATGGCACAATCTCCTAGATTTGTAAATGAATCACATCCTGCATATGTGTGTAAACTCAAGAAAGCTTTATATGTATTGAAGCAAGCTCTTAGAGCTTGGAACCATAAATTAGTTACGTTCTTGCAGGACAAAGGATTTCAATTAAGCAAAGCAAATCGTTCACTTTTCATTAAGAAAAGTAAATCTAAAGTAATATACTTATGTGTGTATGTAGATGATATCATTCTTACAAGTGATGATGTTGATGGAATCAGAAAGATCAAATCCCAAAATGAAGGAGGAATTTAAGACAAGTGATCTTGGATTGCTCACTTACGTCTTTGGATTGGAAGTAGTCTACATAGATCAACGGATGTTCCTTACACAAAGAAATTAAAGATATGCTTACAAAGTTCAAAATGCAAGAAGCTAAGGTTGCAGATACTCCCATGGAGGTCAACTACAAATTAAGTGCTGATGAAGGAGAACTTATTAAAGATATCACAAGGTATCAAACTCTAGTTGGGAGCTTGAACTATGCTACTCTAATTAGGGTTGATATTTACTAATGAGTAAGTGTGCTCAGTCAATTTATGCACACCCCAAGGAAACCTCACATGGATGCAGCTTGGAAGCTAAAGGTGTCTACTAAGGTACTCTGAAGTCACATTGGCAAGTGTAGAGTAGGATTATTGCAACACCACCTCATCTTTGGACTATATCCAACCATCTCCTCACATGGCTTCCACCCATTCCAAGCCTAATAAGGTGTAATGAATGATTTTGTAGGAAAATGATTCAATACATAGTTTGTACACATGACCACTTCCATCCAAACCTTATATGTAAGATGCTTTCCTTTAGTCATACATTGTGCCACTTCAAGAAGTCTTCTATTTTTGCACTCTACAACACCATTTTGTTGAGGTGTATATGGCATTATACATTGGTGTGCAATACTTCTTTCACAAAGAAAAGCATTGTATTCAAGTGACATGTATTCATGGCCACGATCCATGCGAAGAGTCAAAATTCAAAATTCTAAGACACATAATTTGAATTGAGTCAAACACTATGTCTTAAGACTTTAACTTTTCAAAAATATGTTTCACTAAGGTATTGAGAAGTAAACTAGATTATTAAAAGGATTCTTGTTTTAATCTTGAACATCAACCAATGATGAAATACTAGTGTGGTGTCAAACATCAATGTATCGATCTACCAAGCTTGAAATGATGACATTTTTATTTACTCAAAACATTTATGCTTTACTAGGACTATGTCTTACTTTGAGTCAAGAGATTGATTTCATCAAGTTACATTGTTACACTAGGAACATAGTACTTAACTTAGAAAGTCAGATCATCAGATGGACCTTGGTCTTGATGTTGTGTAGTTACCTCATATGGAGCATGATGATACACTTGGTGTGGTAGAGTAGGATAGATCTTATGATACATAGCATATTAGCTCTCAAGATTCACAACTAGACACATCTTGGGTTGATACGATGGCTTACTAGAAGTTAGAAGTTATGCAATCATTCTTGGATTTGGTCATGCCAGATGTTGAGAGGGATATACTACGACATCTTAGTCTTGATGATGATGCTTTGCATGGCTTGGATATAGGCACGAATGACATTGTTAAGTTAGCTAAGATAGAATAAATTTTATCAATATTTAGGATTTTGATGTATGAGTTGTTATGCTCAAGGCTAGACATTGCAATTGCTATTGGAGCATTTGTCCTTGGAGTTCTGAGATGTTTGAGGATTGACATATGCATAGAGAGAGTGGGAGATTTGTAAGAACTTCATCAATTCTTTCATTAGTCAAATGTCAGCTGGACTCATGATGATATGAGTCTAAAGTTCATTGAGGTGCATGGATACACCTTATTTGAGATAACTGGTTCAGGTTGATTGGTATCGTTTTAGATGGCAGATGTGTTTGTACATTATTGTATAGTCCTACATCATTATTTGTATGTGTTGCCACTTATGGTCACATTGATCCTTAAGTGGGAGACTGTTGGGGATTTAAGGGTCATGTAACATTACCCCTATGTTCATATACATATATCTTATATAAATTTTGGGCTACTTATTAGAAATGTTTTCTTCCAAAGGGAACTATATTTATTGTTGTGATCATCACTCAAATTATAAATGTTATCCATGAGGTTTGAGTTTGAACTTTTTTCAAATTTCTATGTGATAAGCTCGAACATGTTTCTACATGATTGGGTATAGAGACGACTTGGATGGAGAAGATTAATAGTCTTGGTTGCTAGGACCGAGGTCATCACTATGTTACTTGTCAACAATTCCTTCTCAATGTGAGTAACGATGTGATCCATACCTTGTATGCATTATTTCTACCAAGTCTTTAGATTCTTGAGTGCTCTTAGTCTTTGCCTAGATATCTCCACTAGAAATGATGGTTCTTGGTTTTGTTCTCCTTATGATGAGATTTGATGGGCATCTATGTCTAGGCTTGGAAAAGAAGAAGGCAAAGACAAAGAAGCAAAGATATTTGTAGTTGCAATGGTCTCTTCCTTATGAGCTTGTAATTTTTCTTGTAGCTCTTACTTGTCCTTGATATCGGATATCTATCTCCCTATTTTTTATCCACAAGATCTACTAATTTATATATCCAAGCTCCTCCCTTGGCTTCTTCAAGTAGCTATGGGTTACCCTCTCTTTATTGGAAAACTTTGTCTTCTATTCTTTGAGTTGCTCATATCTACTCTTAATTGCATGAGATTCGTTATAGCTTCATACCAATATGTTCTTGATCTTCCCGAATATGCCACCAATCCTCTACTTAAAAAATGTTCTAACATATCATCATGCTCTTTGTGTAGTTTGGCCACCTAACTTGTTTTCAATTGAAATGTTTCTTTTAAAATGATTCCTTGGAAGTCAGCGCTTTTATCTACCCATGTTCTTTGTAAATTACCTCTAGTTCTTTCATCAATATGTAGATTAGAGGAGCCATTAAAGCGATACTTTCCAACAATTTCTAAGTAACTTCAATGATTTTTCTACATAAATCCAATTTATCTACCTCTAGGTTCCCTTGATGTAACATTCTTCAAGTTTCTCTAGAGATGGTCCTCTCCAATATGGGCTTGATAAAATTATAAGAGCCTATCCCAATATCTTGTTTTTATTACTATAATTTTCTAATTCATTTAGGCTCTACCACGGGCTGTTTGTTGCATGTTGTTCTTGAGGCCATTACTTCATCTTTTATACTTCATGCATCTCTTTTTACTAATGCAAGATTGTGGCAGTCTCTTTTTGTGGCTTTTGACTTTTTGAGAGCTCCTTTAGTCTATGTGGACTAGTTACTCTTTTTCTTGAGGTCCCATCATAAGTTTTAGTGACACATGTTGGTCGCATTTACTACTTGAGGGGGCCTATGTCACTATGTTGATGGATGTGGTTTTCTATTCTTTCCTTGGGTAATAGGGGCTATCTTCAAATAGATGAGTCCATTCAAACTCTAAGAAATGGGCATGCTCGCTCTTAATGACACATGTTGGTCAGATTTACTACTTGAGGGGGCACATTGCACTATGTTGGATGGATGTGGTCCTCTTTTCTTTCCTTCAATAATAGTGGCTATCTTCAAATGGATAAGTCCACTCAAACTCTAAGAAATGGGCATGTTCACTCTTAGTTGTTGATGATGTTGTTGGTTTTGTTTCTAGCATCAACTATTGTGGCTGTTGTGTGGCCATAGGAAGGTTGCTTTTCAATCTTAGAGCCATGGGGTTTGAATATGTACTTTGAATATCAAGTGGATGGCCATTACTCATGTTTCCTTTGATGTGTAGTTGCTATTGTGGAGTTTTCCCTCTATGCATCCCTTGATGTCTTTGTGTGCTTGCAATGTCAAATAGGTGGCCTAGCATACATATGGCGTTTGGCTCCATGTTGATTGTAGGTATTAGTGATGACAAGGGTAGATGGTACATATGGTGTTTGTGCAAAAGTTTCTAGAGTCCTTTATGGATATGCCACATGCTAAAGTCCCAATGTGGATCTTGCAAGGAATACTTGGGTGAAACCCATGAGTATATTGACAATGAACTCTAGGTGGTGGAGAAATCATTTGAGGTGGGGGGGTTATATGATGAATGAGGACAATGAGATGAAGGCTGATGAAAGTACCGATCCTTGTATTCTTCAAAAGATTGAGAATTTCTTTCCATTTGATAAATATCTTTGGGGCCTAGGTTATCATTAGCATCAATGCTTTTTGGTATGTATTCCTCTAGTGAGGTGGGCCACATGCAAAAATCAATTGTTCATATTTTTCCATTTCCTAGGTCATTGAGGAATTGTGCCACTAAATTTTCATAAGGAAATTTTTTTAGTTTAATATATACTATTTAAATCTTCTAGTAGCTTCCCTCAGCAATTCATTAGGGTTTTGCTTAAAGTTCAAAATTTCATCTAGAATGTCATGTTAAACTTGTTTTTGTAAATTCATTGATAAATTCTTGTAGGAGGTTATCAATACTTCGAGAATTATTTATGTTTAATGCATGGAGTCATGCCAATGCAAATCCTTGTAATGTCACACCAAATGTATGGTACTATTGTTGGAGATAGATGTCTGCGGAAGCACGCGAACAGCACAAGGAAGAAGAAGAAGCTTGGAGCACAACACACAATACTGATTGTATTACTATAGAATGTACAAAGATAAGTAGCCCATTAGGGCAGTAGGCATATATACAAGCCGGGGGAAAAAAACCTCTTAAAGAGGGAAAAAAGTGCCCCGGTGGACCTAGTGTGTTCACACACATCACTACCTAAATATATCAACAAATCCCCCTGGGAGTGATGCGGTGAACATGGAGCTGGCAGTCATGTATAAGGAAGTGCCAAGCTATGTGGAAATCACTCAACAAAAGGAAGTAAGCCCAAAGCTTTGCGGAAAGCTTCAAACTTCTCCCTAGGCAGAGCCTTCGTGAAAAGGTCTGCAATGTTCTCCTGCGTGGGCACATATGCCAAGCTGATCTCCCCAGTAGAGAACCTCTCCCTGACATAATGATAATGCACCTCAATGTGCTTAGTGCGAGCATCGAACACAGGGTCCCTCGCAACTGCCAATGCGCTCTAACTGTTAGTGAAGATGGTGGTGGCAGAAGACTGACCAAGACCCAAATCAGTCATAAGGCGTCTGAGCCACACACACTCAACAGTAGCTGTGAAAGCTGCCCTATACTCAGCCTCACAACTGGAAGTGGCCATAGTAGGCTGCTTCTTGCTCAACCAAGATATACATGAGCTACCAAGCATGAAGCAAATGCCACTAGTGGACACACGAGTGTCATAGCAACCAGCCCAATCAGAGTCAGAAAAAGCATGCAAATCTGGCGGTAGTGATCCCCCCTTGGGATAAAACAACCCAACTAGCCGAGTACCACTCAAGTAGCGAAATATGCACTTAACCACCTGCCAATGCTTGACTCCTAGGCAATGCATAAACTTGCTCATCTGTGAGACAGCAAACTGAATATCTGGCCGAGTAATGCATAAGTAAATCAAGCATCCAAAAGCCTGCTGATAGAGAACATCATCAAATGCATCTCCAGCATCATGAAGACTCAATCGTAAAACTGTCTCCATAGGAGTGGCAATAGGCTTACAGTTTTCAAGGCCAAAATGCTACTATAATGTGTCAATATATTTTGTTTGACACAAAGCCATTCCACCATCAACTTGCATAAACTGAATGCCCAAATAGTGATGCAAATGCTCCAAACCAGACATCTCAAATGAGGCATGCAAATCAGCCTTAAAATCAGCAATATGCTTCTCAATAGGACCAGTGAGCAACATGTCATCAACATAGACAACAATGATTAGAAGCACATCATTAGCACGCTTAACATATAAGGTGCTTTCAGTTGGACTGTTCGCAAAACCATGTGCAATCAGATAGGCATGTATCTTCTCATACCAAGCACGTGGTGCTTGCTTTAAACCATATAATGCCTTCTTTAACATGCACACCTGGTTTTCATGTCTTTTCTGCACAAAGCCACGGGCTGAAAAACATACACTTCTTCATGCAAGTCACCATTCAGAAATGTTGTTTTAATGTCCAGCTGATGTACATTCCAACCATGATGGGCTGCAAGTGCGCAAGTGCACAAATGCTCCGAACAGTACCCATACCACATGTAGGTGCAAAGGTCTCATCAAAATCAATGCCTCTTCCCTGCGCATAGCCCTTTGCAACAAGCCTAGCCTTATACCTTTCAACTGTACCATCAGGTTTACGCTTCAGCTTGTATACCCACTTAGTGCCAATGGCCTTCTTGTCAGGAGGCAAGTCACATAAAGACCATGTACCATTCTTCATTATAACATCATATTCAGATTGCATAGCAGCCATCCAATTTTTTGAATTTTGTGCTTCATCAAAAGAAACACGCTCATTCTCATCACAGAAACTAGACATAGCCATAGCATAGCAATCTGATGCAGAGGAGGCACTATGAGAGCCTGAACGAGTACGATATGACAAAGGTGCATCTAATTTGCTATCACGCAAAGTCTACACCAGCCATTTTGGCATAGTTTTTGCCTGCTCAATATCAGCTCTCTCATCAACAAGTGCATCATGTAAATCTGCATCAGATATGGAATTATCTACATCATCATATGAAACCTACAAAGGCTGAGAAGTTGCCTCATTAGGACCAGCACTAGACTGTCCACCGCTAAGAAGAGGCATCAAAGTATCATACATGTCTTTGGAGCTAACAGATGTCTCCTTAGTACATGAAAGCAATGGCTGAATAGCATCTTCCACAAAGACAACATCATGGCTAACCAGAATGCATTTAGTATGTGGATAATACAGACGATAGCCTTTACTTTCAGAACTGTACCCAACAAAAATACATTTTACTGCCTTATCATCGAATTTTCTGCGATGTTCTTTAGACACTAGTGCATATGCCAAACAACCAAAAACACGCAGATGAGCAACAGATGGCTTGCGATCATGCCAAGCCTCATATGGAGTGATAGAATGCAATGCTTTAGTGGGACACCTGTTCAGTACATATGCTGCACACATGACAGCCTCAAGCTAGAAACTATGTGGTAAAGCCTGACTCTTGACCATGCACCTCGCCATCTCCATGAGTGACATGTTCTTTCGTTCAGCAACTCCATTCTGTTGAGGTGTATACGGCACTGTACACTGGTGTTTTATCCCACCTTTAGCCAGAAATGCATTAAAATCAGAAGACATATATTCCCCCCCTCGATCAGAACGGAGGGTGCCCATTTTACATGCTGATAGATTTTTAGCCAAAACCAAAAATTGTTTAAAACACATGAACACTTTGGACTTTGCTTTGAGTGGATATACCCATGCATGCCTGGAAAAATCATCAATGAAAGTCATGAAGTAAAGGTAATTTCCAAAAGAGGGTGTCTACATAGGACCACAGACATCACTATGTACAAGCTGCGATTTTTGTGTAGCCCAAACTGAACCATCTTTTGGAAAGGAGGAATGCTGCATTTTGCCCAAAATACAGCCTTCACAAACATGTTTTCCAGGTGCCTCAAGTTGGGGCAAAGAGGACACCATTTCAGATTTCTGCCAAGGCATAGCCAACTAGCAAAATTCAGATGACCAAAGTGTGCATGCCAAAGTTTTGCATCTGACATAGCCTGAGAATCATTTACTGCACATGCCAAATGATTTTCAGATCTTTCATATTCTATGAGCTTATACAGCCCACCACATAAAAATGCAAGAAGCAGTAATAACATTGCCATTCGACATATCATGAACTGTACATTCGTCATCAACAAATTTCACAACCAAGCCAATCTTGGCTAATGCAGAAACTGATAACAGATTCTTCTTGGTCCCTGGCACAAATAAAACATCTGACAAGGTGAAAGAACTACCATCAGTAGTAGTCAGAATGATCTTACCAACTCTCATAACAGGATAAGAGGAGTTGTTGGCGCATGTGACAGTATTCCCTGTAGGGGCAGGCTCGAGTGAAGAGAAGAAACTGCGCTGCAAGGTAATATGTTTGGTCGCCCCACTGTCAAAGTGCCAAACATCTGAGTCTACTGCAGACATGCACTGCTCATGAGAAGATGGATCAAAACTGCAAACAGTAGTAAATGCCCATTCTTCTTCCTGCACAAGATTAGCAGACTCCATTTTTGGTGTAGAGGCTTCTGCAACAACCATTCCAGCCTCTTTCTTCTTTGCCTCTTTTGCCCCTTTATAGTACTTACAAAAAAAATTTCTGATTTTCTGATTTCTTCTCATCTTTATCTTCTTTCTTCGAATATGCAAAATTAGCAGATTTTTGCTTACTAGCGTAAGAGCTCCATTTTCCTTTGCCCTTCTGACTAGCCAGGAAAGCTTGATCTGCAACTCGCATAATGGACCTGTTTTGCCTCGACTGATCTTCCTGCAACAAAACAGAGACTAACTCCTCAAATGATAAGGCATTCGGATTGCCTTTCATCATCAACCAAAGAGTAGATGCAAAACTCTGATATGAATCAGGAAGACCATTCAGAACGGTCTGCACAAGTGATCTATCTGGTATAACCTCATCAATCAAATGTTCCTTCAAGTCTTTGATCTTCTTTAGGAAACTGTCCATAGAATCACCTTCATTCATGTGCTCACTCTCCAACTGTTTTCGGAGGTAAGCAACACGAGGCTCATTCCTAGCTTGGTACAATGTGGTAAGTGTATCCCAAGCATCCTTAGCTGTTCTGCAAGAGCAAATGTGAGGAATAATGGCACGTTTGATAGACAAAGCTATCAATGCATGTGCCTGGGCATCTCTGCCATCCCAGCGAATCTGCTCTGTAGTAGGTGCAGCAGAAACAACAGCACGATCAGAAATCTGTGGAATATCATCTTTGACACCATCTTCATCAGCCCCAACACCTGTATTTGCAGTACCTGTAGTCAGAGGTGTAACAGGACGTCTTTCAACACCCTGCACAATGTTCCACAATCCTTTTGCAACCAATACATATCTCATCATATAAGCCCATAATGGAGAGTTGGTACCATCCAACTTATCCTCAACAGCCAACATACGGAATACATCACTGCTTTCAGCCATGGCCGATGACTAAAATACCTTGATGCAGAAAATTGACTGTATCTCAAAAAGTTGAACAGAACTCCCGACGAATTCTGCTATACATGTAGCAGACTTCGAGATGCTTATATTGGCGAACAGAAACTGGTATATAGCTTTGGTACAAAAAGACGAAATAGTCTGCACAAGCATTGCGATAATGCGTTTGGAGGCCGAAACGAGCTCAGATCGCGATTTCGGCACCACAGAGTGAAGCAGTTTTGATCTCTGAAACACCCCGAGTATGCTCACCAAATTTCATGCGAATCTGAGACAGCAAATGGAGGAGTGTCAATGGTGCCTTAGATGAAGCGACGACCTGCTCTGATACCAATTGTTCGAGATAGATGTCTACGGAAGCACGCAAACAGCACAAGGAAGAAGAAGAAGCTTGGAGCACAACACACAATACTGATTGTATTACTAGAGAATGTACAAAGATAAGTAGCCCATTAGGGCAATAGGCATATATACAAGCCGGGGGGAAAAAACCTCCTAAAGAGGGAAAAAAGTGCCCCGATGGACCTAGTGTGTTCACACACATCACTACCTAAATATATCAACAACTATGTGATCAAGTCATCCACTTGTTCGACTCTAATCACCATTCGAACACAGCCTCACCAGCTTGAGGATCACTGTGTCCATTGTAAGCATTATTCATACAAACTCCTCTAAAGACCAGGAAATGTTTCCCATTTAAGTTCTTGAACTTGATAACTAGATCGTGAATTCTGTGATGCATGTGAAATATCATCACTTTATCTTTGATTTCATGACATTCTACTCCTCAAGGAGTGGACAGTTACATTGAGTACTTGAAAAGAACATCCAACATTAACCTTACACCACTTATTTGCTTGTTAGATAAGTAAAGAGTGAAAAAAAGAGTAGCCAATAGGGAAATCCATACTCAAGACATGGTGGCCCTAATCATCGATGAACAAATGATTATCAAACTCACTGGTCTGTGAATAGGTCATATGGATGGAATACTCTACCTCAATATGGATGGTATTCGAGGTCATCTTCAAGATTTTTCATGTCTTTTAGGGTTTGTTCCATGACAGTCTTCAGTACTAACTTTTTTTTTTTTTAATCGTGGGCAATCCCTTGAACAAACAATGCAACAAAAAGAATGATCTAGGTTAGAGCCTCCTTGTTTTGCCAATACTCAGTTATGAAGGTTAATGAATTTGATGATTGATAGATGAGTTCTTATGTATGATTACTTCATTGCTCCAAAAAAATTGTTCAATTTTAGCTCAAAACATACACCTTACAAAATCTGAATTCGCTAATTTAAGGTCCTCGTTGTTTTACCACAAACTTGATTTTTGGAGTTTGAAAGTATTCTATGCCTACTTTTGAAGCCTGAAAATAGTATTCAAGCTTAGCTTCCCCCACAAGTACTCCAAAATAGGCTAAAATACCACACTTACAAGATACAAATGCTTTCGTTAGAGCATTGACGTTTTGCACCCTCTGAATTTTTTGTTTTTTTGGTGATGGTTTGATCTTGCAAATACCTCTATCTTATGTATCCTACAACTTGCACACATGCAAAATAATGCAAAAGCCCAAAAATTCACAGATGCAAAAGGTGAATGCCTTGGATAGGGCATTCATTTTTTGCACCTATGGATTTTTAAAAATTTCATGGTTATGAGCTTCTATCTATTACACTTGTGTACCTTGAGTAGCTTTGATGTGAACCTTTCTCTATACATGGACAATTTTTACTTTAGTATTGGCTAGAGGTTTTTTCCCATGTAACCACATATACATGATATACTCATATGTGGTGGTACTTTGTACTTACATATTCACTTATACTTCTCACTTCACTCATTCTCATATTAATGATCATCAATTGATGAGAGCTCTTCCATCGATTGCATCTTTGTGCTTTCATCTCATTCTTTGCTCGTGTGTACTTCTATTTGTGCTTCCCCACTCACTCATACACCCAATAATGGTATTAGAGCAAGTTCAATTCCTTCTCAACTTGTTCTTTTTTGTGACATTGCACTGCACATTTCTAACTATGCAAATTAAAAGGATCATCTCCACTAAGTGCGCTAGGATTTTACCCTTTCAAAGCCATTCATGGTCATATTTTCCATCAGTTTGTGAGCTACATTTTAGCTTGCATTTCAACTTTATTGAGCTTCATATCTTGCTACTTTTAAGTTCTTTGATGCAATGGAAAGCAATAACGACATGTTTATCATGTTTCAAGCTGAGGATAAGCTTAATGGGACTAACTATCCGATGTGGTCTTACATGATGAAGCATGTTCTTGTTGCAAAGCAACTATGGAACATGGTGGAAGATCCTAACAAGTGACCCGAAGATTCTTTTACTATGTAGCATGTAGCCTGTTATCATAGATTCAAGTTCTTCAAGTGCAGTGACTATGCCTTCACCTACACAAGAGAAACTTAGATGGGATGGAAAGGATGCTCAAGCTCATGCATTGATTGCCCTTTCTATGAAGCAATATATTGTTCCACACATTCATCATGCACTACTTCGAGAAAAGCCTTGGATACACTTGCTTCTTTGTATGACGTGTGTAATGAAGCACATGTTTCGTTTCTTGAGAAAGCAAATTGAAGATGTACGTATGGTTGAAAATGTGTTAGTGAATGTATAGATTACACATCAAAGATTTAATAGAGTAATAAACAAACCTTGATGAGATCATTCTAGATGCATCACTCATTTCTACACTACTGATTGCCGAAATCTTTTCAAAGCTTTGCTACTACACTTCATTTGGTTACAAAAGAAAATCCAAATACGTATACTTTTGATGAGGTTGTGTCTCTTCTTTTACAATAAGGGGAACCAAGAGTGAATAGAAGTGGTTTGCTTGAGGGAATGCAAACACTTGCTATTACACAAAAGGGAAAAAGCAAGTATGGCTCAACATTGGGTTCATCAAAACCAAAGCCTCACTCTTCCACCACCTCTTCCTCTCTTTATGGTGATATGCAAAAGAAGGAGATGCAAGCATTGTCAAAAGATAGGATGTACCATTGATGAATGTAGAAAGCTTGCCAAGCATAATGAAAAAAAGAAACATTCTAATATGTCTATTATGGATAATACATCTAATGCAAAGATTGATGAAGCTAATGTTTCTCAAGATACTTTGGCATTTGTAGTTACATGTCATTATGGTTCATCGTCACATTTTACATGTATGACTATGAATTGAGACTGATTTGGATTGGTTTTTTGATAGTTTTGTTTCAAAGAATATCACTTCATGCAAAATATTTTTCGCATCTTTGAAAGATGTACCCAAGGCAGCACATATCGTATGTTTAAACAATGCTTCTTTTCATATTCTTGGAGTTGGATAAATTTAGCTTGTGATTGCAAATGGAGACATTGTACTCAAGATTGTGTTGTATGTACTCAACATCAAGAAAAACATGTTTTGGGTCCTACTATTGTTAGTGTTGGATTTCATGTACACTGTTGATAACAAGTGTATGCTCATGATTTCAACAATTGTGATGTCGAGAACATTATACAATTGCATGTCTCAATTGGATTCATATAAGAGAGTTTTTGCACGTGTTTTTCTTACATATACTTCTTATACAGCTAAAATGGAGTTATGGCTTACTTCTTTTGATCATCTAAGCTTCAATAGTTTTCTTCACTTGCAAAAGAAGGATATGATTATTGGTTTCCCAACAATTGTTTCCATGGAGAAACATGCATGTTTGAAGGTTGCATAATTGGAAAAATGCATTGTGTTCCTTTTCCCAAAGATGGTGCTACAAATGCTACATGAAAATCACAACTTGTTCATAATGATGTATGTGGTCCGATCAAGACTCCATCTCTTGGCAAGCATGTATACTTTGTTACCTTCACTGATGATTCAACACACCATGCTTGGATGTACCCTATGAAAAGGAAGAATTTTCTTGTTTTCAAATGTTTTTAGCTATGGCCGAAAAAAGTTGTGGAAATTAACTAAGATTGATAATTCCCAAGAAAGCTAAAGGCTTTGAGAAAAGTTTCCCAAGTCCCATAGAGTTCACTTTCAATTTGCTTTGGTCTACAAAAGGTTCACCAAATGTAAAGAATACATTCTCCTACATTTTGCATACGATTTTGAAGCCCAATTAGACACAATAGTCTTCAAATCATGTGAAAAAACAAGTAAATGTTGACTCGAAGTGAATCATAGTACAAACATCTAAGTTAGATGTTTGGGTCAAACAAACTTCTAATTTGACTTCCAAACCAAATTCAAGTGGAACATGTTGGAACAAAACAATCACAAATTGGTGATTACAAAGAGCTTAAAGCAAGCTTATGATCAGATTGAAGTGAAAGAAGACACTTGAGAAAGTGAAGAGATCTCAGAAGTGAAGCTTGTATACATATGTACATTACAGTTGGAAATTCTTGTAATTTGAGTATAGATAATCCTTAGGATGATAAGGAATAATGTAATAGACGTGTGATAAGTCTAGAACCATATGTATATAAGTCAATGATGTAAAGAAATACAAGAGGGAGAGTCATTAGAAGACAAGTGTCATAGAGATAGATGTGAAGAGAGTCATCTTCAGAAAATAGCCACCAGTATTTCGTAGATTTCTCTCAGTCTGATCATGTCGATCAGAAATCCTTTTGTACACATCTAATCTAGAAGCTAATGAAGCTATGTTCAAAGTTTCATGGTTTAAATCCTTTTCTACTATGAGTATGATCAATAGGAACATGTGTATGTAAAGTCTGCAGATGATCTCTTAGAGTCGCACACTTTTTCGTGTCAATGATTTTGTTAGATCTCAGTGCAGAGTGTAAAGTGTTTTATCAGTGAGCATTCAAAATCTAAGTTAGAAGGTAAGGAAGCTATGGCTAAAAGCATTTAGCAAAACGAGATCTGTGCTATGAGAAATCAACCTTAGAAGTTACCTATGTCAAAGTCGCTTGTTCAGAAAGACAGTTTTTTACATACTTTTGATCTTAAGGATCAAATCAAAGTTTTAATGATTCTTCTAATGAACTAATGGTTGATATGATTGCACAAAGGTAGTCTGAAGATATGTGTATCATTGGTTTGAAGAAATTTGAAGATATGTGCAAGAAATGAAGTTCATTTCTGAAGCAGACTTTCTGAAAAAGGAGTTTCTTTACTCAAAGAAGTGTTAGTGAAAGTTTTGGTAAAAGAAGAAAATATTTGTGTAAAGTTTGATCCATAACTGATATAGAAGTGTTCTTAGATCAGTATAGATCAGACCTTTGGGGATTAAAAAGTCTCCAACAGTGGTATCAGAGCTCAAGGTGTAATACAAGTGAAGTAAAGGCATTGGAAGTCCCGATTGTTGCTTGTATTGAAGTTTCTTCTAATTGAAGGTGGACAAGGACAAATTCTTGAAGATAACCTGCAGAAGTACAAAGCACGAGTTCGAAGGATCAAGAAAGATTAAAGCTTCATATCAAAGGTACACTATTATCATAAATCATAGTAATTGCAGACACAGATGGGAGAAAGCTTGCAGATTGATAAGCTAGATAGGGAGAACTATCCATCTTGATCCATGAGGATGGAGGCACACCTCATGAGCAAAGATTTGATGGCATTCATTACAGGAGAAGAAAATTCTGAATTTGCACATCCTAGTATTCCAACTAGGGAAGAGCTTGCATATTTGAAGACTTGGATGAGAAAG
This sequence comes from Ceratopteris richardii, assembly GCA_020310875.1. NCBI lineage: Eukaryota > Viridiplantae > Streptophyta > Polypodiopsida > Polypodiales > Pteridaceae > Ceratopteris > Ceratopteris richardii. Next base: position 46,934,329 of record CM035438.1, read on the forward strand.
GATGCTCAAGCTAGAAGCATCATTTACATGGTTGTAAATGATTATCTTCTACCTCACATCCGAGGATTGGAAACTGCAACAGATGTGTGGAATGCTTTGGAAGAGCATTTCCAAAACACAACCAAGTCTAGGAAGTCCTCATTATGGTCTGAGTTCACAACTTTCAAGAAGAAGAGTTCACAGTCAATTTTTGATTATGTGGCAAGGATGAAGGATATTGCAGATAGCTTGGGAGCAGTAGATGAAGATACTGAAGAGGATAAGTTGGTAAGGCAAATACTTATAGGTCTGAGAGGAGATGAGAAGTGGAAGCCTTTCATATTGTCATACAATTGTCACTTGATCACTTTCCTCCTGATCTTAATCAATTGCTACGACACATGCTAACTTTTGAGCAGGACATTAAGGGAGATAATGATAGGAGTGCAAGTCAAGCCATGTACTCCAAGGACAAGAAAAAGAATGGCAAAGGAAAGCAGTCAACTGATGATGAAGGGACCTCAAGTCAAGCTAACTTTACAAAAGGAAAGATGAATTTCAGAGGTAAAGGAACAGGAGGTAAGAATAAAGATAATACTAAAGCTTGTTGGATTTGTGGTACAACCAATCATTTGGCACATGATTGTTGGTATAACAATCAAAATGGTGGAAGTAATAACGAGAGTTTCAATCAAAGAGGTAGAGGAGGTAGAAACCAAAGAGGCAACTTCAAAGGAAGAGGTGGTAGGACATCATATGCTAGAGGAGGTAGAAGAAGTTTCCAATCTCAGTCCTACAACAACAATTATTATAATTATGCATCAAATCAAAAGGATGACATGACTCTCATCCTGAATGCAACTCATGAAGCAGTAGGAGAAGACCAAAGGGTGTTCTATATTGACTCAGAATGTAGCAATCATTTGAGTGGCAATATATCATTGATGACTGATATGGAAGCAAAGGTGAATGGACATACAATTCAAACAGGTGACAACACCAAGCATAAAGTGGAAAGCATTGGATCAGTGAAGACAAAGAGTGGAAGTACACTCTTGAGCAAGGTACTTTATGTTCCTATTATTCCTAAAAACTTGATAAGTGTAGGGCAAATTGTGGAGAAGGGATATGAAGTCAGATTCACAAATGATGGTTCTATGTGCAAGATCCAAATCAGGGATATAGAAACATCATTGTAGGTAAAAAGGAGGGAAGGCTATTTACTCTCAAAGTCCAAGGTAATGTGGGACATGCTCTATTTACTTATGGAAGTCAAAAGATGTCTGAGTTAGACCTATGGCATAAAAGGCTAGGTCATTTCAATGAGAGAGCCATAAAGGAAATGTCAAGGAATGATGTGGTGCTTGGTTTTCCAAAAGTTGAAGGGCAACACATGGTGTACAAGTGTGAAGCTTGTCAATTAGGTAAACCACACAAAAGTTCATACAATAAATCAGGATATAAGTATTCAAATATGCTTGAATTGATTCATACAGATGTGTGGGGTCCTTCAAGGGACTATAGCATAAATGGATCCAGATATTATGTGTTGTTTGTTGATGATGCAACCAGATGGATTACTTTATATGTAATCAAGGACAAATCAGAAGTGTTGAAGACATTTAAGCATTATCATGCTTATGCAGAAAGGATTACAAGACAAAAGTTCAACAGGTTGAGATCAGATGGAGGGGGAGAGTATTTCTCTAAAGAGTTTGAACTTGCAGATACTCTCCTCAACAGAATGGAGTTGCAAAAAGAAGAAATAGAACTCTTGTAGAATTTGCAAGAGCAATGATGAAGGAAAAGAATTGTCCAAATTATTTATATGCAGAAGCTATCAACACTGCAACATACCTTGTAAATAGGTTACCTTGTAAAGCATTGGAGGGAAGAACTCCTTATGAAGCATGGTGGGGTAAGAAACCTACTCTTGATCATTGTAAGGTATTTGGATGTTTAGCATATGCTTATCTTCCTTCACAATTAAGACATAAGTTAGAACCCAAAGCAGAGAAGTATGTGTTTATTGGGTATGATGATAGACAAATGGGTTAGAGATTGTGGAGTCCATCTACAAAGCAATTTCTTGTTACCAAAGATGTTACATTTGATGAGGAAAGTACATGGTATACAAGTTCAACAAATGAATATGCAGATGATAAAGAAGTACAAAGAAAAGGGAAGACAAAAGTAAGTGTGTATGAAGAAGATATTGATGATGTTGATTATAAAAGTAAATTGCAGGGTAATGTTGAAGATGGGCCAAGATTTGATCCAGAATCAAATATGCCTAAGACTTCAAGAAGTGCAGAGACTAGAAGATCCTCAAGGGAAAGAAAAGAGCCTATCAGGTATAGCTATGACACATCTTTCTTAACAACAAAAGATTATGCTTACATTGTGAAGACAGAAGAGGACCGAATCACTTATGAAGAAGCTAATGGTAAACAAAATTGGGAGAAGGTAATGCAAGAAGAGTATGATGCTCTACTTGAAAATAAAACATGGGAGTTGGTGCCAAGACCAAAGAATCAGAAAGTCATTGGATGTAAGTGGATATATAAAACAAAAAGATTTGCAGATGGTAAGGTGTCTAGATACAAGGCTAGACTTGTGGTCAAAGGTTATACCCAAACCTATGGGGTAGATTATGATGAAACCTTTAGTCCTGTTGCTAAGATGTCTACAATTAGATCATTGATTGCTATTGCTGCTTGTAAAGGATGAAAATTATCACAATTAGATGTGAAGAATGCATTTCTGAATGGATGCATTGCAGATGAAGTGTACATGGAGCAACCAGAAGGCTTCATGGATTCAATTGGATCAGATTATGTTTGTAAGCTCAAGAGAATTTTGTATGGGTTGAACCAGGCTCCAAGAGCATGGAATTACAGGCTTGTTAAGTTCTTGAATGAATGTGGATTTCAAGCATCAAAGGCAGATAGTATCTTGCTAGTGAAGGCAAGTGAAAATGGATATATACATGTGTATTTATGTTGATATTATTGTCACAGGTACAGATGCTCAAGGAATCAATGAGCTTAAGAAACAAATAGAGGAGTTTAAGATAAGTGATTTGGGAAACTTATCTTATTTCTTAGGAATGCACATTGTATATACTCAACATGGAGTATATGTTACACAAGAGAGATACTTGAAGAATCTTCTGGTCAAATTCAACATGGAGGATTGCAAGCCTTCAAGCACACCATTGGAGGTAAATCATAAATTGAGTAGGTATGGAGGTGAAGCGTTTAATGACATGAAGAAATATCAGAGTTTGGTAGGTAGTTTAATCTATGCTACCTTGACAAGGCCACATCTATCATATGCAGTAGGTGTGTTATCACAATTTATGCATTGTCCAAAGAAGACTCATTGGATTGCAGCTCAAAGGGTACTCAGATATATCAAAGGAACTCTAAGTGAAGGTGATTCAGATGATAGAAGGTCTACTCATGGGTATCTCTGTTATATTGGAGATAAATAAGTTTCTTGGTGCTCAAAGAAGCAACATACAGTTGCTTTGTCATCCACAGAAGCTGAGTATAAAGGAATGGTAGAGGCTGCAAAGGAAGTGATATGGTTAAAGACCTTGTTGAAGAGTTTTGGAACTGATCAAAGTACTCCAATTATTTTTGGAGATAATACGAGTTCATTGTATTTGGCAGCTAACCCTGTTTTTCATGCCAGGACTAAGCATATAGAGATTCAATATCATTTCTTGAGGGAAAAGGTACTTGATAAAGAGATTGAAGTGATGTATACTCCAACAAAAGAACAAGTTGTAGATATGTTAACAAAAAGCTTGGATGGACCTAAGCTACAGAGATTCAAAGAGATGGGAGTGAAGAAGAATGGAATAATCACAATTAGTGATTGAGGGGGAGTTGTTGGAACATAACAATCACAAATTGGTGATTACAAAGAGCTTAAAGCAAGCTTATGATCAGATTAAAGTGAAAGAAGACACTTGAGAAAGTGAAGAGATCTCAGAAGTGAAGCTTGTATACATATGTACATTACAGTTGGAAATTCTTGTAATTTGAGTATAGATAATCCTTAGGATGATAAGGAATAATGCAATAGACGCAGGATAAGTCTAGAACCATATGTATATAAGTCAATGATGTAAAGAAATACAAGAGGGAGAGTCATTATAAGACAAGTTTCATAGAGATAGATGTGAAGAGTCATCTTCAAAAAATAGCCACGAGTAATTCATAGATTTCTCTCAATCTAATCACGTGAATCAAAAATCCTTTTGTACACATCTAATCTAGAAGCTAATGAAGCTATGTTCAAAGTTTCATGGTTTAATTCCTCTTCTACTATGAGTATGATCAATAGGAACATGTGTATGTAAAGTCTGCAGATGATCTCTCAGAGCCGCGCACTTTTTCGTGTCAATGATTTGGTTAGATCTCAGTGCAAAGTGTAAAGTTTTTTATCAGTGAACATTCAAAATCTAAGTTAAACGGTAAAGAAGCTATGGCTAAAAGCATTTAGCAAAACGGGATCTGTGCTATGCGAAATCAACCTTAGAAGTTACCTATGTCAAAGACGCTTCTTCAAAAAGACAATTTTTGACATACTTTTGATCTTAAGGATCAAATTAAAGTTTTAATGATTCTTTTGATGAACTAATGGTTGATATGATGGGGCAAAGGTAGTCTGAAGATATGTGTATCATTGGTTTGAAGAAATTTGAAGATATGTGCAAGAAATGAAGTTGATTTCTGAAGGAGACTTTCTGAAAAAGGAATTTCTTTACTCAGAGTAGTGTTAGTGAAAGTTTTGATAAACAAAGACAATATTTGTGTAAAGTTTGATCCATAACTGATATAGAAGTGTTCTTAGATCAATATAGATCAAACCTTTGGGGATAAAAAAGTCTCCAACAGAACAAGAGTTCCCAAAGACTTCATGGGGATAGAAATCCCACCTCAGTTGCTAGATACATCCACTTCTATTGCACCACATGAAGTAATAATTTGAATCCCACCATTTCACATGTAAGTGCCCAAGTAACACAAAGAGCTAAACAATTCCACCCTTATTATTCATTCCTTCCTTTGCACTCAATTTATCAAATACAAAACTAGATGGTGTTTCGAATCAAGGCAAGGATCAAGCAAAACAATCAATTCCCCTCTATTCATTTGGAATGAAGAAAACCCCACTACACAGATGAAGACACATTCTTCTAAATCAAAAGATGAGGCTCAAGGATATGCTTACAATTTATCTAATATAGGTTTATTCTCAAGAACAAAAGTCCTTCTCGAGGAAGAGAAGGATGTTATGAAGTGTAATCTATGATCTGAGTGTTCAATCGGTTCAGATATCTGAAATTGGACATCGTTTGATCACTCATACATGTCCAAAGATCTCGAGCGTAGACTTAAGCATAAGACCATAAGCTCTCTAAAACAAGGAACCCACTTAACCCAGTGGTTAAGTCTTAAGGAGCACAAGAGGTCTTGGATTCAAATCCTACGATAGCAAGCTCCACCTCTATTGAGCCTTAGCATTGTGGACCATCTTTTGTAACTACACCTTTTGAGATAAAAAGTGGTGAAAAAAACAATCTACTTTTCAGCGGTTTAGAATTAAAGAGATTCGAGTCTTGAAGGACTCAATAGCTATACATACTAGGGCATAAGGTTTCTTTTTGAGGTTTTTTCTTTTTCTTTTTTTTTGTGTGTTGGGGGGGGGGGGGGGGGGGTTGTTGGGGGGGGGGGGGGGGGGGGGGGGGGGGGGGGGGGGGGGGGGGGGGGGGGGGGGGGGGGGGGGGGGGGGGGGGGGGGGGGGGGGGGGGGGGGGGGGGGGGGGGGGGGGGGGGGGGGGGGGGGGGGGGGGGGGGGGGGGGGGGGGGGGGGGGGGGGGGGGGGGGGGGGGGGGGGGGGGGGGGGGGGGGGGGGGGGGGGGGGGGGGGGGGGGGGGGGGGGGGGGGGGGGGGGGGGGGGGGGGGGGGGGGGGGGGGGGGGGGGGGGGGGGGGGGGGGGGGGGGGGGGGGGGGGG
>CM035438.1:46950337-46952837 GCA_020310875.1 Ceratopteris richardii
CAAAAATGGAGGACAAACTGACCATAGCTATCAAGGAAAACAAGAAGATAGTGGACTCCACTATCACGGCCATCATTCAGCCGCCTCTCAAAGCTCGAGAAGGAAGTAGAAAACATATCATAAGGAGAGGGAAGCATGGCAAAAAGAGAAAGAAGAATGGGTCCTAGGAGAAGGGCAAACATGAAAGAGGAATTGGAGCTCCTCAAAGCTTCAATGGTCTCTCTTACACCCGAAGAAAGGAGAGATTAATATGAACAAGACAGAAGCTCTCAAAGAAGAACTCACCAAATCCTTGACCGAGAGCATGGAAAACAAATTAGAAGCTACCAAAGAAGGGGTGGATCGACATAGTGAAGAAGAACATCAAAAAAGAAGCCAAAAGAGAAAGCACAAAAGGAAGAAGCCCTCATCGTGCACACCACTATTGAGGAAGAAAAGATGAGACATGCCCCCGCCGTCTCAATGTACGCATCACGGGCCTTGAAGAAAAAGAAGGCTCTACCCCCGAGTCCGATGGGAAGACACTATGCAAGATACTCGGCTACAAAGAGGAGTCCCCCCCATTCATCAAGTCTTGGAGAACGGGACGAGACCCCACGAAGAAGAGAGCTCTCATTCTACACTTCCCTTCCGAAGATATAAGATCTACTTTCCTACGCAAGGAGGGTGATTTGAGAGCAACTTGATGGCCCCCCCATCTACCTTGACGATGATCTCACCACCCATGCAGGTAGCACACCGTCCGTGCATGCATGCCGAGAGTACATCAAGCTCGCAAAGAAGGAAAGAAGGCTTCATAAAGAGATGGTCGTGTCATCATTGATGGCAAGGCCATCCCATAGGGATTCGCGGCCTGTGAGACACTCGAGGAGATACACCTTGCAGTTTGGAACTGCAATGGAGATCTATGGACACACCCAGAGAGATTGGAAGAGGTGCGCAAAGGCAAAGACATCATTATGCTCACAGAGACACATGAGAGCCCGGACCGGGGCCTACCTCGAGTCCACGGTTTTCAGTGGGAGTCCACATACAGAGAGTGTACACGTCAGCACACCACCCGAGGATCAGGAGGAGTAGCCATACTCTTTAGAGATGGACTTCAGAGCAGGATACAGATAGTCGCACGTGATTCACAGGCCAGATATCTTTGGATTCGACTGCAGCTCTCGCAGGAGCGGATCATCTTCATAGCATTATACTACTTTGCTCCTTCTAGCTCGCGTTTCGCTATCATAGATCGAGAGGAGGACTCACCATACACTTGCTTGTCAGAAGAGATTACAGAGTACTCTGCATTAGGGGAAGTCTTCCTTATGGGAGACTTCAATGCAAGGACAGGCAATGATCAGTGTGAGATATTTGACCCAGAGATACTACATACCATAGAGGATGAGTCTACAGCTCGAGCTTCAGCTGACCCTACACACACTCACTATGGCACTCACCTACTCAGACTAGGCTCTCGACATAATCTCGTTATCTATAACGGGATGACTCAGTGGCCTACCTCAGGAGGATTGACATGCATACCACACTCAGCCACAGATGGCGGGGGAAGTACAGTAGATTACGTCATGGGGTCCAGAGAGGCCATCCACCTACTTACCTCATTCAACCATCCAACCCATACCCATTGGGGCCGATCACACATACCTCGCACTCTCCCTGAAGGGAGACACCCCTTTACGCATACCCGAAGCACGCATCCCACACACCACCATCCACTTCACACACGAGCTAGCTCACATATATGCGGCTGGAGTCGAGAAGGGTCTTCTCTTACTTCATCCTGACACTCCACTATCCCTACTCACCTCTCAGATAGCATCAGTTCTTCAGACATCAGCCATCAGCTCCTTCCCACACACCATCCATTCTCGTCACACACCTCCTCCCGGGACTATGCCACAACATCGTTGGTATGATGAGGATTGCAGAGATCTTTACCGCCCGACTACGAGCTCAGCGAGCATTGGGAGAGATCACAGAGAGAGAGGCCAGGGACAGATGAAGACTCTCACACGTCGAAAGAGGCGAGCCTTTGAGGAGGCACAGGAGCTTGAGCTATACCATCTCTTTATGAGTATGGACAATGCTTCAGCATGGCACAGCCTACGAGAGCCACGTCCGACCACACCTATTGGAGACCCACACACATGGCATGATTATGCTCAGAGGTTATATGAGGTACCTAGGCAGCCTCCCATTCCCCAGCCACTTGAGCCTCGCCCTACTAGTTCTTCTCTCTTCACAGCAAAGATGGTTGAGAGGGCCATACGACGCCTGCGACATGGACGTTCGACAGACCACGCGGGATTGCAGAGCGAGCATCTCATATATGCAGCCTCCACTATAGCCCCGTTGATTGCACATGTCTTCAACCGGGCTATAGGAGAGGGCTTCCCAGAGGAGTGGACTAGGCACACCATTGTGCCTATCCACAAATCTGGCGACACCCTGGATCCAGGGAACTACAGGACCATCATGATTGGCCACA
>CM035438.1:46957837-46960337 GCA_020310875.1 Ceratopteris richardii
TTGTAAGCAACGTTTTAGCAACGTCCAAGGCAACGCGTTGCTAACGCGTTAGCAACATAGCAACGTTTAGGCCTAGACGTTGCTAAAACGTTGCGAACATGATTTTTTTTTGTTTGGGATTTTTTTTAATATACTTTGGTATCCTAAGCTTCCTATAGCTAATACATGATGAAATCCATCCATTTACACACATAAATAAATATACACACACATACATTATGACTTAAGAGTAGATATGAGACATATCGCATGTATATTACACACATGCATGCATAACATACATACATACATACGAAAATAACACATGTCACACACACACACACACATACATACATACATACATTCAGACATTCAGACATACATACATACATACATACATTCAGACATTCAGACATACATACATACATATATATACATACGAAAATAACACATGTCACACACACACACATATATACATACATACATACATTCAGACATTCAGACATACATACATACATACATACATACATACATTCAGACATACATACAGACATACAGACATACAGACATACAGACATACAGACAGACAGACAGACAGACAGACAGACAGACAGACAGACAGACAGACAGACACACACACACACACACACACACACACACACACACACACACACACACACATACATACATACATACATACATACATACATACAGACACATAGATAGAGAGAGAGAGAGAGACATATATACATACATACACACATACTTACATACCTGTATACATACATACATACTTACAAGCATACATGCATGCATGCATACATACATACATACATACATACATACATACATACATGAATAATATAAGTGGATACATACATACATGCATATAACATACATACATACATACACAAGTACAGTGATAAGGCCCATAAAGAAAATCATTAACAGATGTACTTCTATAGCTTTCTATGTCTTCCTCATTCTCCATGTTTTTTATTCATGCATTGGGGTAGATCACACATATCCCGCATTATCCTTCAAGGGGGATACCCACACACACTTGTCTGTGACACGCACCCCATACACCACCATTCACTTTACTCAAGAGCTAGCTCACATAATACTCAGCTCGAGTCACAGATCTTCTTTTGCTTCATCTTGACACCCCACTACCTATACTCACATCACACATAGCATCCGTTCTTTAAACATTCGCAATCAGTTCAACCACTCACTTTGGTCACACACCTCCCACTTGGACCATGTGGCAAAAGTGTTGGTATGATAATGATTGCATGTGCCTACACCATCGACTAAGCGCTCAAAGAGCACTTGGAGAGATCCTAGAGATCGAGGCCACGAGACATATGAAAACCCTTAAACGAAGGAAGAGGTGGGACTTAGAGAAGGCACAAGGGCTTGAGCTATACAGCATATTTATGAGCATGGATTGTGTCCTTCCATGGCGCACTCTAGGACAAACAGACCAACCACACCTATGGAGGACCCGCACATTTGGCATGAGTATGTCGGAGCTCCTCTTTCTTCATGGCGGAGATGGTCCAAAGGGCCATTGACCGACTACAGTATGAGCGTTCGCTCGACCACACAAGTCTGTAGGGTGAGCACCTCATATATACTACCTCCACTATAGCCCCATTGATTGCACATGTTTCCAACCGGCCTATAGGGAAGGGCTTTCCAGAGGAGTGAACGTGAAACACCATTGTGCCCATCCACAAATCTTGCAACACCCTAGATCCAACTTCCAAGGCACTACAAGACTATCATAAGTGGTCACATCATGGCCAAGCTTTATGGAGAGGTTCTCCAAGCACAGCCTAGTTCATTTGCAGAGATGGAAGGACTACGTGCAAGTGGTCATATAGGTTTCCGACGGGCCTTCTCCACTATTAATCACATCTTTATTCTACATTGCCTCATCGACAGAGGTGAGGGAAGAAGCGATTATATTGTTGCTTTGTGGATTTCCTTAAGGCTTTTGATATCGTGTCGTGGGAGAGGCTCTTCCGACGTCATTAGAGCTTGGTGATACCATCGAAGATGATTTGGGCTATCTGCACACTCTATGAGTGGGTAACCGAGAGAGTACAGTGTTTGAGGGATTCTCAGAGATCACTACTAGCAAAGTCGGTCTTAACACACGCTATGATGTATGCACTGACCATTTGGGCTCCAGATCTCACAGCCACCCAGAGTGCAATTGAGAGGCCGCAACAGCGCATGAATTCACGACTATTTCCAGGGAAACAATCGCTACCACACCACATCATCAAGGCGAAGATTCTTGCTCCTCAGATGGTGGTAGAGGCCCTATTCTAGACTATGTGTTTCTTTCAAAGTATGAGGGAACTCCCCGCTGATAGACTCACACACAAGGAATTTGAGGCACTGATATAGGCATCTGACTCAAGGTATGAGAGAGCTTGGTATTCTCAAATTAGGGCATGGTTTGATGGCTATGGATTGGATATGGACAAGCTACTTGACCTTCCAA
>CM035438.1:46965337-46980337 GCA_020310875.1 Ceratopteris richardii
CTCTTATGCATATACTTTTAATATACACTAAAGCTGCTTGTTAAATTTTATTTAAATAATGATCTCTTCTTAATTCTACCGAATCATAGCAAGTGTTAAGATATGATTAGGCATGATAATTTATATCATGAGATAAACTGCAACATGACGAGTATAATCTGAAGTTCGATTGCACAAACCTGCTTTCCAAGGTAAAGCAGTCCTAAGCCCAGGCATAGAAATCGAGCAAGCGGTTCCCCAAGTTCTGTCTCACTTCGTTCCATCAAAGCTAAAAATATCGCCTGAGCAATTCCATCGTGACAAGATCCCACATAAACTATTCCCAATGATAAGGCAGCAAATGCAACAAGATCCAATCCATTCTTAGAGTCTGCAAGAAGGGGACTAAGAAGAGAATAAACCTGCATTGATTGTTACATTAGTCATATTTACGATCCTGATGCAACTCAATCCTGAAGAGATGAGCCAAGAAAATCATACTTCCTCTTTGTTTGCACCAGCATAGGCTAGAGCTAAGCCTGTGACTGCTCCTATGCGGATTGCAGAATCCTCCTTCCCAACATAATCATATAGCACAGCATAAGCCTGATTCAAATAAAAAGAGAAGCATCACCAATCCTGAGAATGAAGGCTTTACCTTCTTTCTTTACTAATACAAAACTTGAAAATATATGATAAAAGCAAAGATTGGCATGATCACATTAAAGAGATGTAAGAACGTAATGGATGAAATCATCACTTTATTCAAAAAAATAAAGGCACAGGAAAACAATATATCTTAGTATAGGTTTCCATGGTGAACCATCATGTAGAGCCACAGGCATGGTAGCAAAGACATCGGTATACTTCCAGTTGCTTTATAGCATTTACAAAAATAGATCATTAACAAGCAGCCTCAATGTTTTTGCTCATAAATATTCAATAAGGACAGAAACCACATTTACCGGATCACATTCATTGCGAATTCCACAGTTCAAGATTCCAACACCCATCAGTGCACCGGCTACCACATTCACATCATTGCTGTAGAGATATTTATCGATGTGAGGAAGCCCGTCATCAACATTCCACAATGTAATCAGCCCCTGATTAACGAAATAAGAGAGGAACCAATGTCATGAATTTTCAACATCGAAGTTAAAAAGGCACACAATACACATTGAAAACTCACAAGACTTGCTGCCGCACTGGCCTTCCCATGATCTTTGTTTTTGTATAACCAACTCCCAGCGTTACTGCCCTCAGGAGGAGGTGGGGTCATCAGCTTATCCTGTGGCAAATATTCATAAGGCGTCTTTTCTTACCAAAAATATAATAAGAAACAAACACCCTTTCTTGTGACATACCTGCCCAAATCCTGCATTCACAAATGCATTCACAAAAGTTGCAGCCAAGTTTAGTCTTGCTGAATCAACATTCCCCCCAGCACTTGTACGACCATCAATGAGGTGAGCCTGGAGTTCAGTTTGTCAAGCAACATCCAGTTCCGGGGACCAAACACACAAGAAGAAAATTACCTTGTAGATGTCCTCAGGAGTCTTGGCCTCCATTACATCAAGGTCCCGAGCAAGCGTGAGGTATCCCTCACTGAGTTTACTATTGTTTATTATGTCTTGCAACAACTCCTTTTTATCTTCATTGCCAACGATAACATGATCCTCAAGCTCATAAGTGATGCCCTGAAATGTATATGCCCCACAATGAAAGCAATTACATTATAAGAATAAATGATGTGAAACGTCAACGCTGAGATAACCAAACATATACCTGTCTAGCTAAAATAAAACATAGTTGTTGGAGCTCGAGTGCATCTTTGCAGGCTCCCAAGGTCTGCTCGACAAACTGAAGAAATCCATATGCCAGAGATCAGCTGACTGAGCAAGATCTCAAATCCATAACTGCCATTTATAACTCACCGATAGCTTGTCCATGCGAAGTGCGACTCGCAATGCATCAGGGAACTTTTCAAATTTCATATATATCTTGTATGCAATTTCGAGAATTTGCATATCATCAAACTCAGAAACATAACTGCATCACCCAAAATCCATGCACAAAAAAATCCATAAGAGTCACAATATTACTAGTTCTTTGTTAATATCTAATATACATATGCATATCTAAAGGCTAACATACTTTTTACTTTTGTGTGTGTGCATGCATACATGGACACAAACGCATGTCTCAGCATGAGAGAGAAAGAGTGTGTGTTCGTGTGTGTCTATGTGTGTGTGTAGCTGTGTGAAACCAGGAATTCTCAGGAGTGAATGAGCATGCGAGCGAGTGTGTGTGCACGAGTGTGTGTGAGAGAGACGTGTGCACACCGACAGAGAGAGAAGGGGGGAGAGAGAAAGAGAGAGAGAGAGGGGGGAAAGGAGGGAAGGGGGGGGGGGGGGGAGTGAGAGCATGTGTGCACATTTGTGCGCGAGAGAGAGAGAGTGAGTGAGAGCATGCGTGTACATTTGTGAGAGAGAGAGAGAGAGAGAGAGAGAGAGAGAGAGAGAGACTGTAAGCATGTGTGCACATTTTTTTTTTGTGTGTGTTGTTTGTTTTCTTTTTTTTTTTTTTTTTTTTTTTTGGGGGGGGGGGGGGGGGGGGGGGGGGGGAGGGAGAGGGAGAAAGAGAGAGCAAGAAAGAAAGAGAGAGAGAGAGGGGGAGAAAGAGAGAGCAAGAAAGAGAGCGAGAGAGAGAGAGAGAGAGAGAGAGAGAGAGAGAGAGAGAGATGCAAAGAACATGAAGCCCACACTGAATGGAACATGTAATAGAAACACTAGACACCATAAAATTCAAAAACTCAACTTCTTCATGGATCACAAACTCAACCTCTAGATAGGGAGATAGATAGATGGACAAAGAGTTTTTTGAATGATGGATTCTAGCAATTTCAATCAATGAATAAAATAAAAGGATTTCACCCTTCCTATCTTCGGCCAATAGAGCTAGGTAAACACACATTTGTGAGTTTCTAACAGTCTCAAACTCCATAACTGGCTGCTTTGCTTCTTAAAATGCATATGCCATATTGTTTTTTACAATACAGCATTTCTGTGAAACCTAAGTACTACATTTTTACTGGTAAAATGCACATAAAAATTTGTTGCCTATTAAATACAACCCGATCATGGCTGAGGTGTTGTACCCTGTAATGCATACGCCATATCACTTTCTAGAATAAGGCATTCCTGGGAAACCTAAATACTCCGTGTTTCATTGGCAGAATGCATACATAAATATGTTGCATGTTCAATGTAGCCCGTCATGGCTGAGGTGTAAGGTATCACATATCCATAACCCATGCTCCTGCTGCTGACAAGTACTATGATACAGGCAACACTCATTGTCCAATCTCCAAGTTGAAGTTAATGGAGAGCATTTCAAGTGAAGTTACTGATCCAGATATTGTTTTTATAAAAGTGTATGGTGTGATTTAAAAAACCTGCAGTGCAATTGATATGGACCATATATATACATCAAGAGAATCTCATATTGCAAAGAAATATATACATCATGTATGCAAGTTCCATCTATAGTATCTTATCATATTACATTGATAGGTAGATGATCAGAAATAAAGATGAAATAGATTGATTAATGGATAGACAAATGGATAATGAAGAAATAAAACGAAATATTTCAGAACCTGCACTTCGACAACAGAGATCGAAATAATATTTCAAAACCTGCACATGGTAGTACTCAAAAATTATTTAAGTGTCAAGCAAAAGCACAATCTAATTATAGCGAGCACCAATATAAAAGAAAATAGAAACATAAAATAGGAATGAGACACTGAATCATATGTTGTAATACACAAAAAATATTAACAATAAATCTACTTTGATTAGATTGTAATGTTGATTCAGCACACGGTCCTCTTCCACACAAAAAGAAAGGAACATACTTTCTATAACCACAATCAATGCACTTAGTGTATTACCACTACAAGTAATAACATTGCTCACCATGCTACAAAGATGCACAAGTCAATGGAGATCATATCAATATTGAGAAGGCCCATAATATGTCTACCATCCCAAATAGAGAACCTTTATTTGCATAGCATGCTTTATAAGAAGTTGACCTTGCTACAGCATGATACGAGATTTCCTACACTTGCAAAAAATCCCATGTATCCACATCACCTCATGTGGAGGCATTGAGTAATCATGCTTCGTGACATGCTCAATGTTGCACATGATGACAATGATGACGATGATGATATGGATGATAATCATGATGATGATATGTCATTTGATAAGGATTCTTAGCCTAACTTATTGTCTCACTTTCATAGCTGATTGGTGTATTTATTATAATTCATCACTTTGATTGTTTATTGTTGACTCTTTAACCCCAACTTTTTGTATTTACTATTATTGTATAGTGTGACCTTGCTTGTAACTTTGTAACTTGTGAGCCATTACCTTTGCAGTGTGATTCTTGATACTATGATGGATTCATGGAATCATGAACAATGGATCTTTGGCATTTCAAATTTGGATACTCACTAGTGGCATTTAAATGTTTATATTTGATGTTCGTACTAAGTAATTACATTGTATTATCCTAAGTTTATGAGACTTTGTTTAGCTACACACACTAAGACAATGAGATAATATTGTTTGAATTTTAGAACTTCGAAGATTGAAATTTAAATCAATGTGATATGCCATGATTTAGATTAATGATAATTGTATATAATATTATGTATATAGTCAGTAATATGCATCTTATGGTGTACCCTCTTAGATCTCACCTAATGCATGACTTAAGTTCCCAGAAAGTATTATTGATAAAAGAAAAATAAAAAACTTTTCATAATGCCCCCTGCAAAAAGTTGCAGCCATGCTAATGTGTTGGCAACATTTTGCCTTCAATGTTGCATAAACATTTCTAACAACCTTTTAAGATACATACATGAACATATACATACATACATGCATGTCACATGCACATATACATACATACTTTCGTTTGAAGGAACGTGCTTCCATTTTCCATTATGTAGAAAGCAGCATGATCTAGAAAAACAACTAATAAATGTAGCTCCTTATCAGCTGAAAACATACAGAGTAATGTGGATCAATTGGAAGCGTCCATTGAGAGAGAGAGAGAGAGAGTGGACAGCAATGAACATGCATTCCTCAAGCATATACATTTTGGAATGGACCAATAGAATATGGCAGTGTGCTCAAAAAACAGCATATCATATGACTGCCATATGAACCACAAAATCCAAAAATGAAGCTGCTTAACAGGCAATGTCAGGATCGCAATACTCATAACGACCGAAAATAACATGGAAAATTAACAGTGTAGGTGCAGCCTATCATATATGAGATAGAACTTCATTCCACCAATGCTTCATGTCATGGTAGCGAAGGAATGTGTACCTCACTCTTTCATTCTGCACACCACATCATGGATATGGAAAATGCAAAGCATGAGTTGAGTGTCTACATACACATGCACCTAATTGCATACATAAATACATATGTACGTACATACATACATACATACATACATACATACATACATACATACATACATACATACATACATACATGCATGCATGCATGCATGAATGCATGCATACACACACACATGCATACATGCATGAATGCATGCATACGTACATACATGTATATGCATGAATGCATGCATATGCATAAGAGTAAAATAGCACATGAACTTAAAGAGTTCCACATAACCTGCTTTAATATACATAATTTGTTTGCCGCATGCAAGAAAGACTTTTCTTCATGTTGACACTTAACACAGCCAGTATGAATAACATATCACCTTGCAAAGCTTGTCAAATACGCACAAGTGCGTTTGTAATTAGCTTTCTCTATGTGATCAACAAGCAGCTCGAGACTCTCAACCTTTAAGAAAATGCCACAGAAATTAGGTACTAAATGTAATAGCTAAAATTAAATAGTGGAAAGGATGAACTAAAACCTCCATGAGAAGATCAACAGCTTCAGGTTCTGCATTATGCTGTCGCCAAACCAAAAGCATATTGGGGCACTCTCACATATTTCACAAAGCTTGCTTGTAGAGAAAAACAACAGTTTGAAAGCATACCTTGACATGGAAAGGAACTATCTGTTTCACAAGATCCATCAGATCATCGAACGGCTTATCCTCCATCTGTAAGCCACAAAATATTTTCAATGCTACAACCTTAGTGTTTTCCCCCGAAAAATCAAGCAATGCTGGGACAATTTTTTATAAGACCTTATCATCACCTATTTCATCTCTTTAAATAACTGTAAATATGTACCATGTGGGCACCTATGTCCCAACTCATAATATCACATTCAAATATTAAGCCAGCAAATTTTATTGCACCCCAATAACATAATGTAATGGAGACTTAATTGAAACAACACATACAGCCTAATGCAAACTAAAATGATGAACTGTTTGAATCACAAAAATCGAAGTTTACAACCAGGGGAACATCAGCATATCAGACTCATTAAATTGAAATGAACACTATTTATGCTTCTAATTTTCCATATTCTCACTTCGCAAGTTAAAAGCACAGGCTTGTTGAAAAGATAGCTTCCCACGCAGACGACTTTGATCATCTAAAAGGGGGTCACGTATAATACTACCTGACGACTCTGATACTCCACACCGATCTCTCCAGCAAGATTCCTGGCACAAAATGTTAAATTAAGTGTATATTCTGGCCAAACGGTACAGAAATCTAATGACAAAGCCTTGAATCACTGGCATCTAGTGGCATCATGCCAAATGAGTTGATTGACCTAGGAGAGCGCATGCTTGAGGTACCTCACATATTCATGTCCCCATGAGCCTATATCTTCGGCAGATCCTAACAATCTGTACTTCAGACTTTCCTGAGAATTCAGAATAAAAAGTCAAATTGTGTTTATTATGGACATCAAGCTATTTGAACAGATCAGAATAACACTTATCAGCACCCTATCTCCTTCTTCTGACATGGTCAGTGCCAGTACAGAGATGATATCAGCCATGTATTTCTGAAATAGTGATTGCCCAGTAGTGTTAATAGGATGAAAGCAGATAAAAAATTAAAAAATAAATGGGAAAAAAAAAAAAGAAAATACCTTCAGACTACCCTCGTCCATGGTCTCAAAAAACTTCTTTAAAGTACCATAATGAGGCCGTAGAAACTTTAGAGGCTTGGGTACAGATGTCATTGAACTTGTTGCCGTACGAATTTCTTGTCTGTAGAATCAAAGTTTGAGAACTGTTTAACTTGATGCAATCCAATAATTAGCAGACCTTATGCCCAAATGCACCCACAACCACTCCACACTTGACATTAGGTGTTAAGGCAAAAACCTTTTCTTTCACAGTTTTTGAAGTACACAGGCACATTCTGGAAGGCCAAAATAATAAAAAACTTTGGTACAAATATAAATATTTTTAGCTGTCACAATCAAGTAACTAGCAGACTTTATGAACAAATGCACCCACCAACTGCTTCACAGTCGACAGGAGGCTTTGAGAGCCAAGGCTAAATCTGTTTCCTTTAATATCTATGAAGACGTGCATAGGCGCATTGTGGAAGGCCAAAATAGTATAAAATTTTTAGAAGAAATAAAAAAGCTGTTTAATCTGTCACAATCCAATAACTAGAAGACCTTATGCCAAACAATGCACCCACCAACCATCTCACAGTTAACTACAGGATTGGAGGCTAAACCTTTCTTGAAATGTTTATCAAGAAGTACACAGGCACATATTAAAAGGCCAAATAATATCAATTTTTGTTACAATGCTTTCCTTCATGCACAATTGATTCTGTTCAGATAGAAAACTTTCCATTCTTACATTTCTCTGAGGTGAATTCAATCCATTTTTTTTAGTGCTTCCTAATCACGCACATGCCATAAATGATTTATGTTTGAAGTCATTGATCTCATTGCCTTGAGAATTTTCTTTCTGAAGGAAAGCAAACTCATAATCCTTTTTGTACTGTTCTTCCAAGCATACTATACCTTTCTCCAAAAACACGTAGAACGAGCACACTAGATATCACCCAAAATGCGGGAATTCGGTATAGCTTTTGTTAGATTCAAGAAGTGACAGGCGGGAGATGGGCTAACCACTTGCCCAAAAAACCATAGTTGAGGATAACTTCCTAATCCTCCCTCTTAAGGTGTGGTTTACCCAATGCTGATAGATTTTAGTTTAAAGATTGTGATTCATTCATCCTATAGATAATGCTAGATTTTTGCACCATTTGTTCACAGCATGTATCTCTTATATTAAAAACGTTCAATATGATGACAGGAATCTTATAAGTATTCTGATATATCTACTTTAAGAAGCAGCCATCAAAGATTATCATGATATCCTTGTGCAAATAAAAAAGATGTATATTTCACTTGACACTGCTTTTGTCCCTAAACCAACCATCTCCTGCCTGTCATTTCTTGAATTTAACACCCTTCCCAAATAAAATCTACCTTTGCACCCTTTTAGGCAGGGCAATGAGTCATATTGATGAAATTACTTTTACCCAAAATACAAAGCTTATTTTGGAGACCTTAACTTCAATAATGCTTCTGAAAAGTTAACCCAGTGCCAGGATGATGCACTGATTGCAGGCCACATGGGTATCCAGACAGCTCACACGGGATCCTTTTGTCCATTGGCTTCAAACAAATCAGTTCTGGGGCATGTACTTCCCAGACGGATCCCTACAATGTTTCCCTCCAGTATAGGGTGGAAGCGAAGCTTAATATTATAGCATACACATTTTCACATGTATATTGATAATTTTTCTAACTAAGATAGATTTGGGGACAAAAGCACAGTTCTTGTATGTTGTTGACATTGCACTGATCTCTGACTCTCAAGATTGCATATGGACTTTGATAAAACCAAGGACTTGGTATTTAACATTGTTCTCCAGTGGATGAGAACATCTGCATCCTCATTCACATTTGGACAAGAGATTCAAAGGCCACTTAAATGAATACACTCACCTTGGGGACCAGGATAGTCTTCAATATGCAAGTGTTTTCCATGATGAGAGTGTCAGAGAGTAGATTGTCTAGAGCCCATGCACCGTTGGGAAGATTGAAAGCATGTGTTCACACATTAAGTTTTAAGAAGCTCAAGCAAAGTTGTCGCCTTTTTACATCCCTATGGCATGAGCTATAATCTATGGGGTGCAATTTTGAGGACCTTCATTAGTCCATCCTGGCTGACATTACAGCACAGATGTGTAGATATGCATGCAGAAACATTTTGTTATTATAATCTCTTGCATGATCAGAACCAATGCTTTTGTACTGACAAGATTATTTGCAGAAAACTAGTTGCAACTCCTCCAGTGAAAAAGGCACTTAATAAGTTAGTTACTTTTGTTCATAGCTTAAGACCTTCACAAACAGGTGTGCTTCTTTCCCTTTAATCTTGATCCTTCTCATAAGCTAACTTCACACAAAGAGAACTTGTTCATATTAGGAGGCCAAATTTCAATTCCAACACCTTTGGTTTGGCATAAAAAGATATCTTCCTGAACTCCTTGGAGATGTTAGTCCAAAAGAGAAAAAACTGGACAAACAAGTACTATATTGACTCAGTTTCAAAGGGACCTCTACCAAAAATATGAAACACCAACACTTATTTCCCATAGACAAGACACTAATTATGTAAAATTGGTGTAGATTACCACAAAATTTGACTACACGAGATTTGAGTAATGTAGGTACAATCTCCGAATTAGCATGGTTGAAGCACTCCCTAGAGCTTTCTTTTTGCTGAAAAGCTGACCTTTTTTAAGCCTGAAAGAATAACATCTGAAAAACTCTCTGCAAAACTTCTATTTAGCCCAAAATCTTTTTTGCCCTATTTTGATTGACATCAAAAGCTGTGCCCAGCGTTTCATATGTTTTGATTTGACTTTTGTATACTTTGACCAACTTCGACCCTAATTTTCACCTATTTTGACCTTTGACCTGAAATTTAGACCACATACTTTGTGGATGTAAGGGAGTCTGGTGCGTTTGGTGCATTCAGTTCAGTGCGTGCAAAGTTCGAGGACAAAATGGCATCCGAAAGGAAGGTGTGCAAGGTGCATTGAGACATAATACACATATATACATAAGATATAAGATATACATATTTTATGACATTCACACTAACAAAATTAACATAATCAATATGATGTTACAAGTAAAACCTATTGTTCTTTCAATTAATTCAAGCAAGGGAGTGTAGGCTTCCGCCAAATTTCCTCTTTAAATTTTATTTTCTTTTAATATAACAATCATTAAACTACATCGTATATCAAGATTCATCATTCAACAAATGTCTAACAATCAATAGTTACAATCTAATTTATCACTCAGAGTCTCAATGGCACTCTTAACTTCATTCAAAATCAAGGTTCAAAATACTATATAATCGAGAAGCAATCTCTCAACTCATAACTCTCATAAATGTGAAACATACATGATACCATATAAGGGTTCGGCTCCCAGCTCAATTTTTTAGCTCGTGAGTTGGACAAGGGGTTAAATGTAAAGGTTGAAGGGCTCAAGAACTTATGTCCAAGGCTTAAAGCACTCAGTTCCAGCCTATGCATGCAATTGTTGTGCAAGGATGAGTAAGGAAGCACGAAAAAGATAGGTATGGATCTAGCAAATGGCAAAAAGGGAAGGATTTAAAAAAGAAAACGAAAGGAAAAAAACTAAAAAAATTATTATTATTATTATTATTATTATTATTATAATATACATACATACATACATACATACATACATACATACATGCATGCATGCATGCATGCATGCACGCATGCATACATACGCGTGCACACATATGTGTGTGTGTGTATGTGTGTGTGTGTGTGTGTGTGTGTGTGTGTGTGTGTGTGTGTGTGTGTGTGTGTGTATATATATATATATATATATATATATATATATATATATATATATATATATATATATATATATATATATATATATATATATATATATATATATATATATATATATATATATCAAAAAAATAGAGAACCCATAGCAACAGATAGCACATGTCAGGGACACAAAGAAAACCATCTTGAACCTCAAATTCCATGTGACTTCCTATATCTCATGATTGGTTCTGAATTCGGATAAACTAATGCTTCCATCGAATCCGGAATGTGACAAAACCCCAAGATCGACTATCTACTTGCTCGATTATGATATTCGAATTTCAAAGGTCCCATTTTGGATTGATGACATTATGATGACATCATCAATTCGCAACCGCCATAGAGCACCGCCTTTGAACACCTATAAAAGGAGGGCTTCACCACTCTTATTCTCAGTCTTGACAATACCAGTCTTGTGGATGCCAGTCTTGGGAGCTCAAGGAATCGTGAACGCCAAGTGAGTACTCTCTAAGTTCCCCTTCCAATTATTGTCTTGTTCGTTGGTCTAGTTATTTCTTGTATCTAGATCATCTCCCTGAAGGGAGTTCTTGTAACCCACAGATCTTGCTTCCAACTTATCAGACCCACGTTGTGGGACGTCTTGTATCATCTTTGGTCAAGTTATTTATACCGATCAGTCTCTGGTGTAGGACGACTTGTATCAGTTACATATTCTTTTATCATTTTCCCTATGTGGGTGATCTTGTAATCAGAAGTGTATTTCCAAAATCTTGTACGCTATAGTCAGAGAGCACAATCTAGTGATCCCCTTACATTTTGGCAAGACTATAAAATCAAGCCAAGTCGAGAATGATGGATTCCATATCCATACTTTGAAATATTGAATTTACTTTGGATGATCTACGTAAAAAACTCCAAGATTTGGAAAGGAGGTTACAACAAGGTGATCAATCAGTTTCAAACTATGCCTTAGATATGAAGTTATTGTTTCGTGGAACTACATATCAAGAAGATTACATGGTTGATCAGTTTCGAAGTGGCCTCAAACTTGAAGTGAAGTATCTCTTGCTATCCATGCCTCAAGCAAATACCCTTGATGATGTTATCAATCAAGTAGTTCAATGTGGGAATCAATTGTTCAAAGAAAGTCAATTCCAAGAGCTAGAATTGTTAAATAATCAAGACACTATTCCTCAAGAATCTCAATCAAGAATCTTTGAAGCCCAACAAGTCATTTCAGATGATATGGAGTATACATATTATGAAGATAACAAGAAGATAAAGGATAATGAGGACTTCATGTTCAATCAAGGAGGTATGCTTACTCAAGGCTCTCCATCAAATATCTTCGAAACACCACAACATACCACTAGAAGCTCGAAGGATCTATCAGATGAAGAACCGAAGGAAGCTCAAGATAGACCCACTCCTTCGACACCTATCAAGATTGCGGTTCATCAAGAATTCAAGGTTGAGCATGTCTTAGATTCCAGAATCTCGCGAGTAAGATTGGAATACCTTATAAATTGGAAAGGATATGACGTCAACGATCATACTTGGGAACTTACAAAAAGTCTTCAGAGAGCAACAATCAAGGTTCATGAATTCCATAGGAAGAATCCAATGAAACCCAAGCTCGAGAACATGGCCGCTCCTCGTGGAACTCGTCGCTTGAGGGGGAGGTGATGTCACGGACACAAAGGAACCCATCTTGAACCTCAAATTCCATGTGACTTCCTATATCTCATGATTGGTTTTGAATTCAAATAAACTAATGCTTCCATTGAATCCGGAATGTGCCAAAACCCCAAGATCGACTATCTACTTGCTCGATTCTGATATTCAAAGGTCCCATTTTGGATTGATGACATGATGATGACATCATCAATTCGTAACCGCCATAGAGCAACGCCTTTGAACACCTATAAGAGGAGAGCTTCACCACTCTTATTCTCAGTCTTTTGCCAATACAAGTCTTGTGGATACCAATCTTGGGAGCTCAAGGAGTCATGATCGCCAAGCAAGTACTCTCCAAGTTCCAGTTCAAGTTCTTGTCTTATTCCTTGTTCCAGTCTTATCTAGTCTAGTTCTTGGACATCCTACCTTGTCCTCTTCTAATCTCGTAGTACAACATCTTGTTGAGTTCTTTCTTGTATCTAGTTCATCTACCAGAACGAAGTTCTTGTAATCGAGATATCTTTTTTCATACTTACGATCCAAGGTTGTGGGATCTCCTGTAACATCTCTAGACAATTATTCATACCTATCAGTCCCGGGTTGTGGGACATCTTGTATCAATCACATATTCTTGTATCATTTTCCCTACGTGGGTGTTCTTGTAATCAGAAGTATATTTCCAAAATCTTGTCTAGTGTAGTCAGAGAGCACAATCTAGTGCTCCCCTGACAGCACCGCATTGCAAAACACTGCATTGTACAACACCGATATATAATATGTTGATATATATTTCGATAGCAATGTGTGTGAACACAATTAGGACCGTTGGGGCATTTTTTCCCCCTCTCTAGGAGGTTTTTCCCCCTGCTTGTATATACGCCTATAACCCTAATGGGTCACTTATCTATGTACATTCACTCCGTAATACATTCTATGTTGTGTTGTTCTCCAAGCTTCATCTTTTTCCTTTTGTTGTTCATGTGCTTCCACAAACCTCGATCTCCAACAATTGACATCACAGCATCAACATGCCTATGCTTCCTCTATGGGGTCATCAAGACCCCTCTTGTCCCTGTCTCACAATCGCATGAAAATTGGTGAGCATGCTCGAGGAGATTAGGAATTCAAAACGGCTTCGCTTTGTTGCATCGAAATTTTGATTTGAGCTCGTTTCAACCTCTGAACGCACTATCACAACGACTATGGCATCAATTTTAACCTTTTGTGCAAGACATATATACAGGTTTCGGTTCACAATTACAAGCACCTCGAAGTCTGCTACAGATTTAGCAAAGCTCGACTGAGTATTTCTATTCAGCTTTTTGAGATACAATCAATTTTTTGCATCACACTATTTAGTCGCTGGCCATGGTTGTAAGCAATGATGTATTCCTTGTATTGATTTTTGAGGAGAAGTTGGATGGTACTACTTACCCATTGTGGCATAGTTACCAGGAAGGCTAGAAACGTTTGGTTCGGCTCAGTTGGAAACAAAGTTTTTGAATTTCCAAAAATTTGGAAACGGAGGAGATGAGAAACTATTATAGACACTCACTCTCACACACACAGATAGATAGGTAGATAGATAGGTATATATATATATATATATATATATATATATATATATATATATATATATATATATATATATATATATATATATATATATATATACATATATATATATATATATATATATATATATATATATATATATATATATATATATATATATATATATATATATATATGTGTGTCTGTATATGTGTGTGTATGTATATATATATGTGTGTGTGTCTAGAATCTAGAATCTAATCTCGAGATACACATTATATATAAAATGATATATGAATCATATATGATATGATATTACATAATATAATACGACTCACAAATCACAATGTCCATTTAAGCTTCAAACTTCAAACATGATAAATCGAGAATAAAAAACTAACGTTCATAGATACTTCATATTTCAAACTTGCATCAAGATATTGATGTATTATGAATGTTCAAACTTCAAACTTGAATCAATTATCATATTGTATACATTACAGATAACAAGAATGATAAATCAAGAAACATCAATGATCAAATATTAGAACATAATGAAACATGAAATTCATACATACAATATACTGATGGAAGACCTTAAATCAGGCAAAATCAACCTTCGATCGAGCATAAAAAAAGGATTCGGAAATGTGTTTCTGTTCGACAACGATCCAAGGAAACAACCGAACCGTTTCCAGGCCCCAAAAACGACGTTTTTGGTAACTATGCATTGTGAGCATACATGATGTATCATGTATTCATAGCAAAAGGTTGTGAAATATTATGCAAGGTGTTGAAAAGCATCCCATTACACCTACAAATACAGTGATTAAAGATGACGCAGATTGTGTTAAAGACGATAATCTTTAATT